>PKMM01030643.1:364741-443914 GCA_002933915.1 Eutrema heterophyllum | reverse complement strand
AGTACGGGTCAGAAATCCGTACCCGCTCCAGAAACGGGTCAAGTAACAAGTAGTCCAAAAATTGCGGTTACCCGACCCGTGCCCACCCCTAGGTAGGACAGGTGGTGCTCATTGATTGGGCGAAAAAATTGTTTTGCTTTTTTTTTTTGTCGAAAATATGGATTGTGACACGTATTGTGTTTTTATTGGTTATTGGAATTCTTGATATTTTTTTCATCCGAATTATTTGAGAACAATTATTACATAGTAAATTATTTAAAAATATATATACCAAAATTCCTCATTTTTCATACTCTATAAATAGAAAGTTGTTTCATTTGATTTAGACACAAAAAAAAAAATGTTTTTTAACACCCTTTTGAAATGGATCCCAATAATAACTTTTTTAACACCCAAAATTCTGCTAATTACCCTTTTAACTACCCAAATCCCAACAATTATCAATTTCAAAATCAATCTTCCAACCAACCCCAAAATATACCAAATTATGGTTTTCCCACCAATTTTTTTCATTCCGTCAGTTGTTCCAAACTATCGTCAATATTATGGATCGATGATGCCATATTCATCACAATTTCAAGCGATAATTGTTATTTATAATATGTAATCACAAAAAACAAAAACATAAAAGAAAATAAAAAAAGAAATAAAAATGGTGGGTATGGTATTGAATTTTATTAAACAAAACAGAGTGTAAAAATTGAGTGGGTGTTGAATTATTAGGTGGAAGAGAGAGAAGATGATGTGGAGTGTTAAAAGAGAAAAGTAGGGTGTTGAATATTAGAACCAATGTACATGGCATTTAAACTTTTACGATAACCGCTAATAGGTCTAGGCATTCGGGTCTCGGTTCTGGGTCTGGATAGGAACCGATCGGGTCCGGATCTTTTGGGTAGGAGGTGTTGGACCCGAAAAAGAACCGAAATGGTTTCGGTTCGGTTCCGGTTCGGGTCCTCTCGGTTCCGGGTCGGTTCGGGTCCAAGATTCAAGAACCGAAAAATACCCAAAAAATCGGATCTTGGAACGGTTCGGGTATTTTTGGGTTTTCGGATATATTTTTCGGTTTTCGGGTATATTTTTTGGGTATTTTTAAAAAATCCAAAAAAACTAAAAAATATATATATATATGGGTTCGGTTCTCGGGTACCCGATCGGTTCTCGGTTCTGGGTCGGTTCGGTTCTGGGTCGGTTCGGTTCCGGATCTTTCGGGTAGAAGGGTTTTGGACCCGTTTAGGAACCGAAATGGTTTTGGTTCGGGTCTTTCGGGTCAGGTCCGGTTCGGGTCTCGGGTAAAATGCCCAGGCCTAACCGCTAATTTATAACGGAAATAAAAAATCTATTTTTAAAACATCTTAAATTATTCTAATCTTTTTTGTCAACAGATCAGCTTAAACGAGCTTACCGTTCAAAAGTGGATTAAGTGGTTTGTACTCAACAAGAGTGAAAGACACATCTAAACCATTAAAAGACAGAGATTGATGCGGAAGGATTTTATTTTATATTTTTGATAGCCAAGAAATTTTGGAGTTTACATTCACAATTTATTTGGGCCGGATATATCAGGGATTTAATTGGTGTAATAGTCACAAAAACACATTAGGTATCAAAAAAATAAAAAAAAAGTAACAAAAACACATTCTTGGTACAAAGTTTCAAGTCTCAAACTAGTTAGAGCAAAACACAAAGGGATAATGAAATCTAGAAGTCTAAGAAGATACGCATTCCTTTGATCAGTTATGTGAGTTATTAGCCAAAAATCATATTATCTTATAACTATATTCAGTGTTACACTGTACTTTGATATTTTTATTTGTGATTTCTTGCATAATGTAGGAAAGTGAGAATTATATTAGAAACACATTCAACCAAAATAAGAGTTATATATATACCTCTTCCCAAGATGCAAATAAACCCAAATAATCAATATGAAACTTAAGAATCAAATATGATAATATAACCGTTAAAAAAATTCCTTAGAACTCTCCAACGACTTTGATCGCGTCATGAGGTGTGTCGTAAACGTTCTTAGATCGAGATTTCTTGACACCAGCGGTGAACCAGAGCTTGTCCGATTTTGAGCTCTCGACTGAGATTGTTGTGACTTTAACCCAAACCAACACTTTTGTCTTCATTCCTTCTACACCCATCAATTTCCCTCTAAGCAAAATCCCTTTTACACGCGTAGCGTATCTTATCGCTGATCCATCTTTGAATGTGACTTCGCATGGTGAAGAGAAGAAAACAGTGAGTTTGTTCTTTGTCTCGTCGAACTCGTAGCAGATTATGTTTTGTGGGAAGAGTCCTGGTGGTAAATTGTATTCTTTGAGAAGATCTGGTAAGCTTTTGAGTGGTTTTCCTGTTTTAGAGAGAAGCAGAAAACGAATTTGCAGGTAAGGAACTGTCGAATCTTCGATTGTTTATCCATGAGAACAAAAAGATGGTGTTACCTTTAAGCTTGTTGAAAACCCATTTGGCTTTCTCTTCAACGGTACTAGAGAAAGTCTGGAAAAGAAACACGAACGTTATGTTTCCTTTTGAGGCAATGGAACAAGAGAACTAAGTGCAAGTTGACCGCATGTCAAATAAATAACAAAGCCTATGAACACAAGACATAGAATGATACTTATAAATCATGTTAGTTAAGTACTGAATCGAATATGAACATTATGTTTCCAATTTGAGACAATGGAACAACAAAAATAAGTGCAAATCAACCATATATCAAATAAATAGCCAAGCCTACGAACACATGAACACATCATTGCCAAAATATCCATCTTGTCTAGGGAAAAAAGTATTAAATGGCAACTCTAAATTGAGAATCATCTTAGTTGGGTTAATCAGTTCAGAAAATGAAGAATCTCATGGATCAAAATTTCAAGGGCAGAGACATCTCTCAAAAATTGCTTATTTTTTTCCTGCAACAAATCGAGACATATCTCAGATTCAAAAAATTCTGACTACAATTCTCGTTCAACTACTCAAAATCGGGTTTCTAATTATGTAAACCAATTTCAAAGCTTCATTTCACGAAACCCATACCAGATCTTCCTAGATCTATGATTCTTCTTCAATTTCTAAAACATCCACTACACCCGATTTCAACAATAGAGTCCCCTTTTAACCAAGGCGAAACCGACCACACACATTACACTAAATGGAACCAAAACCATCAATTTCACACAGAAATCGCATGCAAAACCCAGACAAAAAAAAGAAGAAACAACGAACATCAGACACGAAGCAAGAGAAGATCCAGATTCATTCAAGGAGCACTCACAGTGAGGTCATTGGTGATGTTAGAGAGCTCTTCCTTGGCTTTCTTAGAGATCCATGAACCTCCGACTTTGAAGCTCGTCACTTTCGTTAACGCTTTCTCCATATTCGTATCCGATTCTTTGAAGAGTAAAGACTAAAGAGATTTCAGCTAAAGCTTAAAAAGTGACAGAGCAGAGTGAAAACGGCGACTCGCAAATTTCCATTGGCCACACATAAAGTTCGAAGAAATATTGAACGAGGGCGTTTCCGTAATTTCTCCATCTATTTTTTGTTTTTTCAATTTAATTTCCGCTGTTTTTTGGCTAAATTCAATTACGAAAATGATTACATATTTTAAGTGATGAAGAAGACTCTCTAACCGTCTAATGAATTTGAATTTTTGCTAAAAACAAAAGTTTCCATCTGTTTTTTTGTCTTGTTTTGAATTTAGTTACTTGAAAATACAATTGGAGTTTAATAAAATTTGAATTTGTGTAAAAGTGCAAGCTTATTTTTAACGCGAATAATCTGATTGGATCGTGAACGATGCAGTGGGGCCCAATAAAAAGAGAAAAAAACCATATGTAACGCTATTCCAACACAGAAGCGAATAATTTTACTCAAACGCTAATGTACACATGACAATCATTACAAAATCATTGAACCATCTAGCTTAAGGCAGAGGCTTACAAATAAATTATTTCAATAACCAAGTAGTTGTTGGTACGAGCGAGTCTCAATCTGAATTTTGGTTTAGTTTTGGTTCACATAAACACAAAAATAATAGCAAATTCATTCAAACTACACCACAAGATAAATAAATTATTTTTTAAAAAAACATCTCTATTCTACGACTCAAATAAATGAACATAAAACATAAACTTAAATCTCTTTAGAAAAAAATAACATAAACGTAAACAAAACGTTTATTTACTATATAAAAGAAACCCAACTCTCTCCAGCTGCTTACCACATCAGCGCGTTGGAGTGGTTGACACATGGCATTTCAAAAAAAAAAAAAAAATCGCCTCTCTTTATCTTTTCGGTTACTCATCTCAGTTTCAAGAAGCGCTCACTCCATTTATGTAAGAATTGCAATCAATTTCCTCATGAACGAACCGTTGCTTCTTCGCCTTCCTTCACCCTCTATACAAAACGTTCTCGATTGAAATACTTAAATGTTTTCTCCCAACCGAACCCCTTTCAAGGAAGACACATATTGGTTGAGAAGACACATATGCCATCTAATATTGGTCTGTAAGTTTAGAAAATCTCGAATGTGTGCTTTATTTCACCCTTTTAGTGGGAATCGTCTCGGCTTGGTATAATGTTTCATTTTTACTTCTTATTCTGGTTTGTATGTTACTGTGTTTATGTGAAGATGAGAAGTACCAGTAATTTGTATTGATGTTGTTTATCGATATCTTGAGTAGTAAATCGCCTTTATTCATATATTCTTCGTGTTGTAATGGCCTCGCCAATTTGAATCATTGCCTCTCTCTGATGGCGTTTCTTAGACAATAATAATGGTTCTGATACGCTTGAGCCAAAGTTGAGGATTGTATGGACTGAATTTGGTTACAGATGCTTGTGGTTTTGATTGCTTATATGTTTTATTGGAAAATGCTTTTAAGGATGACAATAGAGTGATTTCATAAAGAAGTAATGCTCAAAGTACAATCCTCTCTTTCTGGTAATCAATATAATCTTAAACACTTGCTATGACAATAGATTAATGTCCACTCTTTTAAATTATGAAGGAATGCCAATGAAATTGTTTCGTGAAATGTTGAGGAGAAGAGGCGGTGGTGGTAGAGAAAGGGGAAACAGTGTTGCTTTAGCCGAAGGAGCTGTACGTCCAAGACCAATTGGTGTTGCGGGTAGGGGCTTAGGCATCATGTTAATAGATTTAGAGTAAAAACTTTGTGAGGTTCGTACAGCAGTAGATAACCCCAAGCAATACATGTCAATGAATGTATATGAATACCCGCGCCAGAGAGATATTGCAAGGTTTGGCGTCTTCTTTTATTGTATGAGATATCTGATGCTGCGAATGTTAAATATGGGAAGCGCACAATGTCAAGTTTCAATGTTACATCTAAAGTGATGTATAATCGATCGCTGCAGTCTTTTCTTGGTTAGTAACAGTGTAAATTCAGCTTGTAATGTCTCCTTGATTTTTTTTTTTGCTAGGTGTACTTTGCATGGTAACACGCAAGGGGACACTTAGAGACTTGTAATTAGCTATACTAATTAACTATATAACTCAAACAATAACTGATTAAATTAATTAACCAGGCTTAATAATTAGTCTACCCTACTATTGTCATGGTAGATATGAATAAAAAGTCAAAAGGAAACATTATACCAAGCCGAGACGATTCCCACAAAAAGGGTGATATAAAGAATACATTCGCGATTTTCTAAACTTACAGAACCAATATTAGACGGGATATCCGTCTTCAGCATTTTGGTTTGTTAGCTTGCGGGTGTCTCTGTCGAAAATGACAAAGTTTGTTTTCCCTCCTTCTTGTATTAAGTACTGTAAGATTAAAATGGTGTTATTTTCTGTATATTGAAAAAATAAGAAAAAGTGAAGACTTGGTGAGTAGAGAAGCAGATGGAGGAGGAGTAAAGGATCATATTTTGATTACCTTGTTGTTTGCAGCGGCATGTTCACGTACCAGCTTCAAGGTCCATCCATACATTTTGATATATATATTTCTCCAACCAATGACCTTGAACATCTGCATTGTTTCTTCCATCATGAGAATACATATCCCTCGACAGAGAAACAGGTTCTGAATCTTGCCATTTGAGAGGCTCATTGGCTTATGGGTTCCATTATTTAAAAAGTAAAATCAACTTACAAAAGTTTAAATCTTAATTTAAAATATATATATATATATATATATGACAATCACCCGCGCTTAGCGCGGGCAATCACCTAGTGTCCATAAAAGATTTAGCTTTCTTGTATGCTTGATTCATATGCTCCCTAAACCGATTCACATCCAATCTAACATCTTGTTCTTTTAAATACACATTCATTTTAGTCGAATTCCAATCCATCCCTCTAAAAGCAATCGGATCTTTCAAAACCAAATCGTCTCTACTATACTTATCTACCAAAGTACTCTCTCCCGCATTAACCGGATACTCAATATACTCCAACTTCATTGCTTTAGCCGGTGAATCGAAACACGTTTTAGCAACCCAACCTAACCCAACCGGAACAATCTGAACCAAAACTGAGCCGGGTCTAAGAAACAACAAATGGGTTAATGCCGCACCATGAACCCCGACCATCCCGTGGCTTGACTTTACCAGTTTATACGCTTCTCTCAAGCTCGTCGTTTTCGATGGTCTGAATGTGATTACCTCGAATCCAACATCTTCAAGCATCTCTTTGATCTCCTTCTCGTTTAAAATCACCCGACCTATGTTACCATATCGACTGACCAATATGAGACGAGGCTTGCGAGTTTTGAGAGTTGATAGGTTTGTGTTGAAGGCTTTGTCTAAAAGGAGGTTGTGGAAGTCCACTAATGACTTGGAATTGGGTATCCGGGTTGGGTCCATTGTCATGGCCCCATGTGAAATTAGGCCTACTATGGCTGAAGTGAAACAATGTGTAATAGAAGCATTTTCTTTGTCTAGTAATATGGTTTTGTGTTTGCTAAACGCACCTAAAACATCGATGTATTTTGCCATCCACCACTCCTTAGGATTAACTACCACGAGGATGAAATCACGGTCGGGGAAAACTGAGTTGGCCGTGATGAAAAGCGGAATGAAACCATCGATGAAATCGTGATAGATGCTTCCGGTGTAACCTCCGGCGCTGAACACAATCGCCGGCGAATCATGTGTTATGTCACACGATCGCGTCAGGCCTAATCGGTCTGAGGTTAGTGTTAGCTCTTTGATTTTAGGCATGATCCAGTGATCTGTTTTTCTCGGGTATGGCCTGATCTTCTCGACAACCGGTGCTGATGTGGCGAAAGTGGGGTCCATGAGAGTGATAGTTCCGGTTCTGGGGTCGAGATTACATGAGCCGTTGATCGAGCAGACATCGTAGTTAGTGTGGGATCGGTCACATGTGATTGTTGCTGAAGTCATCTCTTGTGGAGCCTGCTTGATACTTCTGGATTGCCATGTTTGATGTAACGTGCCTATAGATAGAAACTTTTTTATTTAATTAAAGGATAAGTCAAAAGAGATCTGCTTCTTTTTACCTAAATTTATGGTTGGCGAAACATTTTTATGGTTATCATTTCTTTTTATTCGTTTTTAAAATCAAAATCCAGTACTTTAACAAAACAAAAAAAAAAAAACCCCAGGTTAATTTACTTAGAAGAAGAAAATAAACACTAAGAGAGAGATAAAATAATAGTGCCAAGTCAAAAATAATAGAGAGATAAAAATAATAGTCTACAAAAAAAAAAGATAATTGAAGGTGTTATTGGTTTATGTATTTTTATTGATTTGAAAATCTGTATAGGATTTATAAATCTTTGTAAAATCTACTAATTTTCAAATTTAGAATGTGGATTTTAATTAATATTTGTAAATTCGTACGATTTGAGTCTTTGTATTTTTAACATGGAAATTCTTCCAAAGCCAATAAAATTTATTGTAAAATCAAATTCATAAGTAAATCTGTATGATTGAATAACACGTGATTTGAATTAATATTTATAAATCATAAATGATTTGAACTTGGATATTAAAATCATAGAACCAGTAACACTAGATTTGAACATAAATTTTAAAATTATAAAACCAATAACACTGAATTTGGTTTGGATTTCTAAATATTACACAAATGTTGAAAATGGAAGCCAAGTTTGAGACTAGATTGGTAAAAAAACGCCACTATTAATTAAACTTTAATAAAAGAAAAAACTACTAAATGAATATAAATAAATTTTCATTTGTCCGAACTGACACGAAATTTAATTCTCATTATTTTTGCTAATACTAATGTGTAGATCTATAGTCGTATTAACTATTACCTGACCACCCTTTAATACATCAAAACAATCTCATGGAATAAACAAATATTTGATCCGATCAATCATACCATTTTTTTTTTTTTTATTGCGTTGCATTCAAATTTAAATCAACTAAACTAGTTTGTGAGTTATTAATAAACAAATCCTTTTGATCTCCTCATGAAGAAAAAAACATAAAATTCTTTCTCAAAAAAAAGGGGGTATATATTGATCGCAAATTTTGAAGAAGAAGAAGATCTGAAGAAGTGGTTTGATAATTTACATACCTTGAGAGAAACTTAGCGAACGAATCAACCGGAGATCGTACACAGAGGAGAAGAGAGCAAGATACATAACCAGAAAGATGACCAAGGCAACTGATGCTACCCAATAACTCTTCGGCGTCGTTTTCATAACCATGATTCTCTGTTGTTGGTGTAGCGAGAACTATATGGAAGTTTATATATTGTAGAAAAATATATCTATGTTCTATAAATCGAAGTTTAATAAAAAAAAAGTCACTACAAGCTTTAAGTATCCTTCAATGGAGGTAAAAGAAGAAAAGCATCGTAAGAAGATTCACAAAGTGCAAACGAGAGAATATCGATAACATAGTAAAGACTCTCTCGTATAATAAGATATTATAGAGAACTCCTTTTTTTTTTTTATTGTCTACCGTTACAACTTACAAGACTTTTGTAATAAAACCTTTAACCAAAAAACAATATTATATTATTAATGTACTAGATTAGGTTTCATGTATATTCGGGGTTTATAATTTAAATTTTATAACTGTGAAAAAGAAACCAAAAACGAAAAACTGAAATCACCGATAAAATAAATAAAATAAGATTAGAAACGTCCATACGAAATAACACACCGATAAAGAAGTCTAACAGAGTAACCATTATTTTTTTAGTTTTTTTTGACAAAAAAACAAAAAAAAAATTATTATTTGGTTTCCAATTAAATTTTGTCACATATTTTCAAATATTTAGTTTTTTTTTTAATTCCTATTTGAATTATGTTTATTATTACTTTTTTATTAACCCTGCATTTTATGATAAATTTAAAATTTATATTTTCTATTTTTCGTTAGTAACTTTATCTTTTAGGATTAGAAATCTATTATAATTTTTTTATTATTAACTTTGGATTTTAGGATATATTTCTATTTTTTCTTTTTCCTTTTTATTTAGTAATTTTTCTTTTAGGTATTAAGATTCAATTATAAATTTTTCTTTTTATTGTTAATATTATGTAGATTATAATTTTTTATTGTTATAATGATGTGACAAAATCTAATTGAAAAATCTTTTTACACTATCAAAATCTGATCAATTTGGCACGTGTCGCGATATGGTAACTTTGAAATATTGAGTATTATATAAAAAGA
This sequence comes from Eutrema heterophyllum, assembly GCA_002933915.1. NCBI lineage: Eukaryota > Viridiplantae > Streptophyta > Magnoliopsida > Brassicales > Brassicaceae > Eutrema > Eutrema heterophyllum. The sequence goes on along the minus strand of PKMM01030643.1, from coordinate 434,263 downwards.
TATTATGCTATTAATATTATGATTTTTATGTGGATGCTTAGGTAAAGATTTTAGAAAGTTCTAGATTATTTTGTCTCCAAGCTAAACGTTAGATTTGTATTTCTATATATATTGTCTTAAGACTCCTGAATAATACAACAAGAATAATTCCAACTCTCTTTTGTTTACAATATAAGTTATGAGTATGAAACCTTAGCCGTCGTCTGAGCTAAAAATCTTTGATCTCTTCGACACCGTCTCGTTTCCGATTCCCAACCTCTTTTGTTCCAATCGACGAGGTAAGTAACCTCCTGTTTTACAAATTATAACAGAGCGGCTTAGACTTTTCGGAAAAAAAGAAAGAAAAAATAATAATAGAGCGTCTCATATTATACTATCGAGAATTGTCTTATTATCGATATGTTTGAGAATCATGCTTGTCAAATTATAAATTGACTCATGCCTCGAACCATGTTTATTAAACTCATGGTTCGATTCATACTTATCGATAAAGGAATCATGTTTTATTTTATTATTTGTTTATTTCATGATTAATGTTTTACATGATCCATGTTATACGTACCTTTATTATTTTATCAATTCTATACCATGTTTAATGACTAGATTCTTATGCTTTATATGCACCATCGCTTATTGTTTAAGGTTTTGTTAAAATTCATTAGATACGCAGAACTTGTTTTATAAAACAAAACGATTTTAATTTGTAATTTTGAATCGATTAGGGTATTTATGGTAGCTACTTATTTAAACACACTAATTATTCTTTGATATAGCTATGTTTGTTTAATTGATTAAGTGAATCTTATGTTTGAATAATGACTAAATCAATTTCTTAGTATCATGTTAGATAAGTTTTGATGAATAACGTTTCATGGTTTTAGTGAAATATCTTAATTGTTAGTCGTCCGTAATTAGAAATTTCTTATCTTGTGATAGAAATTATTAGGGTTTTATGATGATTGTATTTTTTTATGAAACTTGATCATTCTTTTATTATTTTGAGTAAACTATGCCGAACTTTAGTAACTTGAGTTTAAGGCCCTTAATATCTTTGGAGAAAACTATTTGTTTTGGGTGCTAGATGCTGAAATGTACCTTGTTAGAACTTGGTGATACAATCAAAGAGAAAAGTGTAACAACCAGTAAAATCAAAGCAAAGACTATGATATTCCTCCATCAACACCTCAAAAACGAGTATTTGACTATGAAAGATTCATACTATAAAAGATTCACAAGTTCTTTGGAACAATCTGAATGAAAGGTATGATCACTAGAAAACTGTGATTTTACCTAAAACTTGTTATGATTGGTTACATCTAAGACTACATGACTATAAGTCTCTAATTGAGTATAACTCATCCATGTTCAGAATAATTTCAATTGGAAATACGCGGAGACAAAATCATGGATGCATAAATGTTAGAAAAGACATTCTCTACTTTTCATGCAAATAATGTTGTCATGCATACACAATACCGTGAAAAAGGATATAAGAAATACTTTGAACTTATATTTTCTCTCTTTGTGGATGAGCGAAATAATGAGTTATTGATGAAAAACCATGAATCACGTCCAACTGGTTCTACTCGATTCCCTGAAGCGAATGTGATATCTCACAATGAACAAGGAAGTGGTCATCATACATTCCTTTCAGGGAATAGAGTTGAACCAGTTGGACATGATTCATTGTTTTTCATTACTAGCTCATTATTTTGCTGGCCAAAAAGAGAGAAGATATAAGTTAAGAGTACTTCTTATATCTCATTTCACGATATTGTGTATGCAGGACAACATTATTTGCATGCAAAGTAGAGAATATCTTCTCTAACGTTTATGCATCCGTAATTTTCTTTCCACATAATATCAATTTAGAAGTAAATCTGAACATGGCTGAGTTATACTCACTTACAGACTTAAAGTTCTGCTTTAGGTAAGATCACAATTTCTAGTGATCATACATTTCCTTCAAATTGTTCCAAAGAACTTGTGGATCTTATACAGTCAAGTACTCGTTTTTTAAGTCCACATGGAGGCGATGACAGAGGAATATCATAGCTTTTGCTTTGGTTTTACTGGTTGTTGCACTTCTCTCTTTGATTGCATCAACAAGTTCTTCAAATCAAGGTACATTTCAACATCTAGCACCCAAAACAAATAGTTCTCTCCAGAGATGTCAAATGCCTCAAACTCAAGGTTGGTAATGTTCAACATAGTTTACTGAAATAATAAAAGAATGATCAAGATTGGTCATCTGCGACACCCATTAATTGGTGATGTACATATACTACAAATTCGTTCAAGTATAGATTTGGCGGACTTATTTATCAAGACGCCTCCAACTGCTAATTTCAAGAAGCTAGTTCATCATACTGGATCACATCATCTCAAATATATCAAGTGATATACTCATGAGATGGACTAAATGTGCGCTGCACTTTTTCTCTTAACTATGGTTTTTCCCATTGAATTTTTTTAACAAAGTTATTAATGAGACATCATCTCTCAGATACGCATTTGAGACTATGTTATTATAATAGTCATCCAAGAGAATTGTTATGAATATATATGTAGTAATGGTCCAAAACAGTACAAAATGACAAACAAATTGTCAGAATAGTATATCGTTTAAGAAAATTGTCAAAATAGTCTTTTTCAAAAAAAAATTGAACTGTTTTGGGTTTAGTGTTGGATTGTTTAGGGTGTAGGGTTTATGGTAAAGGGTTTAGGGTCCTAAACCCTAAACCCTAAAAACTTTTTCCATAAAGACTATTTTACAATTTTTTCAAACGTTGTATTATTCTGGCAATTTATGTCATTTTGTATTATTTTTTCAAATGTCCCTATGAATATTATATTCTTTATGTGGATGGTTATAGGCTCATTAAAAGATTTTAGAAAATTTTAGATTATTTGGTCTCCAAACTAAACCTTATATTTGTATCCTCTATATATTGTCTTATGACTCATGAATAATACAACAAAAATAATTTCTATTCTCTTTTGTTTACAACATATTAATGATTTTGTTTATTTGAACATTATTAATAATGAATCTTGAAATAAGAAATGCTGATGCATGGGAAATTGGGAGTACCGTCGTTAATAGCTGTTTGCTTTTTTTGTGCTATTACCATTAAACTTCGACATATATTTAAATCTGTATTGTTAACCAGTTAAAGAGAGAGTTTTTTAACCATTTAAATCTGCATCGGAGTATAAAATTCATTGTTTTACTCAACATGATTAAACTATGAAAGTTGATCGACGGTATTTTCATCGGAGGGTCCAAATATGAATAAGACGTAAGAGTAATAAATAGACGGGCCTTAAACCATTAGTACATTTATAACGGGAAGGCCCATCGTTCAAGGCCCATCGTTTTCAGTTTTTCATTACATGAGGAGACCAAACATTAGGCGGGAAGAGCCACGCCGCCGGGAAGTTGTGAACGGCGAAGACCGATGCTACGCTCATTCTCTCTCTTACCCCAATGGGTTTCTCCGATTAGAAGATTTGTTTTTCTACAGAGATGCATCCAATTTACGACCATTCAGGAATTGATTTTACCCGAAGACAATGATGAGTCCATAACTTCCCTGCATTACGCCGCTTCGATCCCGTGCTTTCGCCTTCTAAGTAAGTGCACGAACATTGATACTCTGAGGAAAGCTCACGGGATGTTAACGGGAGACGGACGTGTGGGTGATATCTCGTGTGCCACCAAGCTGGTTAGTCTGTACGGTGACTTTGGGTGTACTAAAGATGCCCGCTTTGTGTTCGATCAAATCCCTGAACCAGATTTTTATTTATGGAAAGTCATGCTCAGCTGTTATTCCCTGAACAAAGACAGTCTGGAAGTCATAAAGTTTTATGGGTTTATGAGGAAACATGGTTACGATAATATTGTTTTATCAATAGCTTTGAAAGCGTGTACTGAGATGCAGGATTTAGATAATGGGAAGAAGATACATTGCCAGATCGTTAAGGTGCCAGGTCGTGATAACATTGTGTTGACAGGTCTTCTAGATATGTATGCTAAATGTGGAGAAATCAAGAGTGCTTATAAAGTGTTTGATTGTATTCCTTTGAGAAATGTGGTTTGTTGGACTTCGATGATTGCTGGATATGTGAAAAACGACTTGCACGAACAAGGGTTGGATCTGTTTAATCGGATGAGGGAAGAATCTGTTTCGGGTAACGAAGTTACATACAGTACTCTAGTGACAGCTTGCACAAAGCGCGGTGCTTTACATCAAGGGAAGTGGTTTCATAGCTGTTTGATCAAGAGCGGCATAGAGCTCAGCTCATGCTTGGTGACATCTCTGCTAGATATGTATGTCAAGTGTGGTGATATCAGCAATGCGCGTCGAGTCTTTAATGAGCATTCTCACGTGGATCTCGTCATGTGGACAGCTATGATTGTGGGATACACCCATAATGGGCGTGCCAACGAGGCTTTGAGCTTGTTTCAAAAAATGAAGGGGGTTGGAATTAAGCCTAATTGTGTTACCATTGCAAGCGTCTTATCTGGTTGCGGTCTGACTGGGAATCTTGAACTGGGAAGATCAGTTCATGGTCTATCCATCAAAGTTGGTCTCTGGGATACAAATGTTGCAAATGCTCTGGTTCACATGTATGCCAAGTGTTACCAGAATAGAGATGCTAGGTATGTGTTTGAAATGGAGTCGGAGAAAGATATAGTTGCTTGGAATTCTATAATTTCCGGGTTTTCACAAAACGGCTCTGTCCATGAAGCTTTGTTTCTGCTCCATCGCATGAAATCAGAATCTGTGACGCCTAATGGTGTTACAGTTGCGAGTCTCTTCTCAGCCTGTGCTTCCCTCGGGTCTCTAGCCATAGGTTCCTCGCTTCATGCTTATTCCATGAAATTGGGATTCTTGGCATCATCCAGTGTTCATGTTGGTACTGCACTTCTGGACTTCTATGCCAAATGCGGGGATGCCGAATCTGCTCGTATCGTTTTTGATACCATAGAGGAGAAAAATACAATCACATGGAGTGCTATGATCGGAGGCTATGGAAAGCAAGGGGACACAAAAGGGTCCCTTGAGCTATTTGAAGAGATGCTGAAAAAGCAACAAAAGCCGAACGAATCAACCTTCACATCTATTTTATCAGCTTGTAGTCACACAGGGATGGTTAACGAAGGAAAGAAGTACTTCAGCTCAATGTACAAAGATTATAACTTCACGCCTTCCACAAAACACTACACATGTATGATTGATATGCTAGCTCGATCTGGTGAGCTTGAGCAAGCCTTAGAGGTGATGGAGAAGATGCCGATTCAACCAAACGTGGGATGTTTCGCAGCATTTCTCCACGGATGTGGAATGCATTCAAGATTTGATCTTGGGGAGATTGTGATTAAGAAGATGCTCGATTTGCATCCTGATGATGCCTCTTATTATGTCCTTGTATCTAATTTGTATGCATCGGATGGAAGGTGGGGTCATGCTAAAGAAGTCAGAAACCTGATGAAGCAAAGAGGTCTGAGCAAGATCCCAGGCCATAGCACAATGGAAACAGAGTTCTCAGCAGTTGGTTAGTTGTCATAGCTTTTCTGGATGAACAAAGAAGCATATATATATAAACAAAGTATTCTTGGATAAATTTGATTTGTTTTCGAGTACGGAGCCAGAACAGTTGTGTTGACTACATCTACAAGGATATATAATATAACCAACAGGGAACAGCTCTAAGCTATGCTAAGATTCTTGCTTGATTATGTGGGCTGAGCTCGCGTCTAAGATTGTGCATTCTTAGGTTTACATGCCGCTTTCATCTTAATCTTCATCTTGTGAATCATAAGGAACTTCATGCCGGGGTTTGTTGTACTTCTCACGCAGTTGTTGGATTGGGATGAAATCTCCAGCTGTATCCGCTCCATAGAAGAGAAAAGAAATGTATGGATGATCAAACCTTTCCTGCAGAAACCACACACAACCATGAGTCAAAACTATTGCAATGGGGATGGGATTATCCACAACAAGTCTGCTCACTTTGTCGGGTTTCACTGGAGCTAATAGATTGTCTTCAGGAACTGCAGTATACGATCCATTGTCAGGTGATAGTGAAAGTGTTCACTGGTTAATGTTGCAGACAAAGATATTGGACTTGAAAACTCAGAGCTTACCGTAAGCCACTAGTAGATCTGGGTGTGTGCGAACATCGACTAGAACCTGCTAGACATAAGCAAGAAGGTTTAGATATCCATGTTTTCTTCTGTAGATATGAATTAAACAGTCTTAGATTGTTCATATGTATTTGAATACGCTCCAAACATTAGCTTCAGCTTCATTTTTCTATCAACTTACGTCTTTATGAACATTTATTCAGAACCAGAACCTGATAAAATGGCTGGTTGGATCCACGAGACAACTTTTCAACCTCTGCAGCTTCCATCCAGGAGCTTGATTCACAGCAAATTGGATCCATCCCACAAACTACAGCCCGGTAACCTACATCAGATGAAAACAAAACAATGAAAGTTCCCCAATATGAATGTAAACCAAAGGGAAACAAGCACTAATACACATAACTATGTACCAAAAGTTTTGTGTCTAAGTTTCTGTCCCAAACGAAATGCATACTCTGCATTCTCAAAAGCCAAGACTTTGGCAGATACAGCTAATGATTCTGCTTCAAGCTTTGAGATTTCATCTTTTAACTTAGCTGCCAAACCATAATCCTCACTGTCAATGGCATTCTGGAGATCTGCACTGCAATTATATCAAATAAACAATGAAGATGATATACTCCAATGTTTACAGACACACAAAGAGAGTCAATGTCTGAAAACGTGTCTTGATAACCGAATGAAACTGCTCACCGTAGCCTTATAATGCTAATACCCTTGTCTTGAGCTTCACTTTTTGATGATGATCCTCTTTTCCCTTCTTGCAGCCTTATAGCCTCCTCTTCGACCTAGCAAATCACAGACTGTTATTTACTGTTGTGTTGCCGATTTCGATATACAAGAATACAGGTTATTTCAACCAGAAGCTAACATCTACGCATGATCAAAAGTTCTATACTTTCACAAAAAGTTGTCTCACTTGAAGATCATAGCATATCATTTCATATACCTCAGTTAGCTTTTCTCTTAGTTGTTGCGCAATCTCATACTGCTCCACATTCAACGCATACTGCCATTTTGAAATACACCAAATACGCAGATCACTCAATCTTGAAAGGGAGAAAAAAAACCGAATTTAGTTAGAATCCCTTTTTGAGGCTCTGACCTGCACACGAGTAGCCAAATCTAGCTGAAAGAAGAAGATCAAAATATCCTCATTCGCACTCTCGCTTCGCTCGGAGCTCGGGTCTGGACCTTGGTCATTTCCTTGAAATGGCCATTTAGCTTCAACCCTCAACAGATTTCTTTGCTTTAGTGACTTCCAATGGGTTCTAAGGGATGGTGATCTACGCAGGAATTGACACGAAACACAACGATCACCAACAAAACCCGATGATTTCGCTGAATTCAAACGAATCCTCCATGAGCTGTAAACTTCTACACTCCCACAGATTGTTAATGTGCTTAACGACTGACTTTGCACCATTTTTTTTTCTTATGAAAACCGAAGTCACACTTCCTAATCCGATAATCCTTCTGAAAAATACAACAAGAATCTGAGAGAGCATATTCGTATGAGATTCAAAATTGAAATCAAAGGTGCGAAATTCACTCGAAGAGCGAGACGGGACGAGTCAAAAACTGCGAGTAGACAGCCGAAAGTTTGTAATTGAAAGAAACCTCGAGAAACTTACAAATGGCTGGTGAAGTTATATAGATGCCGGGAAGACTTTGCCGATCACCGGAGAAACTCGCCGGCACGAAGGAGAGATTTCGTCCTCACAGATTTTTCTTTCTTATTTGTTGAAGAAACCCATAGCCATTGAATAAATTATCTTTTGTTAACTCTTATTGGGCTCTGTGGCCCAATAAACGGTTTGGTTTTACAGTATAAACGGTTTTGATTCTATGTAGATTTTTTCTTGTTTTCAAATATATCTATGTAGATTTTAAAAGTCAATTAACTTAATAACACAATTGTCCAAAATATCATACTTTAAAAAAATTATTCCAAATTTGACATTAGTAACTTAAATTGCCAATAATAAAATAATAATTCACAGTATTAAAATTATGTTTTAAATAAAAAAAATACCCTAAAATAACACAAAAATCATTTTTTTGTTCCAAATCATAATCTTTACTGCAACACATTTATTTGTAACAATCATCATAAAATCGTGGTAAATAATAATATCTTAATACATTCAATCGAAGATGTAGTCTAATCTAAAAAAAAATATACATCTACTTATGTTTAGATTAGATGTATATTTTTTTTTATTGTTTGTCAAATATTATATCTAATCACATATGTATATATCTTTACGGACACACATAATAATCGTTTTTGTTGTCTGTTACAAACATCATTAGAGATTTTTGATATAATTATACTACAAATGATGACTAATCGATAGAATTCAATTACATGCAACACATGCGATTATGATGAATATATCCACGAACAACGACTTCACGAAGCAACACATTTATCCATGGCAAAAATCGTTTAAAAAAATAAAAAAATGTACAGTATATGCAAATAATAAGCTTTTAATCTAGTTATATGTTTTAGGACACCAAAGATTTTCTTAAACAAACCACACCGAAAATTCAGCGCGCTAAAATTAGCCAATCAAGACCCCCAATTTTAGTGTTGTCTCTTTCTTCTTTCTTCCTTTGAAGATTTCAGAGAAATGATGTTGAATTAACAGCGAAACCCCTGAAAAAGCTTTGAAGAAACCCTAGAGAGATAGAGACAGAGAGACAGAGATTTGTTTGCTTTTGAATTTTGATTTTGGATTGCGGTAAAAACAAAGGGAAAGAAAAAATAGGTGCGTGTGTCTCCAAGATCGGTGGTGCTAGGCGGCACGGAGGCTCCGATATAGCTCCGTCGTCAAAGCACCACCGTACCAGGAGCCATCTACGCGTCGGATCAACCGACGAAGAAGTCAACATTACATTCAGCGGAAAGCTTAGCAGTTTCAGCGGAAACCTCGGAAACCATGGAAGCACGAGGATGAAAGGTCTCTTCAAGCACAAGCCTCGTCCTCCTGGTGAAATCGTTCGTCAGACTCGCGATCTCATCGCCTTGGCCGAGAACGATGAAGAAATCGACACCAGAAACTCGAAGCGGTTAGGGGTCTGTGCTGAATTGTGCAGAAACATTAGGGATCTGAAATCGATCCTCTATGGAAACAGCGAGGCTGGGCCTGTTCCCGAAGCTTGTCTTTCGTTAACTCAAGAGTTTTTCAGAGAAGACACTCTTCGTCCATTGATCAAATCTCTTCCGAAACTTGATCTCGAAGCCAGAAAAGACGCTACACAGATCGTAGCGAATTTGCAGAAACAACAAGTCGGTTCTCGTCTCGTTGCTTCCGAATATCTCGAATCGAATTTAGACGTTATCGATTCGTTAGTCGAAGGAATCGATCAAGATCACGAACTGGCGTTACACTACACAGGAATGCTTAAAGAATGTGTTCGTCATCAGGTTGTTGCGAGGTACATTCTTGAATCGAAGAACTTGGAGAAGTTCTTCGATTATGTTCAGCTTCCTTATTTCGATGTAGCTACAGACGCAAGCAAAATCTTCAGGGAGCTTATGACGAGGCATAAATCGACCGTAGCTGAATATCTTGCCAAGAACCACGAATGGTTTTTCGCAAAGTACAACACGAGATTGTTGGAGAAAGGAAGCTACTTTACGAAGAGGCAGGCTTCGAAACTGCTGGGAGATGTGTTGATGGATCGTTCTAACTCAGGTGTGATGGTGAAGTATGTGAGCAGTTTGGATAATTTGAGAATCATGATGAATCTCCTCAGAGAACCGACCAAGAACATCCAGCTAGAAGCTTTTCATGTCTTCAAGCTGTTTGTGGCGAACGAGAACAAACCAGAGGACATTGTGGCGATTCTTGTTGCGAATCGAAACAAGATTCTTCGTTTGTTTGCCGATTTGAAACCTGAGAAAGAAGATGAAGGGTTTGAAGCTGACAAATCACTGGTTATGAATGAGATTGCTTCACTTTCTCTTATGGATCTCAAAATCGCTGATCCGTAAAATGATGATGTTTCCACGTTGTTGTTTCTGGTGTCTTGTTTTTGCCTGTTGGATTCGGTTTGATAAATTTAAACATTAGCATAGATTCTCATTTTCTCAAAAGCATGCATTCAAAATACATATTGTGACTTGGAATTCTTTATTTAACACCAGTCTTCTCTTTCAACATTGTGATGAATTTTTCTTTCTCCTCATCTGTCATTCCATTGGTTGAACAATCTCCAACTCCCCATTCTGCTCCTCTTAGACAATATTTGTCTTGAATCGCTCTTTCATTCCTGAAAGAAACAGACACAAAACCAACGTTACATGTTTCAAAGTTTTGAGCTTTTACATTTTTGGATCAGTAACACTTAAGAGACCAAATGGGTGTGAATAAACAAATGATGAGAATTTCAGGGATTTTACTTACTTTTCTTTGTTTAGTTTGGAATTCTCGAGTAGCTTCTTGAGAATTGGAGATTCTTTGAATCTGGAATCGTTTTCAGCGTAGAACTTCTGGTTTTTTGCTGCAATTAAGAATCTTTTTCTTGAAGCAGACAAAACACTTTTTACTTAAGGAAACATGAATTTGAAAGATTGGTACCATTGAAACGGTCAAGGAATTCGAGCTTTGGTAATTCGGGACCGGGAATTGATTCAATGCCGGGACTTCCCGACATTAAGCCTGCTTCAGCTGAGGAAGATCCAAACATAAACAAACTATGATGATACACACGTAGAGATTACGTATACGTATTGAATGGTTGGGAAAATTAAGGAGATTGTTGTTACCGGTACAAGGAGAGAGGAGAAGGGTGAGTGAGGCAGCGAGAGGGAAGGTGGACTTGCAGAGAAGATGATGAAACGGCGATGGTGATGATGATGATGAGCATATAGCCATGGAGATACGAGGATGATGAACTACTCTTGTTTCATGGAGACTCAAGCTTGGTCGAGAGAAAGTTGAGATTTTGGTTTGCATCGTTGTCTCTAGATTTCTTTTTGTGAGGAGGGTAAATGACTTCTTAGGAGATAAGAAGGGAAAAGCTAAAAAAATTTGAGATATATAATATATTTTCCTTTTAAATAATAACTAGATTCTAAAACTACGTGCTCGTGCAAAATAAAAGTTTTTGTAAATTATATTTTGTAATATACCGTATAAAATATGAAATAAGACATAAAAACTAATTTAAGTATTATTAATTTAAATATATTTAATTTTAAATTTTTATAATAGATTTAATAAATATTTGATAATATGTTTAATTTATCTAAAAAAATAAAAAAATGTTTGGAAACCGATTCCAAAAGTGATTCTGTTTTGATAGTATAAATTAAAAAAAAACTTTTTATTGTCACTTGTTTTCAAGTTTCCAATGCTTATCAATTGAAGGAAAAGAGCAATTAATTCAAGCTTTTTGAAGATTTCTTCATATAAACAGCAACTGCACATGAGAAAATTTCCAGAGAGGAATATGAATTCATAAACATATTTTTAGAAGAAAAAAATCAGGAACATCTTGCAAACTCGAACAAATAGAGAATAATCTTCTTTATTATGTTCTACTGTTTCCTGATATAGAAAGAACAAAGAGTTTAACTAATCAAGACTCTCAAAGTTAGTGTATGTTTTTGGGTAAATCAAAGTAAATTTATCCTTCAAACATAGCCTTAGCAGCATCGATAAGTGCTGGTCGGAAATCGCTGGAAGCTCGGCCTAGAACAGTGTAGCCTTCTTTGTCTTCTACATCGACATCTGCACCATGTCTTACAAGCAGAAACGCAACCTGGCCCATGTAAACAAAGAGAAACGATTTAAGAGACTTCATCTTTAGAGTAGATGCCTCTTTAAAGTTGATTACATTGGAAATTACCCGTCTGTCATCGCATATCACCGAATGCATGAGTGGAGTTTGGCCCATTTTATCCGTAGCATCGATCTCTGCTCCTTCTTCGATCAGGAATTCACAAAGTTCAGACTTACCCGTGCTTGCTGCCCTGTGAAGCGGAGTGCAACCAACCTTGTCTGTGATGTTAATCTTTGCGCCGTGTGTTAGTAAAAGCTGAGCGATTTCCAGCCATCCTTTGCTAGCAGCATAGTGAAGAGCAGTGCGACCACCGTTGTTTTTGGCATTGACATCAGCACCTGAACACAGAAAGAAAACCATCATCAAATGTAACAAACTTCACATAACTACGTCTTAAAAGGAATTGAAACAGGAGCTAATCAGTAGAAGAAGTAGTACAGAAAACCCACTTCAACCTATGAACGACTATCTTATTACAGAAAAAGATAATCAGTGATCAATCATTCCGAGTAGAGTCTGAATCGCATGAGGAATTGAAACAAGAGCTAATCAATAGAAGAAGAAAAACACACACAAAAAAACTGCTTCAAAGATCAACCATTCAGGTAGAATTGGAATCTGATGAGAAAGATCACAACTTTATTGATTAGGAAATCGAGATTTTCCATCTTTGAACAAAACAATAAGGAAGGCAAACAAGATTACAACAAACCTCTAGTCAATAACAGTTCAACGAGCTTAGCATTGCCAATGCTGGCAGCAGAATGTAGAGGAGCCCAGCCTTCATCATCCTTGCTGTTGATTACACTATTTGAGTCATCTGCACTTGATAACAGCTTGACTACCTGCAGATTCCACATCCCTAAGCTTTTAATATCTAAATTTGTTTTTCTTCAACCCATCCTTATCAAGAAACCCAAATCGCTAACGAACTTGCAACACCGCCATTTTTTTTGGTGATTTTCAGAGAAAGATATGAACAACTAGAGTCAAAATCTTCCAAAGGTTTGAATCATCAGTTAAACAGCTTGATTATGCAGCTACAATAACGCAAATTTACTCCTAATTTCTTCGTTTTCTAGAAATCAAAGAGGTTGTGCTACAGGTTAGTACTAGGAAAAAAAAAGGAACAGACCTCAGAATGACCAAACGAAGCTGAGACATGGAGGAGAGAGCGACCGTCTTCGTTTCTGAAACTCAGAGATTTTTTAAGCTGTTGAGGAGATAAAGACATGAACAACGAAGAATCACCAGATTCCGCCGCTTTGAATAGTTCTTCGTCTCTGATCTGCTTCGACTCCGGAGCATCGGTTCCAGTTTCCATGGCGTGAGTAAAGGATTTGATTAAAGCTTACTGTTTCGAAGTTCGAAATTCAGTGGATCCGGAAAGTGTTAAACAAAAACACAACGACGACGAGAGACCTAAGTGATTAAAATATCTAATTTGTTCTCTTAAAAAGGCCCAATGGCTTCGCATAGTGGGCTCGTATGATTATTTCATCTCGAGACATTTGTGTGGATTAGCTACTTCAAACGCCTTAATCCGGAAGGGAGACGTGAGGTGCTCGATGGTATCGAAAGTAATTCATCATGCCAGCTTCTGTTTAAATGAAAGTCTTTGTTTGGTATCTCATGTAACTTTTTGTTACTTAAATCGGTTTATAATCTTGTGTATAATTTTTAAATCATAAGACTTTTGCCTAGAATAATTCTCGTATTGAGAAAACGTCATCGATATAGTTTTTTTTTTTTTTTTACTTCGCAATATCGAGAATTAGCCAACAGAATATTTAATTTTACATCAGCAAGTTCCTTCACCAAACACAGATGACAGATCCAACGTTTAACAATAATTCAGAAATCGACAACTTACTAAAAGTAATTATGGAAGATAATTACTAACACAATTATTTTAATCATTTCATAAAACCTTGAGCCATCTTAGCATAGTCTCCAAACCCATGGCTGCCACTTCCCTTTTTCTCATCCCCTTTCTTAGTCGCCGGTTCTCCAGATCCGCCGCCGTGGCTTCCACCGAAACCACCGTGGCTGCCTCCGCCGCCGACACCGCCGTGGCTGCCTCCGCCGCCGACACCGCCGTGGCTGCCTCCGCCACCGACACCGCCGGAGGAGTGAGAGTGTGAAGATTCATACTTGTGGAGATAATTTTCAGCCTTTTCGAGGTACTGACCGACACCACTTTTTTCATCGAGCTTACCGTATCTAGAAGCGGCGTCGAGGATATCGGCGGTGGCTCCGGCGACTTTAGCTTTGTCGAGCTTGGCTGTCTCGTTGCGAGCAGCGGCTTGAGCAGCTTCGGCTACAATCTTGGCACTAGCCATGAGCTCAGCGTTCGTAGCTGGCCTATGGGTTGTTGGATCGGCGTTGGAAACCGGTTTATGGGTTGGCTCGCCGTGATCCGGTTTGCTTTTGTTGTGGTTCGGCTCCGGTTCTGAATTTTCCGGTTTCTTGTCGAAGAAATTCTTCTTTACTTGGTCGGAGAGAAAATCCATGTTTCTTGTCTCAAAGATAAAAGTTTTTTTGGTTGTTTTTCAGTCTGAATCTGGAAAATGTACAATAACAAATTATCCGGGGGGATGATATTTATTGAAAATCAGAAAAAAAATATTTCTATTTTCTTTGTCCACTACGTTATTTTGCCTTTTTCTTTATCCACTAGCTAATGGGGATAATTATACTCGCGATTCTTGCACCACAGATTTTTTTTTTTTTTTTATTAGGAGATTCTGGGCATTGGCCCACTACTTCCCAAAGTCCGAGACCTAATCATTTTAGATGATCCCGTCCAAACATCATTCGATCACCTAACCTCACACTTGGTCTTGCACCACATATTTACCTTTACAAATTTTACTTTCCTGCATAAACATTTTTGTTACATTTTCACCATTTTGATTTCTTATAAACTTGATCATAAATCTCTACTGACGTGGTGTTCGGTGGATTTTAGTTTATTACAACATGAAAATATTAAATACCTATGGATTAGTTAGTTGAAGCTTTGATTGGTGGCACGGGAAATTGGGTCCGATGCCACGACAGTGCATTATCTATCATTGACTTTGTCTTTGTCGGCGGTGTAAATTAAGCTTTAAAATAATAGCAGGCTTTAGACAAGTTTTGGATGGGCCTGCTAGAAGAGAGCCCAAATAGGCTCATAAAAAGCCCAAATGTAGATATTTGTTCTGAGCCTAACTTTGTTTACATCATTCAATTCATGAGTTCAAACATCTAAAGATGTCGTGAAGATGACCACACTAATCCTACAATTTTTTTGTTATGTCATTGACAAACAGAAGTGAACAAAAACGAAGACAGACCAAGAAAACGAAACTATTATATCAAAGAAGAAACACATTTATGTAATGTATCATGTATGGAGAGAGAAAAACAACATGTGATGAAATCTCAAAGAAGTGTTGTGAGAACACAGATTCTATGGTTTCTTTTGGATTTCCACTGAAACCATTGAGTTTGTGTTCGCAGGTCACCCCTTTGAATTTTCCCCGTTCCATTATTTGCATTTTACTAAATCTTTTATTCATACTCCAATATGTGTTTTTGATTGTATGTATTGTATTATATATGGATCCTCATGTTTTGTGTCTGACACATAAACAAAACATTTTACCTTAACAAGCCAATGCCGAGTTCATAATGACCACTCTATTTTCTTACAAAATTAGCGAGAAAATAAATAAAATCACGTTTGGTTTTATAACGAAAGAGGTTGACACAATCGAGATTTTTTAATAAAGCGAGAAATAAAATAAAAATACCATAGTCTTTTGAAGGTGCTAAGTCATAAATCAGGTTTGGTTTCAAAATGACTTCATAATCACTCCTTAAAGCTAAAAGTGATTTATTTATCAGTTAAACCCAAACACAAATCCAACAAAAACTAAAAAAACATCTATCAAATGACTCCAAAACGTTGACTTTTTGACTAACTAACCGCCATCTCCGCCGTGCCGGATACCGTCATCATGATCGCCGTTGCCTCTTTCTTCTTCTTCTTCTTCTTCCTCTTCGTTTCCCCAGTTTATTCCACAGTGACAATTTCAGTTTCTCCACAAACCCTCAATCGATCCGGCGACACCGTCGTGATCAAATGGTCCGGCGTCGAGTCACCGTCTGATCTCGACTGGTTAGGAATCTACTCGCCGCCGGAATCTCTTCACGATCACTTCATTGGCTATAAATTCCTTTCCGATTCGCCCAATTGGAAGTCCGGGTCGGGTTCGATTTCCCTTCCCCTAACCAATCTCCGATCAAATTACTCCTTCCGGATCTTCCGCTGGACCCAATCCGAAATCAACCCGAAACACAACGACCATGACCATAACCCTTTACCCGGAACTCGACATCTTCTAGCCGAAACAAACCGGTTAACTTTCCGGTCCGCCGTTAACCAGCCGGAGCAGATCCATTTAGGTTACACAGATACGGTGAACGAGATGCGAGTGATGTTCGTCACAGGAGATGGTGAAGAACGACTAGCTCGATACGGAGAGGTTAAGGAGAGACTCGATAACATCGCGGTGGCGCGTGGGAGTAGGTACGAGTTGGAACATATGTGCCACGCGCCGGCGAATACCACCGTCGGATGGAGAGATCCAGGTTGGACATTCGACGCCGTGATGAAGAATTTGAAAGAAGGGGTCAAGTACTACTATCAGGTACAATATAAACACCAAATTTCGAAACTTTGTGTATATTTCGAGATTCAAAATGTTGAGTTTTGATCAACATATGAAATCAATCAGGTTGGGAGTGATTCCAAAGGATGGAGTGAGATTCATAGCTTTGTTTCTCGAAATGACAACTCAGAGGAAACTCTAGCTTTCATGTTTGGAGATATGGGATGTTCTACACCTTACAGAACATTTATCCGTGGAGAAGACGAAAGTTTATCAACTGTGAAATGGATCTTAAGAGATATTGAAGCTCTAGGTGATGATAAAGCTGCAGTTGTTTCACACATTGGAGATATAAGCTATGCGCGAGGTTACTCGTGGATTTGGGACGAGTTCTTTGCTCAGATTGAGCCAATTGCTTCTAAAGTACCATACCATGTGTGCATTGGTAACCATGAGTATGATTGGCCAATGCAGCCATGGAAACCAGATTGGGCTGCTTATGTTTATGGCAAAGATAGTGGTGGCGAATGTGGCGTACCGTATAGTGTTAAGTTCAACATGCCTGGAAATTCATCGGAAGCCACGGGAATGGTTAAAGGACCTGAAAGCCGGAATCTTTACTATTCTTATGATATGGGCTCGGTCCATTTCGTTTATATTTCGACAGAGACGGATTTTCTTAAAGGAGGGAAGCAGTATAGTTTCCTAAAGAGTGATCTAGAGTCTGTTAATAGGAGCAAGACACCGTTTGTTGTTGTACAAGGGCATAGACCAATGTACACTACAAGCACTAAGATCAGAGACACTGCGATAAGACAGAAGATGATCGAGCATTTGGAACCGTTGTTTGTGAAGAACAATGTGACTGTTGCTTTATGGGGACATGTTCATAGATACGAAAGGTTTTGTCCGATTAGTAACAACACTTGTGGTGAACGTTGGCAAGGAAACCCTGTTCATCTTGTGATTGGTATGGCTGGAAAAGACACACAACCGATTTGGGAACCGAGACCTAATCACCCGGATGTCCCGATCTTTCCTCAGCCTGCTCGATCAATGTACCGTGGAGGCGAGTTTGGGTACACACGGTTAGTTGCTAACAAGGAAAGACTCATACTTTCTTATGTGGGGAACCATGACGGAGAAGTTCATGATGTGGTTGAGATTTTGGCTTCAGGGGAAGTTATTAGTGGTAGTGATGATGGTAAAGACTCAAACTTTGGATCTGAGTCTGAATTTACAGTCTTGTGGTACATTGAAGGAGCAAGTGTGATGGTTTTGGGAGTGATTTTGGGGTATTTTATCGGGTTTTTTAGTCGTGGAAAGAAAGAATCTGGAATTGGATCATCTAATGGTCGTTGGATCCGTGTGAAGAACGATGAGACATGATTCATCTGATTTGTTTCTGTTTGTTTGCCGCACATATTTTCTATAGCATTCTTATATACAAGGTACATCCAAAAGCTTATCAAAGGGTTAATTGAGATACTGCTTTAGTATTTAAGATTTTGTGAAAAAAAAGAAAAGAAAAGAGTATGTTTATGTACAATTTCGTTAGAAATAAAATTTTTATGCAATTAACAATTTCCGTATACAGAATTGCTGGCGCATTGAAAAAGTTAAAACTTATGACAAATAATGGAAAAGTCAATATTCTTCTGCAAGTTAGTTTAATCTTAATCAATACAAAAATTTGGATAACTTTCCCAAATTTTTTCTTTTCTTTTTACAGCAAAATATACAGAGGTTATTAACTAAATAATCTTGAGGTATCAAAAACTAAAACAAAAGAGTTCCTCGGATTAAATGGCTTTAACAAAGTCAAATCAATCAGGAGACCCTTCTTCTTCAACCTAAAAACCCCAGAAAAATTCCAAGGAGGAAACTTTCAAACTTCTGCTTCTTTAAATAATTTTCACTTAGAAAAACCTGCAGAAATCGGAGAAGAAAACCTTCAATTACTTCCCCTTCGAGTTATCATCATTATCATTCTCTCCCCATTCGTCCTGACCAAATATCTCCTCGATGATGTTCGAAGTTGGAAGAAGATCGTTGTTCTTGGTCCAACAATCTGATGTGAATCTCCGATCACAAGCATCATCAAATGAATATGAATCATCACCAGATCTGTGGCACTCTCTGTTTTCGATTGGGCTGTGAGAGAAGATCAAATTGGAGTCCTGTAGCTCGAAGGACATACACGAGTCGTCTTCTACATTTACCTCTGCACCAGCACCAGCACCGTCTCTTGAAACCTTATCCATATATACACAATGAGCATCGTTAACTGGTGATTCTTCTTCATCGCCATCATCATCATCATCGCTGCTGTTGGTTTCTTCTTCTTCTTCTTCCTCCTCGTTATCTTCATGTGAGGAACTTTTTTTATTGTTGTTGTCTTCCTCATCTAAAGATTTGCCGCTGCAAAAAACGTCATATTCTACTTGCCACTCGTCGTCGTCACTGTCAACGTCTAGGGTTTTGAACCGGTTCTGGATTGCCCGTCTCCGCAAGATGAAGACGTTAAAGTAGTAGCTAACAAGTTCCTTCATGGTTCTTGAAGAAAACGTTGCCTTTAACTGCTTCCAGATATCGCGACCCAGTGAAACATGGTTGGAGTACACAACTTTATGAAAGAGATCTTCTTCGTCTTCAGTCCATAAGCTTGTAACTTCGTCCCCCATTTCACAGAACCCTAGCTCCATAAATCTTTCGTATCCAATAGATTCGACCAGGCTCTCTCTGGCTTCCATGATATGTCGCCGCACGCATCTAACAGAGCCTTTATCCGAGCAAAGACATTCCTTTCTTCCTTGACCAGTTCCACAAACGTCTGAGTCAGGCATTGGAATTATGCACTTTCCCATCAGTTTTGCTTCTAAGTCACCGTTAGCACAAGTCTCGGACCGATCGAGAGTCTCTTCCTTGACACATTCAGGGATATCAGCCTGGTGATTAGACCCAACCGGAACTTGTTTCCTAGGAGCGTGATTCATCAGACAAGTATAAACATCTTCCACCGGGGAAAGTGGCCTCCAGGTGAAATCTGAACCAGAAGACTGATGAGAAAGAGCTGACTGATTCGTCCCTCCAGACCGAGCATCCTCCTGACACAAACCGGTTGCGATCCACGAGAATGGTGCACATGTGTCAAAAACCTTCTCAACATGATTAGCATCACTAGTCCATGTAGGCTTCTTCTCACAGAGACCACTCAGATCATCTACTGCAAATAAAACACACTTGCCAAGTAAGTAACTCAAGCTTAGCAGAACAAAAGTTTATTTATATCAATTGTGACATTAAACAATTGCGAGGGTTTCATTGTACCTAAGACACCTGTTTTCTCCAGAGAAAGATGATATGGAATAGACTCGTCTAATTGGTTCAGCTGCTTAGGGCTATAACTAAGCTGTCTTGCATGCTTAGCATTGCACTCTTGCATCTCTTCAGCATCAAAAGGTCGCTTCAATCCCATTTTTTTAAAAACCTGAATGGTAAGAACCAAAGTCAATTTAGTCACTTGCTTGACATTAAAGGTTGGTAATTTACATATGGGCAATTCCATATTCAGAGGCAAGAGATAAATATATCACTTTGATTTTGATGTGTTTTGGTTGATGTGAGTGTTTAACCTCGGACCCACAATATTAATGATTATATAGCACAATTAATTTTCTAATTGAGGAAAAGGGGTAAAGAGTTTTGTTGAGTATTGGGGGTGATTTTAGTTTAGAGTCAAAAGTCAAACTTTGCACAAGAATAAGTGTTTCCCTAATTTAACTGATTAAAATTGTAAACAAAAAAATCCCCAAATTTGAGCGAAACCCTAACCCTAATTATTTCAATTCACGACAAGAATCATAAAATCAAGAGTCCAAAACCAGAAAATCAATGACTTTTCAGCAAGAGGAACGAAAGCCCCAAATTAATTTAAAGATCTAACGAACCCTAGGGCATCAAATTCTACGCCGAACCAATTAGGGTAAAGAAATTGGGGAAAACTGGAAATCAAGGCGAAATTCGACAGGGACGTCGAGAGGAATCGATACCCAAACAAACGCCTAAATAGATCTGACCTTAATCGAGAACCCGATTAAAAAAAACCCTAGATTTGACCAAATCGAAGGATGATATCAAAACAGGTATCAATCGAAAGCTAAAATCAAGAAGAAAAAGAAAATTACAATTGATTCGAAGATCGATCTGGAAGAAGGAGAGGATCTGAGCGAATTTCTTTGAAAATTTGTGGAAAAAAAAACAAGAATTGGGAATTTCGAAGGCGGCTAGGGTTACAGGTCGTGTTTTTAGAACAGGCAGAGACGTAACCTTATTAAATCCTCTCGAGAAGGTAGTTACAAATATACCCTCTACTTTAACCTAATGGCATGTTTGCTATTTAGGCGTATTTAGTTCGGATTAACGAAACCGATCCAAACCGAAATAAGGAAATCTAATCCGAAACGTAGATTTCTACAAAAATAAAAAAGTAGAAATTACAAAAAAAAAAATTACGAAAATTTATTTCGAAATTAAACAAAAACTTGAAATTAATAGAATTGTGTAAGCCCAAAATTAGATGTACCGAACTAAAATATGATTTGATAATCAACCGGACCAATCAAATCGGTCCCCCAAGCCGGTTAACGAAACAGAGACTGTACTCGCTTGTTGTTCAGATTTTGTTTTTGCATTTGGTTTTCGTTCTTACCCTTGTGTGCTCTGTGCGGACTAAAAACGGTCTGTGTTGCTAAAGCTCGAACTCGATCGATTAAGATATGGATTGTATTTATTGGCCAGTGTCTCTGTTTCAACAAGATTCTGCGGTATCAAACTAGTGGCAATGGTCGTGAGATGCAGTGGGGAAAATCAACAGCTGCAGCAACTCTAGCTGGATCCCTTGAAGAATCAGGATCTAAGCAAAATGTCATCGACGAGGCTTCATTTCATCTAGAACGTAGCCAAAATCTATGCAAACATGAAGCAGAGAAGAGTCTAAGATGATTTATAAAATCATAAGTCGATAGATCAGTTTCAACTTTCAAGAGACGACATTGTCATTGTAGATTCCTTGAACAGCATCAAATGTGATTAGATACTGCGTTCTGTTCTGTGATGCAGATGAAACAATTTGAAGATTTAGTGAGAAGATTTGAGAGACCCTGAGAGAAGAAACCGATGTGATTCTCTTCTTTTCGAGCTATACCCTTCTCTGGGACAGAATTGGGAAATCCTCTCATGTGATCATAGACTCTTGTGTAATACCTAACCAAAACAGTTGATTCCAAATACCCTTGGCATCAAAACCTCGAGGATTCTCAGAGGCGGATGTTCTTTACGAGCTGGACAAGGCGATACAAAAAGTTATCAATGAGATTGTGCGGAGAGACTGTTTGTAGTCAATCCGATGCAGACAGTGCAATGAGGGTTGTAGATTACTTTTTTTGTTTTTTTTAAACTTTAAGTTTGTAGATTACTTGAAGTCTTGAACAGAGAGTTTAATTTGAGGCAGTAACAGCTTAAACTTGATCTTCTTGATCTTTATGATCTCATCAACTCAAGTTCGATTCTTGTCCTTGGATTTATATAATTTTGATTATTGTTTACGAATAAAATTCAGTTTTTTTGTGTTGTAATAATGTTTGCTTAATGAGAAAGTGATGGTAGAGGAAAAATAAATTAAAATGAATCTCTCTCAGGTGAACCGCTGGTTCCCCAATGGCCGACCTTCAAGCTCGAATCCAAGCAGTCCCGTCAACCCCTCATCTCCGTTTCCGCCCGTCTCCCTCCCGACCCCATAGACTTCTCCTCTTTCCCACCTCTCTCTTCTCTTCAACCCTTCCCTTTCTCAACAAAAGCTGCTCTGCAAACTGCTTCCCCTTCAAAGCCTGCAGATAAAGCTTCCTCCTCTCCTCTTACTCATCCTTCTGCAGTGGAAATAGACTCCCTGCTAAAGAAATTCACCAATATCCACCCATTATCTGGAAATGGAAATTCTAGATCAAAACTCATTGTTCAAAAGGGGATCTTGGTCCTTGAGAACACTGTAGCAAAGCAAAGTTCAACTACTAGTACTGCTACGGCAAAGCAGTCCCCCGACAATACCTTGAGTTCAGGATTTCTTCCTCTGCCGTCTACCTCCTCCATGATCCCTGCCCCTGGAAATGTCTTGAGCTGTACTGAAAAGGATTCTCTTCTCAATCCGCTTGGTTCTCCCCTTATCCAGATTTCTGCTCATGCTCCCTCAGAGGTTTTCTCCAAATCCTCCCCAATTCTTCCTGCTGCAGCCTCCTCTTCTGCGGTTATCCCTCCATCTGGCTCTATCCCTGAATCTTGGGCAGAAAGAAGGAGAAAAGCATCAGATAAATCTCTGAAAAGGTTAGCTCCCCCGTCCCCTTCGATCAATGGTACCCCAAGACTATTGATCCCTGATGAAGTCTTTCAAAGAGGTGCAGCTCTTCATAAAGAATTCATTGTTGGTTACTTCTGTGGTAGAACTCCTCCAATAGGTCTCGCTCAGAGTATCCTAAGCCATATGTGGGGGAAGGGTAAAAAAATTGAAGTCCACCTTTTTCTTTTGAAAAGGAAAATGCTTGTTAGGATTCCAAATGTCTTTATTAGGCAGAAAGTGCTTCAGAAACGTATCTGGCATATTGATTCTACTATGTTCTATGTTGTTGATTGGTCTGATGATTCGGCAAAAGTCTCTCCTCCTCTGGTGAACATCCCCATCTGGGCTCATCTCAAAGGTGTTCCTTTCGACCTGATGCATAATGAAGGGCTAAGTCTAATTGCAGGGGAATTAGGAGAGCCTATAGAAATGGATGAGTGGACAAAGAAACTTACTAGTGTGTGTGTGGCTCAGGTAAAGGTGGCAGCTAACCTCACCAAGATCCTGCCAAAAAGCATTGAACTTCTGAGAACTAGTGGAAAAACTTTCAATATGGATGTGGAATACCCATGGTTACTTTCCTCTTGCTCTCACTGTAAACAATTAGGCCACCTCATGAAACACTGTCCAAATATCACCCGCTCTTGGGTTCCGGTTTCAAAACCATCCAAAGCGCTCTTCTACCATTTCATCCATTCTGCTCCCGGAAAATCATATCATCACTCCCCCTTTTTCAGAAAAAGGCTCACTCTTTCCCTACTGAAAAAGGTAAACACAATCCCTCTACATCAAAAAATTCTACTATCCCCTCTCGTTCCCCTGAACAAAAAAATCCTTTAACTCCTCAATCTAAAAAAGCTAAACACTTACCTCCTCCCTCAGAAAAAGCTAAACACTTGCCTCCTTCAGAAAAAACTAAACACTTGCCTCCTTCAGAAAAAGCTAAACACTTACTTCCTTCCTCAGAAAAAGCTAAACACATACCTCCCTCTCCAAAACAAACTCCTTTCACTCCCCCTCCCTCTTCTTTTTCATATCGTTTCTCTCTGCTTTCGCCTCATCAAGTTACTCCTCCCATCTCCCTTTCTTTTTCAGAACCTTTTATCTCAAATCTATCTCCTTTATCTCATGCAGTAGATAATCCATCTTTTGATCCTTTTTCCTACCTTTTGAGGAAACGCTCCTATCCCAAGGAATGTCTTCTTCTCAATGATTCCCTCTCTTTTCTTTTAGAATGTCTGTGGACTAAATGAAACGGACAAGCATGGCCTTCTAGTTTTTTGGCTGCAAGCAAATCAACCTCTTTTTGGAGCTCTTTTGGAAACTCATGTAAAGGAACCAAATCTTATCCATGTCATGCATCGTACATGCCCGGGCTGGAACTTCACCTCAAACCACCAGTCTGATGAAGACGGTAGAATTGTGATCATCTGGAAGAACTCAGTCAATGTCAGAACTCTTCACCAATTAAGACAATCTCTCACTGTTGATCTGCAAATTCAGGGAGGAATTCATCTCATTTATACTGCAGTATATGCATCCAATCGGGAAGTAGAAAGATCAAATTTATGGCTGGAACTTAGTTCGCTAAAACAATCTCTAAACCTGGATCAAAGTTTATGGGTGATTGGAGTAGATTTCAATCAAATCTTGCACCACGAAGAACACTCCAGCTTCTCAGTCAATCACATTACTAGCCGAATGAAAGAACTCAGAACCTGTCTACAAGACCTGGATGTTTTTGATCTAAGATACCAGGGGACTCGTCTCACTTGGACAAACAAGCAGCATGCAACCCCTGTTGCAAAGAAACTTGACCGTTTACTTGTAAACTCAAACTGGCTACCAGCTTTCCCTCACAACATTGCAAATTTCCTCCCTCCAGATTTCTCAGACCATACTCCTTGCATTTTGAACCTTGCCTATCCTCTCCCTCAAGGTGGAACCAGACCTTTCAAATTCCTAAACTACCTATCAACCCACCCTCACTTTACCTCCACTGGCGAGACTGCTTGGATTCAGGCTGGAAGTGAAGCACAAACATTGGCATCCCTGAGTTTCAAGCTGAAATCAATTAAAACTTCTCTAAAAACTCTAAACAAAATTTTTTTTTTCTCAAATTCAAAGGAGAGTGAGAGTTACTAATGATTTGTTGAATGCAGTGGAGGTACAAGCTTTGTCATCACCATCTGCCTTCTTGTTTCAGAAAGAAAGAGATCTTTCAGAGAAGCTGGAATTTTTAAGGCTGATTGAAGAAGCTTTTTTTCATGCAAAAATCAAGAATCAATTGGCTTTCAGTGGGAGATCAAAACTCTACCTTCTTTCATAGAGTAGCGGAGCTACAGAACTCCTTCAACTCCATCATATCCTTCATGACTGAGGTTGGTCTCATTATATCGGATCCAGTCCAAATGTGTCGCATGGCGGTTGAACATTTCCAAAACATCCTGGCTCCTCTTAATCTTCCCCAGTTGGTTATCACTCAGGCCTGGTTCTAGTCCCTCACAGATTTCAGAGTGAGTCCTGCCATTAAAGCCTCAATGTCAGAAGTCCCCAATACAGAGGAAATAATTGCAGTAATTAAGAAGCTAAACCCGAATAAAGCACCTGGTCATGATGGTCTTACATCAGGTTTCTTTAAAGCTGCTTGGCCAGTCGTGGGAAATGAAACTATAGCAGGAATTCGAAACTTCTTCAGAACCTTCTTTTTACCCTCTGCAGTTAACTCAACTATCCTCACTCTTATCCCAAAAAAGCATGGCGCCACTCTTAGTTGCTGATTTCAAGCCGATATCTTGCTGCACAACCCTCTACAAAATCATTTCAAAGCTGTTGGTGTCTAGGCTGAAACCAATTCTTCCAGATTTGATCTTGCCCAGCCAGACTGCTTTCATTAAAGACAGGTTATTAGTAGAGAATACAATTCTTGCTGCTGAGATTGTAAATGGCTACCATAAGAACAAGGGACCAAAAAGAGTAACGATCAAAGTAGACATCGCTAAAGCTTTTGATAGTATAAGATGAGAATTTATTTTTATCTGCCTTAGAAGTCTGGAGCTTCCAGAAATTTACCTTCGTTGGCTCGAAGCTTGCATATGTACCCCCCTGCTTTTACAGTGGGTTTTAATGGTACAGTAAATGGTTTCTTCAAGGGAAAGAGAGGATTGCGACAAAGGGATCCCTTATCTCCATATCTCTTTGTCATCGCCATCAACTGCCTCTCCCTTCTCCTAAACAAAGCTGCAGAGGACGCGAAATTCTCATATCATGCAAAGTGCAAAGACTCTAAACTTACACATCGATGTTTTGCAGATGACTTACTCATTTTCTCTGAAGGCTCTGCTTCCTCCGTTCAAAACATTCTTCAGGTCTTGAGGGAGTTTGAATTGGTTTCTGGTCTTGGGCTTAGCATCTCAAAGACCTCTTTCTTCTCATCAGGTCTTACAACTCAAGAAATCCATCAGCTAGAAAGAGACTCAGGTATCAGGCATGGTACATTACCAATCAGATACTTAGGCGTGCCTCTATGTACCAAAAAACTGACCTTTCTGAATTGTGAACCGCTACTCCAAAAGATCAAAAGCAGAATGTCCACTTGGTCAGCAAGATCTTTGTCTTTCGCAGGTCGTCTACAACTGCTAAATAGTGTGATAGCTGGCATTACAAATTTCTGGTGCAACTCTTTTTTCCTCCCAAAAAGATCCATTAAATTGATCAACTCTCTTTGTAGTGCTTTCTTATAGAAAGGTAATACTGAAAGCAGGAATTCAGCAAGAGTATCTTGGGAAAAATGTACCTTGTCGAAGAACGAAGGGGGTTTAGGTTTGAGGGATCTTTCGATTTGGAACAAAACATGTATATTCAAGCTGATCTGGCTCCTTTTCTTTAAAGTTGGGTCTGTTTGGGTAGCCTGGTACAAAAAAGAGATTCTATCAGACAACCTAAGTAACTTCTGGCTGGAAAATAAATTGTTGAAGATTAGAGATTGGATTTACCCTTGATCAAACTCAAGGTGGAAAATGGAAAAAACTGCATCTTTTGGTCAGACAATTGGTCTCCGTTTGGAAGCCTGAATCTCTATTTGATTCACCTGGGCGCACAACGTTTATGCATCAGCTCCAATTCCTCTCTCGATTCGTTATGGAGAAATAACGTTTGGAGAATCCCACCTGCAAGATCAGAACAACAGTTCAACTTGCAAATCCATTTAACAACGGTCAGCCTCTCATCTCTTCCTGATTTTTATGAATGGTGGCCAGAAGACAAAAAATCAGAAAGTTATGAAACATGGAAAATCTATAAGCTTTTGAAAAACAGGGAAGAATTGGTACCTTGGTCGAATCAAATTTGGTTCTCTGGAGGAATCCCGAAGCATATGTTCTTGACATGGCTATTTACTCTGAATCGGTGCCCAACAAGAGATAAGATTCTAAGTTGGGGCTTGCAAACAAATCCAGAGTGCCTTATGTGTGATGCTGGAAATGAAACAAGGTCTCATCTCTTTTTCGAATGTAACTACAGCTGGAGCGTTTGGGAGGTGATTGGTAGGAAAGTTAAGTTACCACTAATTCGTCGCTGGGAAGATCTCTTGGAGTTCATGCAATCTCAATCAGGGTGTAAAGTAACACGAACACTTCAACTTCTGGCTTGGCAATCATCAATTTACAGTCTCTGGACCGAACGCAATAATCGCCTTCATCGCAACAACTTCAAATCAGGCGACTCTCTCCTCACTCTCACCGACACACAAATCAGAAACATGGCTTCTGGCCTGCGCAGCACTCGACCAGCGTTTGCCTCGAGGATGGTCCAAAGATGGTTCGAAGGCTCGCAATAGTTTTGAACGGGCGTCGAAGCAAATTTTTTCCTCCTCCAACGCGACGGAGAGTCAACTCTTTACTACCTCCGACGCGACAGAGACTGTTTCCTTCATCTCCGAGGAAACTTTGGGTTTAATTGGGTTTTAATTTTTGAGCCCAGATTTGTTTTTTATTTGGATAATTTCATATCCAGATTGCATTTTACAAATTTATGACCATTTGGTACATACACTTAAAAACTAATGGGCTAAGCCCTGTAATTTTTATTTATTGCATTTAAATAGAAGAATATGTAAAAAAAAAAAAAAAGTGATGGTGCTTAGATTTGTTTTATTATTAACGGGACATAGGACAACGATTGCTTTGACGTTTTGTTGCTTGATTTGTCATTTTTTTCTTTCTTTCTTTCTCGTTTAATACTTGGATGATTAATACTTGTAAGAGTGATAGCATGACTTGTGTGATTTCTATTTAAAAATCTTGGATTATTTTGCAAAACAAACTTTTTAAATGAATTACTTACGCAAGATGGTTGAAAACTTTAGGCATGTACCAATATTTGTATGAATTAAACTTAAACCATTTTAGAGGAAATAATTTTTTTTTGTTAATAATATAGTAATATTTAAAAGTTAATTAAAAATATTGTTTTTATCAATGTAAAACTACTTTTAGTAGTTTAAACAATAACTAAAAACTTATGTGTAAGCCAATGATTGAGTTAAATTCTGTTATCATTTTACTCTTGTAACATATTTCTGTGTAGTACTCAAAATATATAAAAGGGTAAGAAAAAGATAGGGATATATATTTTGTGTGCAACAGATAGGGATTTCTTATAGTGGATTCTTATTGCTCACCAACAACAGCATAATAGTAAACTAATAAAAACCTTTTTTTCTTGTGAATTTCAGAGAAATAATAAAATAAAAGAGACCAAGAGACAAAGAGACCAATTTATTAAATGCCAACAAAAAAGTAAAAGTGCACGAATTGCAATTATTCCCCTCCGCTGCTTCTTTCATGACTGTTTTCTTTGCTGGAATTAAATATAACAAAATGATTTTCTTGTTTTAAAAAGTTACTTACACACTTTTCCAGATCTAAATTAGAATTTAGTCACTTTAATTAATTTTGTTAATCATTATTAAATGCCGCTTATTATTCACCTATATTCAGAAAAAAATCATTAAAAAAAATTAAATAAACAAACTCTACGCCCAGCAGAAAAAAAGCTTATTGAGCGCGCCCATATAATTGGAATCTCTCTCTCTCTCTCTCTCTCTCTCTCTCTTTCTCGCTCTCTCATTTTGCCATTGTTGGTCGAAAGCTAAATCCTTTTCGGCAATCTATTACTGGTACGCATCTCAAAAACCCTAATTTGATGGATTTTTTTTTGTTTTTCCTGCATTTAATTTGTTGATCTGTTCTCTGATCTCCTTCGCCATTCTCGAGATCTCATCATGAAAAACTTCAAGATTGGGTTTTTCCACTGAATTACCCTGAAGCTTTTTTTTTTTTTTTCCGTTTGACGATAATGTAAATTTCCGTCGAGAACAAAGCGAAATTCGCTTATGTTTTCACTATCTAATTTAAGTAATGTTTCTGTTTTGGGGATTTTTTTGTTTTTTATGGATTTTTGATCTGCGAGATTTGTTTGCAGGTGGTTTGATTTGCTACAGACAAGATTTCGATTTTCCGTAATTGGCATTGCCTAGAGTTTATCTTCAATTCGCTACATCGAGATTTATTAGTTTTGTGGTTCTGAATTTGGCATACATCTCTACTAGTGCCATTTCCTGATTTGGATCATAAGAGTGGAAAAACCTAGCCTTGTTCTTAGGATTTTGAGGCACACTGCTGTGAAAGCTTTCCACAATTGTGAAATCAAATGGCTTGATCAGGTAATGAGACTATGTACTTCAAAATTGGGACTATATTAGAATCTTACACCTCATGAGAAGAAGCGGATGACACATTTTCTGTGGACGGCAAGAGAAATTATTGGTTTCTGCTTACGAAAGAGAGACGATAGCTTTTGATATGAGAAGTCCTTGGTACAAGAGTGTTTCCTCGGTTTTTGGTCTCAGACCACGGATCGGAGGGTTGCTTTTCTTCGTCGTCGGTGTTGTGGCTCTAGTTACCATTCTAGCACCATTGACATCCAATTCATATGATGTTTCTACTGCTTCAACACTTGTGCCCAACATTTATAGTAACTATAGGAGGATAAAGGAGCAAGCTGCTGTTGATTTTATGGATCTAAGGTCTCTCTCCTTAGGGGCTAGTCTAAAAGAGTTTCCTCTCTGTGGTAAAGAAAGAGAAAGCTATGTGCCTTGTTATAACGTAACAGGGAATTTGCTTTCTGGGCTTCAAGAGGGTGACGAGTTAGATCGACATTGCGAGTTTGAAAGAGAAAAGGAAAGATGTGTAGTTCGTCCTCCAAGAGACTATAAAATACCACTTAGGTGGCCACTTGGTAGAGATATCATATGGAGTGGGAACGTGAAGATAACCAAAGACCAGTTTCTTTCGTCAGGAACCGTGACAACGAGGTCCTTTCTTTTGACATACAGTTTCTTCAAATAAAGTTTCCCCGTGTATATGGTTTCTGTTCTATAATCTATCTTTTTGCGTATAATCATTATTAGGTTAATGTTGCTTGAAGAGAATCAAATTACCTTTCACTCGGAAGATGGCCTGATCTTTGATGGGGTCAAAGACTACGCTCATCAAATTGCTGAGATGATAGGCTTGGGAAGCGATACTGAATTTGCTCAAGCGGGTGTAAGTCTTCTTAATCTTATTATCCTACACATCAACTTTTCAGCTCCAGCTTCTGAGATCTCTTCTGATGTTTGCAGGTAAGGACTGTGTTAGACATCGGTTGCGGCTTTGGAAGCTTTGGTGCACATTTAGTGTCTTTGAAGCTGATGCCTATATGTATTGCTGCGTATGAGGCAACTGGGAGCCAAGTCCAGTTAGCTCTAGAGAGAGGCCTTCCTGCAATGATTGGAAATTTCTTTTCAAAACAGCTTCCTTACCCAGCATTGTCTTTTGACATGGTCCATTGTGCTCAATGTGGCACTACTTGGGATATCAAAGGTAATTACATCACATGTGCCACATGTTTGGTTCGTAGTCTTTGAATTTTGGAGGTTGAGATCTGGGAACTTGGGTAACTTTGTGCTGACATGATGACGTTCTGTTTTTCCCTTGAGCAGATGCAATGCTACTTTTGGAAGTGGATCGTGTTCTAAAACCCGGAGGGTACTTTGTTTTAACTTCTCCGACGAACAAAGCACAGGGAAACTCGCCAGACACGAAGAAAACAAGCATCTCAACTCGGGTGAATGTGTTATCTAAGAAAATCTGCTGGAGTCTAACAGCGCAGCAGGATGAGACATTTCTTTGGCAGAAAACTGCAGCTTCAGATTGCTATTCGTCTCGGTAAGTATGACCGTGAGGCATGTTCCTGGCATTGAAAGTGTATTCTTGGCTTTCCTCTACTGATGCTGTTTCTTTCTTGTGTAGTTCGCAAGCTTCTATACCTCTTTGCAAAGATGGAGATAGTGTTCCGTATTACCACCCACTGGTTCCTTGTATAAGCGGAACCACGAGTAAACGCTGGATTCCTATTCAGAATAGGTCTGCTATTGCAGGAACAACCTCGGTTGAGCTTGAAATTCATGGAAAGTTTTTCTTTTAATAACCAATTCATCGTTTCTTTTTTCATTGTTCAATTTTCACTTGGTACCTTCAGAATTTAATATTTTATTTTTGGACATTTCAAATATTTCAGGTTTAAAACCTGAAGAATTCTTAGAGGATTCACAAATATGGAGATCAGCCCTCAAAAACTATTGGTCCTTGCTTACACCTTTGATTTTCTCTGACCACCCAAAGAGACCCGGTGATGAAGATCCCCTCCCGCCTTTTAACATGATACGCAATGTGATGGACATGAATGCTCGTTTCGGGAATTTAAACTCCGCTTTACTCGACGAAGGAAAATCCGCTTGGGTAATGAACGTTGTCCCAGTTAATGCACGTAATACTCTTCCCATCATACTTGATCGTGGCTTTGCCGGTGTTCTACATGACTGGTGAGTGCGTTTTTTCCCTCTGAAATTCATCAAAATGACTTCCTTTCACCTATAATGATGATTAAAGAACCCCTTTATGGATATTCTATGATCAGATTCTCGAATATCTTTGTTCACTGCGCAGGTGTGAACCATTCCCTACATATCCCCGGACATACGACATGCTTCATGCCAATGAACTTCTCACACATCTTAGCTCCGAACGGTGCAGCCTAATGGACTTATTCTTGGAGATGGATCGGATTCTTCGCCCCGAGGTTCATATATAAACACCATTCTTGTTTTCCCATAAGATCCCAAAAAAAAAAAACTTGAACTTTGTGTGATTGATTTAATAGGGATGGGTAGTTCTCAGTGACAAGCTGGGAGTAATCGAGATGGCACGTGCACTTGCAGCTCGAGTGCGTTGGGAAGCACGAGTCATTGATCTTCAAGACGGTAGCGACCAAAGACTTCTTGTCTGTCAAAAACCATTTCTCAAAAAATAACTCAAAAAGCAACATCAAAAAAATTATGCTTCTTTCAACATAAACAACACTCACTACTACAGAGTCTTTTCACCGGTAAGTTTCTCTCTTACTTTGGGTCTAAATTAAAATCCTGAGCTTCTAAGGAATCACTCTGATATTTGTGTACATTTGCTTTTAAACAGATCCAATTATGCCTCCTGCAAATTCTGGAGAGAAATCATTTTTTTTTTTTCCTCGGACAGAAGAACTTTGAGGAGGGTTTTGTAAGAGTGGAAGCTGTAGCTATGAGTAGAAGAAAGAGTTATATTCAATATTCTTTAATTTTTCTTCTTTAATTTTGCTCTGGAACAGAATTGTAGCTATACATTTTTATTCATCCATTTTTTGGTTGCTCTTTAATTTTGTAAACGAGATTACTTCTTTTTATTTTATTTTCGAAAGTGTATTTTTTGAAGGTCTGAGATGATAGTAAAATAAAAAAATGAGTTGTTTACATAAAACTTCTTAATAATTCTCTGAGCCTGTTGAAATCTTAGTAGGGAAATGTTTTATGATGTGTATCGAAAGTCTTTTTTATCTATGCGAGAGCAAATAGAAGTTCGAAATATATAAAGATAGTATTGATTACTGTTTCCAACAATTCTAAACATCTAAAAAAAAGATTGGAGATGCGGGGGATCGAACCCCGTGCCTCTCGCATGCAAAGCGAGCGCTCTACCATTTGAGCTACATCCCCAATTGCTTCATAAAGAAAAATATATTTATTTATTTAATGCATTGATTTTACTTTACCTACATTTTTTTTTGTTTTGTTTTATGTCTAAAATAATAAACCACGACAAACTATTCCAAGATCTTACATTTCCGCAAATTTGGAGTCGTTTTCCATTAGGAAATATTAATTGTTTAACATTTATATATGTAATATTTCTTATAGATTATTTATTAAATTTTATCTTAAGATGTTTATATATGTTTGATAACGAAAAGGGATGGTTATATATGATTTTTTTTAAAAAGACATCATTTTCATTCATCTTGAAACCAAGCTGCTCTATATTTTAGATTGATTTTTTATTTTTTTATTTTATTTAAAAAGTTTATAAATATGAATATCTATAAGTATTTGATTATCTTTATGAGTATTCTAATTTTACTCTAAATATGGGTAGCTGAATTTTAGGCAAACTTGGTTCCAAACGGAACTAAATTATTGTTAAAAATTCCACGTTGGAAACTAAGATGAATTTTTTGTCAACAGTATAAATATTTAAAACGGTTTAGAAATCCAAAACGAGAGTACCGAATTTACATATACAATATCATAAGGGTAGGCACAAACACTTTATGCTAATTTGTTCGTCTTTGTGTTTTTTACTTACTCTTCACGAATTCCTTCAAATGTAATGAAAAAGCATGTCATTCCTCCCGTGTAGACACCATCTTCACCAGTTGCAAAAGTTATCGCAATCTTCGGAATTGTGATCATATAATGTATGGCCTAATGAGTGCTACTAATTCAACATGTAAAAGAGAGAGACTTCTTCCTATATTATTTGCACCCATAAGGGATCCTTCAACGTCTTCTTAAAAGCAGTACCAGCCTAATCCGCAATAATTATCGGTCTATTCTAGGAGTTATCTACGTAATACCAACAATTACCCGGAATTATCGCAAAAGAAACAATATTTTGAGATATCATGAAAGTTGAGATGGATCTAAGTAATATATAAAAAAATATGGGTTAATCCACTCAATTCTTGATTGATTTTGAGTTAAAAGTATACGAAATTTAACATGTATGAGAGTCCGAATTTAACCCATGTATGATAGTCCAAACAAGGGTATGTTGGCAATCTTGGAACCAGTGGCGGACCCACGTGGAGTCTTGGGGGTCAATTGATCCGGTTAAACTATAAAAGTTAAAATTTATGCTTACGAATTGTTATTGTCGCTGGAAAAATTGGTTAAATGTTTTAATTTTGACCCTCCTAATCTGAGTTCGATGCTTTAAAATTTGCAAAAATAAATATGATCCTCTAAATTCGGATCATATGTTATTTTATTTTAGTTCTGTGTCCAATACTTTTTTACTTTCCAAATTTATCTCTTATTTTTTTTTATTCACTACACTACTTGAAAATTTTACTACATTCACAAATTTCCATTTATTAAAAATTATTATTTATCTGTGTTACTTAATCTTTACTCGTTTATTCTCTCGTTAAATTCAAAATTTGATCATAATTACGTTTCATTCTCCCAAACTTTACTTATATTTTGAATTTTAGTGAGAAATATTATTTATTTTGTTACATCTTTCAAAATGTGGGTTTAAAATTTTTGTATATATTATCAAATTAAAGATTTTGCTCAATTTGTATCTAAATAATAAAACAAAAACAAATCTATAAATATTGTGTAAGAAATTTATGATTTTTGCATATGTTTTTTTTTTCTATTTTTCCTATCTTATATTTATATGATTTTTGATTGATAGTTTATTTTAAATATATGTTGACCCCGGTAAAATTCAATCATGGGTCCGCCACTATTTGAAACGATATTCGGTTAAAAATGAACTGGAAGAGTCCTCATTTTAAGAATGCATGTAGAAGTCCGACATCAAAACTGAAGTAACATATACTGTATATGTTTGAAGATCTTTGAAAAAGAAAAGAAAAAACTTAGAGAGATCTTGAATGAAGTTCCTGGCAGATTTTGCTTTACAACTGATTTGTGGAGAGCACTCACAATAGAGGGTTACATGTGTTTGATTGCACATTACATTGATAGTGGCTGGAATTTGCAAACTAAGATTTTGTCATTGTGTGCGTTTCCTCCTCCACATACTGGTGCTGCTATAGTAGTGAAAGTTATGGAATTGTTGAAGGAATGGGGCTTAGAAAAGAAAGTTTTTACAATTACAGTGGATAAAGCTTCATCAAATGACAACATGCAAGGAATTCTCAAGAGACAACTTCGAAAAGACTTGGTGTGCAATGGTGAGTACTTTCATGTAAGATGTGCATCTCATATTCTGAATCTGATTGTGCAAGATGGGCTGAATGTGATTGATGAAGCTTTGGAAAAAATCAGAGAGAGTGTAAAGTTTGTGAAGGTGAATGAGTCTAGAGAACAATCATTTCAAACCTGTTTGGAAACACTGGGAATTGATGATAAGGCAGGACTTGTTTTAGATTTGGAGAATTGTCTACTATGGCTTGTGATATCCTTAGCATTTCCATTACAACAATGGCTTCGGAATCTTCGTTTAGCATTGGAAGCCGTGTCTTGAACAAGTATAGGAGTTCTCTTTTTCCTTCAAATGTGCAAACCTTGATTTGTGCAAGGAATTGGTTACTCGGTTTTAAAGAGATTAGTAAGTTTTGTTCTTATATATGTTCTTTTGTCATTTTTGAATCAATTGAAATTGGATTTCAAGAGATAACTAAAATTTGTGTTTTTTTGCTGTGATTAGGTGATCCATTTGAGTTCATTGAGGAAGACAATGAAGGAGAAGAAGAAGTTAAAGACATTTGTGTCTTTTCTTGACTTTATTGTTTTTCTAGACATTTTAAATTGTTGTTTTTCTAGACTTTGTTGTTTTTCTAGACTTGCATTGCTACTTTGCTATACTTGAATCATATGAATTTATAATGTTTTGATTATGATATAACTAAAATAAACCATCAAACTCATTAAAATTGATCAATCATATTGATAACAAACGAAAAATTATCTATAAAACAAAAAAAAAAACAAAAACAAACAATTTTCTATTCTATTTGGACATGGTCACCCATAGACAGTCCATTTGGACATGGTCGTTAATAGTCTTGGTCGTTAGTAGACATGAACATTTTTTGTCTACAATCAAAATGGTCAATCTTGGACGGGTTGACAGCCCATTTTGACAGCTCTACATATACAAGATATAATCCAACGTACTCATTGCTAATTAATTTAATTAGTTAGATATCCATACAACTTAACAATTATAATCCATACTGATTTCGGTATCTTACATACTCGATCACAAGACTAAAAACCTTTGACTCTATATATAAAATCTTAAACTCTAATTAAACTGTCTAAACTATATATACAACATTTATATATAGATATATATATATATAATGTATATTATAGATACACGTCGCCACGAATATACACGTATATCTATGTTGGATTGTTCGCTCATGTGTTCTGTAAATATTTTATCATGGTAGAATATGCAGATGATATAATAGGATAAGAGCAATAGAGAACTTTGCATGAAAGTTAAAGCAAGTGAAAAATTAAAATATATTTTTATATAAAAAGAATGTTCTTAAAAAATAGAAGGTACCTAATTCCCTCAACACATTAACCAGTCATTGTGGAATTCCCTTTGTATTATTAGTCTCGAATTCGATCATTCATCTCCTTTGAATAGACCTTTTTATTGAATAAAATCTAATAAATTACACTCCAGAATTAGAATACGAAAAAATAATTTTTTCTGTTTTGAAAAAAAAATATATATGTAAATAATCACATTATATAACATGAGAGAATATATAATAAGATAAACTGGATAAAAAAATTTGATTGGTTGGTCGCATTTGTCCAAACCAATTAAAATCTTCATCTGCAAGACTCCAACCCTTAACTTTCCCAAAGATTCTTCTTTAGAATCCAACTTTAATTCCCTCTTTTTCTTTTCTTTTCTTTTCTTTTCTTTTATTTCGGGAATGAAATTCATTTTTTAATTTTGTGGAAAAGTAAAGAGTTATTTCTTTTTTAGCATCCCATGCAAAGCACGCACAAAAGAGATTCTCTCGTGACACGTTTCGAGTTACTTCTTAACTTTGATTTCTGTCTGAATATCCCCTTTGTCTGTATTAAATACGGACTCCCGAATATTTCTCACTCTTCTTTTTCTTATATTCTTTTTCTTTT
This sequence comes from Eutrema heterophyllum, assembly GCA_002933915.1. Lineage (NCBI taxonomy): Eukaryota > Viridiplantae > Streptophyta > Magnoliopsida > Brassicales > Brassicaceae > Eutrema > Eutrema heterophyllum. The sequence continues at coordinate 396,914 of PKMM01030643.1, read as the reverse complement.
TTACATGTTATTCTTTGATTTCAAGATTTTTTTTTTTTGTTATGATGAGTGTTTTCAAATCTAGACTGACCCGGTCGGTCTGACCGATAAACCTGCGACTCAGATACTAATTAATCTGGTATGGTTATATTAAAAAGGTTATATTTTTTACTACTTAAACTCGAAAAAAATCTAGCAAAAATACAATAACCAATCATTCGGCGAAAAAAAACAATGACTCGGCAAAAACCCACGACTTTGCAAGATTACATGCCAAATCATATAAACAACAAAATTTGTGGTTAGAATGTTTAAAAGCCAATAAATAAATAAAAAAAAAACAATTTTCTTTGGTTCGGATACCACTCTAATCTATTGTACTTGGTTGGTGTTTGATTTTAATTTTGGTATACTTAAAAAGAAACAGGATTTTATCTAAATAATACATTTTAAATTTCGGGTTGATTTTTTGCTCTTTCAATCAGATCAGTTTGGTTCAGTTTGATTGATCCGATTGGTCGCCTCAGGCCCTCAAGTAAATAAGATTTATGGTGATTTAGAACTCAGGCAATAATTTTTACAAAGAAGCGATCTAATAATAGAGAAATACAAGAATATACCTAAGCACTAAAACTTATGTCAAAAACTATTATACGTTTTTCAAAAGACTTTTTTTTTCTTTGTCTGCTCGCAAAAGAGTTCAATTTTCTACTTTTGTAGCCTCTAAAAGAGGATAAAGCACTAAAACTTACGTTCTGTTCATCGTTTATATTTTAAAATATTATTTGTTTGATTACACAACTACAAATTTTTGCGATGGTCTACTCTGGTCACTGGTCAGTTACGTGGTCTCCGGTCTGATCTGGTTATTGCTGAGATAATCGGTCGGATTTAATTAAATTGTCCATTTATTTGTTTTAAACTACATTTAATAAATAGATCTAATCGGAGTAGCTCACTTAACCCATTTATTAAATTAGTCTAAATGAACATTTTTTTACAAAATATGCCCTAATTAGACTCACGAATTTCGAACCCATTTTAATATCTCTAGATAATCATTTATCTTTCTAAGAAGAGATAAAGGCAGGAATATCATGATATTAAGTATGTTTAGTTAATTGTTAGTTCTGGAATTATAGAAAGTATGAACTAAAAGTTTTAAAGTTTTGGGTAATTAAAAAGAGATAAGAGAATAAAGAATAATGATTAAGAAAATAGGAGCATATAAATTAATACAATATCACTTGAATTGAAGAAATTTGAAGAAAATATGAAACATTTGAATTGGATATCCAAAATTTCAGGATATGCATGTCGGAACCGTCTGTCTGAGAAACAAATATTGAATTTTGAAAGGCAAGTAACAGAAACTAATATGCAATACCATAAATTAGTCTAGATTCAAGATGTCTCAGCACCTTATCGAGTATCCAGCCTTCTCCAATCTCTTGGATGAATCATGCTTGCTACAGGATAGGTTTATTAATTTTTCATTACATTTTATTTCATTTATTGTGAATTAATTCTTGGACTGATTTTTGGCATGTAGTCTAGAACTTTGTTTGTTGATGTTTCTGTTGTAAACCAAATTTTCCGATAGAACAAGCAACTAATTTATATTAGTATAAATGTGAAGTTGAAAAAAAGAGTCTAATTGTCATTAATTACACTAATGAAATTTGACAATGCAATAGATATAAAAAAAATGCGAGCGAATAATGTCTTTGAAGAGGTTTAAAATATTTTTAAGCAAAAGAATATCTTCTACCTTCCTGGCCACTTCACTAAAGCCCGGTGGGAAGATTCTGCGACTCTCAAACCTCTTTCAATATTATTTATTTAAGTGAATAGCTGTCCTAGTTTATGGTAATATATTAAATCAGATATTCCCTTTCTTTTTCTCTTTTACATCCACTAAAAACTTAGAATAATTACTCAACTTTATTTTAATTCGATTTAGAAAAAATAATTGATCAATCGTTATCTCTGTCTCTCCCTCTCTCGCTCTCGTGCGACTAAAAATATAAAAATCTTGTGGCCTAGTATATGCTTCTTTGATTTATTTTGAATCTCAATTCCTTTTTTTATTTAATTAAAAATATATAAGGTGGTGGAAGAATATTTTGTTTTTGTTTTTTTTGGCAACGACTCTAAATTACCCTAAATGTACCAGAAACGTTTACTATTGATTCCTTTCATATATGGCAGTGGTGATTCCATATATAACTTTTTTTAAAAACGTATACTATTTATTTAACAAGTTCGAAAAATATAAGAAAAAAATCAGATATGTTGGCTTAAACCTAGTTTTCTGTCAACAGCTTAAAATTAAAATCATTTATTTATAGCAGTAGCACAGCTAGGAAACATATTTTAGTAAAACAAACAAATTAAACTGAATTCATAAAAGTATAAGCTATGTGAAGTGGTGAACCAACAAAAGCGGAATCTGAGATTAAAACAAAACAATATATCGCTTTAATAGAAATAATTTAAAGCTTTTTTCTTACCCATTTGTTCTTTATAACAAGTTTCCATATATTCCCTTTTGCTCTCTGATGCTTTATATCCTCCTCTTTTCTCCTTTGGCGTCTCTTTTCTCTCTCTTTCAATTGGAATTCTATTAAAAATAATTTAACTTGACAAAAGAAGTGATTAAAAACTAAGCATAATTAGAGAAAAAATAATCTAGAAATAAGTTAATAACAAATCAAGTACGTTTGATGATTTAAGTCGAGCCATAGATAAATGTTCATATATATAACGATTTGAGTACATTTAAAATAGTTTAGACCATATGGTTGATCATTTTGTTGCTATGACAGCAAAAGTCATGTCGTCTAGAAGACTACCACAATCAAACATACGGCAAAGTTTTGATGGCAGAAAATAAATATAAAATGTTGCTTGTAATTTTGGATAGGTAAGTCTGTTTACAACCTAACAAAAATATTTTACGCGTCAAATCATATTTGAGTTTTTTTTTTTTTACATGGCAAATCTGTTATACAAATAAAAATGCTTTAAATGTTTTTAATTGTTTTTCAAATTTTTATCAAGTTTTTATTTAAAATACTAAAATACTATATATTTGAGTAGTTATTGAATCGTTATATATATCTTACTTAACCAATCCCGCCTTGGAGAGAGTGCCAACTCCTAGCCGTCAAGCGAGATAGAAAAAAAAGAGATTTTTTGTGTGGACCTTTTTTTGTGTGGATCCAAACCGATGGTCGGAGGTTTTTATAGTTTCGATATCGGTTTGGTTGGTTTCTTATGCTATTTTTTCTTTGATTTGTTTCGTTTTTTCCTATTAATTATAGATATGACAAAGTTTTTGATTGTTTTTTCGCAGGATTTTTCCAATGGATTTGGAAAGACAAAAATTTCGGTTCAGTTGAGCCGTTTCAAAAAGATAACTGACAGACTTAGAAGCGGATGGTGGCAACGGTTCTTTCCGGCTTCAATCGTTGATGGCCGGTTATTCATTCGGTGCTGGTAGGTTTCTTGTCGCAAACCATGATTACTCCGGAAGACGGCATGAACTGCAGACTCCTAATTAATCGATTGTTTCGAACGGTGATCTCAGTGGCTTTGATGTTATCAATGGAGCAATATAAAGAGTTGTCTTATCTCGGTGGTTTCTACTGGAACAATAAAAAGATAGTGGCAGCCGTGGTCAATTCAATCTAAGCGTTAATAGATAATTTTAGATTTCTATGAAGATTATCTCAGGATTTAACCTTTCCAAAAGCAAAAGTGGAGCAATTCATCTTTCTGTTTTTTGTAAACCCTTTGATATTTTGATTCTCTTAATAGACTATTATTTAGTGTTAAAAAAAAAAAGAGTGCCAGCTGTGCATTTGCACTGGGACACACGTTTTTTATAACAAATTTCTAAATTAATCAGGGTCTTATTTTTTGAGAAATTTGTAAAAAAAAAAACCATAAACTGAATATTATATATAAAAAATTGCACAGGGCTCAACTTTTAGTTGAGCCGGGCCTGTAACTAACATTATATTTAGCTATTTCTAATCGCATCGTTTTTTTTTCCTAACCGCTAAAACACTTCTTACTGCGCGGCTATGAAATTTGTTCACCAATCAAATCTTCAATTCATGCATGTCCAAAATATTTAGTTAAAAAACCAAACAATATTTAAAATAACCCTAATACCATATATATATGTGATGAGTAATGAGTTGATTTAAGCTTCATGAAACCATCTATGGTAGCTTCACCCTTAATTAAGCTTTTAGAGAGCCACACTCATTAATTATAATAGTGAGAAGAGGAACGATTTCTAATAGTGAGAAGGTTCTCTCTCTCTAGAACATCACCCTACCCTCTATCTCTCTCTCTCTCTATATATATGTAATATATGTGTATGGTGACAGATCACTTTATTCCCTCCCTTTGAATTGAGCCCTCTAAAAAGGACAGGAACCTCCTCGTGATCCTCCTTGTGTCCACAACCTAACATTTTATTCCCCTTTTCCTATATCTTCTTCTCCATTTTCTCTTCTTCTCCAAACCCTAGTTTTCACAAACCCTCAAAATCATTGAATATATTTTAAAGAAACACCTAGCATATACACCTTGAAGCCACCACAAATTCTTCTTGATTCCTTGATCATCTATTTATTGCCAAAAACACTAATACATATTCTTCTTATATACACATACAGAGAGAGAGAGAGAGAGAGAGAGAGACAGATTATAGGCGATATACATGGCTTCCTCATCAGAACTAAGCTTGGATTGCAAGCCACAAAGCTACTCTATGCTTTTGAAATCCTTTGGAGATAATTTTCAGAGCGATCAAACCACACAAAAGCTTGAAGATCTTCTTTCTCGCCTCGAACAAGAACGTCTCAAGATCGATGCCTTCAAGCGCGAGCTTCCCCTTTGCATGCAGCTCCTTAACAATGGTACATATATATATTTATATCCAGTTACAAATATTTACATATACATATATAGTTTTGTATAATATGAATTAAAATCTTCCTTAGCCACATTTAAAAGAATAAATAATAAAACAAGATCCAGAAACCTAACTAATAAAACCATTAATTTGTTATACGTCTAGAAGAGTTTATGAATTCTTTACTTTTTCAAAAGATCTTTATTCATTAATTTAAGAATTTAATTTATAAAAATCAGAGCTTGCTTTTGGTTTCTTTGAATCACAAAACTTTTGTTTCCTCCCATCACTGATATCACCAAATATAACTAAAGTGATTTTAAAGGTTATAAGGTTCATGTTAGTTTGCATCTTTAACTTTCATATTTTAAATTACTTTTTTCATATCTTTTTTTCAGCTGTGGAAGTTTACAAACAACAGCTAGAAGCATATAGAGCAAATACTAATAGCAACAACCAAAGTGTTGCCACAATACCGGTTCTTGAAGAGTTCATACCCTTAAGGAACCAACCCGAAAAGGCGAATAACAAAGGGAATAATTGGATGACGACTGCTCAGCTTTGGAGCCAACCCGAAACCAAACCAAAAAACATTGATCCAACTACTGACCAGTCTCCCAAAGACGAGCTTGCTAGTAGTCCGAATTCGAAACTCAGACAGTTTGATGCCAAACAAAGAAATGGCGGCGGCGCTTTTCTTCCTTTCTCTAAGGAACATTCTTTGCCTGAATTAGCTCTGTCTACGGAGGTCAAAAGAGTCTCTCCGACTAATGAACATACTAATGACGGTAATGATGAGAGCATGCGCATGATCAACAATGGTAATAACAATAACAATAATAATAATAACAACAATTCGAATAACAATGGAGTTTCTTCTACAAGTCAAAGTAATAGAAAAGCCCGGCGTTGCTGGTCGCCGGATTTGCACCGGAGATTTGTCCAAGCTCTTCAAATGCTAGGTGGTTCTCAAGGTACAACTAAGTACACTTATTTTTAATTTAGTTTTAGTTTGGTCTAGGTTTACCATGGATAGTTTCACATAACTATCAACTAATCAGAATGGCTTTTCATTAGACCATATTTCATTCGCCAAACACATTATACAACTGAATTTATCTTTAGGAGTCTCAAGACTCTAAATTTGTGTTTTGTTCGAATCTTCAAGTGAAAAAAATAGTGTGGATCGAATTTAAACTTTGCTATTGTTCATTAGTCGTATATATTATTTTGAAATAAATTTAAGTTTTAGTCGGAGGCTTTTTAGCTTCAGTTTATAGATGATATAATAACCATGATATACTGTGGATCAACTTGACACGATAAAAGTTATGATTCATATTCAATTCTCATTCGAAATATAGTGAATTTTCAAATAAATTTAAATTTCGATTTGATTTTTGTATTTTCGATTTAGATTTGGATTTGATTTCAGTTTACTGGATTGGATAGATTAAAAACAACCATTTTAGCTTAAATAAAGTAAAGTTTTCATTTTTGAATCTAATTGATTTGATATATCTGAATTAAAGTTATCTGGTGGTTTGTTATATTCATTGCAGTGGCTACACCGAAACAGATAAGGGAACTTATGAAAGTGGAGGGTTTGACCAACGATGAAGTCAAAAGTCATCTCCAGGTAACCTACATAACAAGTCACCACAATATGCTTACAATTTTAACTCATAATTAAGTACTTTATATTACATTTTAAACAGAAGTATCGGCTTCACACTAGAAGACCAAGCCCAAGCCCACAAACGTCAGGTGGGCCAGGCCCACATTTAGTGGTCCTAGGTGGCATATGGGTCCCACCAGAATACACCACCGCACACGGCGGCACTCCGAGTCTCTACCACCACCAAGTCCACCACCATCACCACTCCACCGCAGCGGCGCAGCCTCCACCGCACTTTTGCTCCTCTCAAGAATTCTACTCAACTCCGCCTCCACCCCAGCCGCTCCACCACCACCACTTCCAAACGTTTAAAGGTTCATCCGGCGGTGGCGCCATATCCACCGATTCAGATCATCGTCAGGACAATGCTGCTGATGAAGGGAAGTCGCCGGAGAGTGGTGATGGAGAGAGAAAAGGATTGGCTGCCCTTAGGGAAGAAGGTGAAGATCAGAGCAATATTAATGGAAGTGAAATAACTCTCAAATTCTAATTTTTTTTCTTCTTGATTAATTAATTAGAGGGATTAAATCTAGGGTTAGGGTTTGTGGGTTGCTACGTGACTAAATTCATTGCTTGTATCTCTCTATATACTTCTCGGTAGAAAAATGAATCGTAGGAGGCAGCGAGTGTTTTTATCGACTTTATTATTAATTATTATAATTAATCTTGTTGAATATATATCATGCCACTTAATTAGAAAATCCTTATGACCATCTTACTCTCATACCTAGCTAAAAAAGATGCATGTTACTGTTTTGCCTTTTTTTTTACTTTAGTTGGTTGATCATACTCTTATATGTTAATTTGGATAATGTAGATTAATATTATGAATATGTGTAGGCGTTAATCATGTCTAACTTGATTAATCAATCGTACGTCTAGATGTACATATAAGCTGTTTTTTATATTGTCTATCTATCTAGATCTGAACCGTAACACTAGTCATCTAACCTATCGTTTAAGACGATCATTTTAAATTAGGTTGTTGAAATCTTTTGTATTGCTCTTAGCAAAAAAAATCTTTTGTATTGCTGCAGATTTTGTTGTAACTGGCACAAAATCATGTCATATTAGTCAATACTCGTCTCTTTTTTTTTTTTTTTTAACACTTGGACAGTATTCTTTATCCGGACAATAGGTTTCCCTAAACATATTTAGTCCACCAAATTCCGAATATTTGATTAGTATTATATATTTTCATGCGCAATGCGGTCTATTTTATATAAACGGATCACTAGATATGGAGTGGTCCTTAGAATTATCAATTATGCTCTAAAAGTCAGCGATATTCTTTTTGTATTCATTACATAAAAAAGTCTAAGCACCACCTTAATTACATGTATCTATGTTTCCAATATAGTTACAAAAAAAAAATTCTATGTTTCCAATGATCGTATTACACTAATATTTTCAACTCACAACAAATATTATTGGATGACAAAAAGATAATTATGAAGAAATAAAAGAATATCAAAATTTGGAAGGCGTTAGATCTAGGTTACAAGAAAGTATGGTTGATGTAAAGCTAGATAGGTTTGAAAGGTACACCTCTCTCTAACTGTGGTTTTGTTAGAATCATTCTAATTATAACGAACAAGTACTTAACAACGACAATTAATGACATTAAAAAGTCATATTTATTATACATATACATATACATATACATATAAAATTATATTTCGTAAAAAGGGCCAGAAAGAAATTGAAACTTTAATCGCAATTTTTTCCTATTAGTTAACAAAATGATAATATTCTCATTCAATATTGGTGGCTAATTCAGCTTACAAAACAATTATGTCATTTTTATCTCTTGAATTACTTTTATAAAAGAAATTCATTTTTAAGTTTTAATTTTTTTTCAGAAAACTTGAAAAACATAAATTTTATTTCAGAAAAAAATATTGTTTTGTAACTCAATGTAGTTGTTTATTTGCAAAAACTTTTAATGGTAAGGAGATTTCTCCCATTGAAATCATGGAAATCGCTACCTATGAAGCATAATATTGGAAAATAGCATAAATGGTCTCGCAAATAGGTGAAGAAAACGACAATCAATCGGGGCCACCTCAGGGTGGAGTAAGTAGCGCGGACCAAGACCCCGTTGCCAAATAGACGCTTCTTGGGTAGGCGATGATGCAATGTTTGGCGGTGGCTGTGTTATAGAGCTTGTGAACGAAAGGCGAACTATCAACTTTTTTGCAAAGGAAGTAACTTTATCCCCCATTCATGCTGAATTTAATACGTTGTTATGGGCCATGAAAACCGTCCTATTGCTGGGAGAATTGTCGATGATTTTCTAATCGGATTGCCTCCAGATGGTTAAGTTGATTGAAGAAAAGGAAGAATGACCTGCTTTGGCTTCAGAAGTTGATGAGTTACGTTCTATCATCTCCGTTCCACTTTTGTCTATTTTAATATTTATTATATTTTTCGTGTTTTAAATGTCTGTACCGATTCCCTTGCGAAAGGGGCTCGAGCACGAAGTATTTTTTTTCCCATGTAGACTCTTTAATTCTGAACTAGATGGCCTCTGAAGCTAACCTATTTGAATCATCGTAATAATATATGAAACTTTTGACGTAAAAAAACAACAACAATTAACGTTTTTGTTTTGAGAATAATGATATTTTGTCTATAAGTTGACGGAAACAACAAAGATAGAGCCGTCTCAAACTATTTATGAAACAAATAATTTTTAAAAAATTTAGGTTCTAATTCATATATTTAGTTGAAAATTTTGTTTTTAAATCGGAGTCCTGTACGATTGCTCTACTTGCTCATGCTAAAAGACGGCCCTGAATAAAGTGAGTTTTAGATTAGTGGTGAGCTCTCGGATTCTTTAAAAGTTTTGCGTTTCTGAAAGTTCTAAGACAGTAGTTCAATTTCCATTTAGAAAAGAAACAAAAAATTTCCGACGTTGTATTCGGTCCAGAATTATTCGATTAAATTCGAAAATAAAATTTTGACGAAAATCTTTATGGTGGTTTATCATTTCAAATAGTGTTTTTTTTTTTGTTTTTGACAGCACTATATATATAGTGTGTTATTTGATGGAAAACACTTCAGTTATTCAATAATTTTTTGATACTATTTTTTTTTGTGTTTTGACGGGTAATTTTTCTCTTCAGCGTGTTTGAAATTTATATTGTTAGTAAATTAAAATTTGTTAAGGTTATTTACCTTCTATAGTTAAGTTATCTGTTAAATTAATCTCCTAATCTTATCATATAAAGATTAACATGTTATTAGAAAAATATTGCAAATAAATAACAAGTTAACGACGATGATGCCGAGACAACAGAATCTGCAGAAACCATCAAAACCAATGTTGGGTTAACTTTTGACCCGACACATGGGTTAATAATTACCGTTTTAGGTATTAAATAAAAATACTACGACCTGTGAAATAATATTAATGAATAGTGCTACAAAAGGAAAGTATTTATTTAATTACCAAACTTCGAATGTATCGTGCACCAACCATAAACGAACAGAGGGCCATGTCAGCATTAATTCACATATAATGCAAATATTTTCTAAAATGTGTCAATTCCCAACTTTCTTCGTCCATAATGAAATACTAATATTTTCCATTTTTCCAACCCAAATGCTTTACAAAACTTAACTATTGATTATACAAGTCTTATTCCTGAATCCAGACCATTATGGTCTCATGCACGATCAAATCACGATTAATTGGTTATGCTGTTATTTTGACTAGGAATAGTTGAATCGTACCAAACGATAGATAAACTATTTACATTTTTGGCATCAGAAAAAAACATATATAAATATTGAAGGTGATGAGAGGATTGTATTGGAAAGAATTATATTCACTCTCATGATATTAAGTATTAACGGTAATTTAATAGATACAAATATGAATTGAGTTATTCACATAATATTTACAAGATTTTCTGACATTTACTAGATGATTCTATATTCTTTTATAATAAATGTTCAGAAATTCAGAAATTTACCATGGACCATATAAATATTTGGAGTTTGGACATTGAAATTTCAGATTCTTGTCTGAGGTTAAACCTTGGAACCAGAGAGAAGGTATGGTCTTATCAGTCACTTTTATTAATAAACTCGTCTCCCTCTGTCCGAATCTCTCTCATCTAATTCTAATATCATTTCTCTCATTCTTCTTCTCTCTCATCTTGGATTGTGTTTTTTAGCTTTGGGGTAAAAAATAACTTGCATTGGTCCCTTGTTTAGAAAAATCATCATGAGATTGCTTCTTGGTCTATTGTTTCTCTTGGCCTTAACCAGCTATTCAAGTAAGTTTTTCTGTCTTTGACCACTTTCTCTCAAATTCTTCATTAAAAGCAATTTTTTTTTCTTTTTCAATATGGGTCTCCACCAATCACAATGATCTTCTCAAAAGAACCCTTTTTAAGCCAAATCATCCACTGTTCTTAAGGTTTCAATCTAAAACACATTTTCTCTGTTTCTAGGTGCAACTTACTGTTTATGCAGAGATGGAGTTGGAGAGAAAGAGCTTCAAACATCAATAGACTATGCATGTGGAGCTTTAGCAGATTGTAATCCAATCCATGAGAAAGGTCCTTGTTACCAACCCAGCAATGTCAAGAGTCATTGTGATTGGGCAGTGAATAGCTATTTCCAAAGATCTGGACAACTCTCTGGAAGCTGCAATTTCTCAGGAACTGCTACTACGAGCCCAAATCCTCCTTCAAGTAACTCCTCTTAAGAAAAAAAAACCAAATCTTTGAAATCTATAATTTTGCTGTAATATTTTTTGATGATTTCCTCTGTTTTTTTGTTTGTTTTGTAGCTGTGGTTACTGGTTGCATCTATCCTTCAAGTCCTGGGTATGTTTACTGAATTAAACTTCCATTAAACTCTCTTAACATTTTACCAAAAATTCTTGAAAAGGGAAAATCAATTTTAATTTCATTTTTGATTATTTATTCCTTCTACACCATCAAGACATAGTCACCAACCAATTTCAACAGCTGCAGTTGACAATAAAGTTCCTTCCTTTCTTTTCTTTATTTTCAAGATTTGGTACGAGACATTGTTTGGTTAAAATTTGTTTCTCGTAAGTCATAACGTGACTTGGAAGTTTTTTTGTGTGTTTTTTCCTACTTTTGTCTTACAGAAATGCCGGGACAACTACGACGACCGGAGCTCCAGGAACACCGACGTTTCCGGGACCTCCTGCGTTTGGTCCGACCGGAGTTTTTGTTCCTTCGGGGAATGATGCTTTGAGTTTGTTCACTTCAATAGCACTCACACTTGGTTTCTCCGTCATTGCGTTTCTATAAAAGGCACTTGACGTTTCTGATGTACGGATGAGATTTTGCCACGTGTGAATGCAAGTTCTTTGGGGCAGACATCCACTTAGGGTTGGTTTCTTGATGTTAGGCTTTTTATTTTATTTTTAAATCTCTGTTCTTTTTCTCTTTCACGTATGCAATGTAAAGTACTAAAGTAAGAGTTGATTTAATGGAATATTTCTGTTTTAAGTGTTTATGCAGAGTAAAGAGAACACATAACATAATGAGAATGTAAACAACATGGAGAAGTGGTAGAGTTAATTATGGCTCAAAGATATTGTGGACGTGGTTAATAGGTTGAATCTAGGGATGGACAAGGAAAACTGGGAGAAACCAACCCGAAATGATCAAGTCATAACCAAACTAAATGTGTTTTGTAACTTGATTTTAGTAATTGGGGAACTTCATTAAACCCAACCAAAATCAAACCAAAGCACTAGCATTTATATTGTTGTAAGAAAAAAGATATTGTGGTTAACGAAAAGTTTCTTAGGTCGACCGATTCAGTTTTATTTGGATTTGGTCCTGATTGGTAAAGGTTTTAAAAAATCATGATTATTGTTTAACCGGTTTCTATAGGAGCAGTTCTGTCAAGAATAAATTAATCGGTCTCAAAACTGATACATTTTCTTTTTTTTTTGGTTCTTCGACACTTAATCACCGATTGAATCGAGTTTTTGTTTTTGATAGATTATTTTGGATCGGTATCGGTCCATAGAAAATTGGTATTATCAAGATCGGACTGATCCAATTCGGTTAACGGTTTTTTTTCAGTTTAATTTTTCCCGTTTTTGATTTTATCGGTTTTCTTAAAAACAAAACACATTTGTAGTACTTTGGTAGTTCGGTTTGATTTTGGTTCGGTTTGATGAAGTTTCTCCCAAGCACTAAAAGCAATCGGTTTATAAGCGTATATTGGTTTGGTTTTGAATTTTTTGGTTACGTTACTTTTGTTTTTTCTATCCCTAGATCCGACCTATAACAAGATATCTAATTATGACTAGGAGATGTGAACAACTCACCAACTTGTTGGTTATGTTAAATTGATGATCCATCACATGAACTAGATAACATTAAGCCACAAAAGTGAACGAAAAGAAAACAATATTTCTTTCTGAAAAGACCAATGAATCATGCATGATCTCCGAATTGCAGAAAGTTTTGTGGAGTGTGTGATTGTTTCTTGAGAAAGGGTCTTCTATTATGTGCTTTTGTGTGGAAGTTGAAACGATGTCGTTTCATATCTATCATTTCGAGTTTAAAATTTGTTTCTTTCAATATACTGATTTGTTTCTCTTAAGATATAAGAATCACTGATTAAAATATTACATTTAAAAAGTGCAAAATATTCAATCCAAATATTCTAAACAAAATTTCAAGAACTTCACAATTATATAATGGGAAATCTGCCGAACAAATTCCCAACTTTGTCAATCTGGCAAAAAAAGACACGATCTTTTAGAATGACCAAAAAAACATCGAACTTTGGTTGACTTGCCAATTAATTACCAATGTTTTTGTTGACTCGCCAATTAAGCACACCGTTAGAAAACTTAACAGAATATTTCGTTAAGTAAAACGACGTCGTTTCATCTCGTTTTGAGATTTGCGAAAATGACCCAAAACGACGTCGTTTTGGGTCATTTTGTAAAATTTGCACTCTTCTGGATTCGAACTCGGAACTCTGGACCGCACAATATGGTGTTTTGCCATTGAGCCACTGACACTTTCAAAAGCATGTCTAACAAAATTTAATTTATAGAGTAGGGATGGACGTTCGGTTAAACGGTTCGGGTTCGTTTCAGGAAATTCGGGTTTCGGGAAATTTGAAATAAGAAGAATACGTCCGAATGAGAAATTTGAAATTCCGGGTTTCGAGAAATTCGGGTTTTGAGTTTCGAGAAATTTCGGGGAATTTCAAATTTCTCGAATTTCGGTTATGTTTTAAAATTCGGGTTTCGGGAAATTTGAAATTTGAAATTTCCCGAAACCCGAATTTTAAAACCCGAATTTCCTGGGTTTTAAATTTGAAATTTCCCAAAACCCAAATTTAAAATTTCCCGAAACCCGAATTTTAAAATTTTCCGAAACCCCAAAATTTCAAATTTCCCGAAACCCGAATTTTAAAACATAACCGAAATTCGGGAAATTTGAAATTCCCCGAAATTTCTCGAAACTCAAAAACCGAATTTCTCGAAACCCGGAATTTCAAATTTCCCATTCAGACATATTCTTCTTATTTCAAATTTTCTGAAACCCGAATTTTCTGAAACGAACCCGAACCGTTTAACCGAACGTCTATCCCTACTCTATAAATTAAATTTTGTTAGACATGCCTTTGAAAGTGTCAGTGGCTCAATGGCAAAACACCCTATTTTGCGGCCCAGAGTTCCCGAGTTCGAATCCGACGTCGTTTTACTTAACGAAATATTCTGTTAAGCTTAATTGGCGAGTCAACGAAAACATTGGTAATTAATTGGCAAATCAACCAAAGTTTGATGTTTTTTTGGTCATTCTAAAAGATCGTGTCTTTTTTTACCAGATTGACAAAGTTGGGGATTTGTTTGGCAGATTTTCCATTATATAAACAACAAGGTAATCTTAGCTATTTTTTTCTTATAATTTAAAAATCCAAATTATAGACTTCGCTTAAATATTTTTAACAAATATGCAGTGACTCCACTAGTAAGTTTGATATCATAAAAAAAATATAATATATGTAGATTTTGCTGGAGAGAAAGTGTTAAATTTTAACGAGCTACTAAATTATAAACTCGCGTGTCCGCGCGAGATAATTCTTTTTTATAATATATAAAATATGAAATGAAGAAAAAGAAATAATTTAAGTGTTACTAGGGATCGCGCGGTTTTGCAGCTTGGTTATATATTTTTTCTTTTATTTTTGACATAAAGAAAATGGTGAATTTCATAATTTAGGTAAAGCTTTAGATATTGATTTTTGAATGTATAATTTATTCAATTGTATCTATGTAAATATGATTTTATAAAAAGAAAGACGGTGCCTATGTGTTTAATGAATATATAGAAGAAATACATAGTGGATTTAAAGAGTATAAGTTGTTTGAATTTGAGAACCATTGTAGAGACAAAAAAAAAAATCATATAATTCTTTTTTGTTTTTAGTAGATGTATTTTTTTTTTTTTTCATAAAACAATATTGAACCAAATAAATCAGGAGGATTTTCATAAATAATATTGATTTTTAGTAGTTTTGTAATCTTGACATAGGCTTTTTACATAATTACTAACCGTGAATCTGCAACAAAATTATCCCAGAAAATGAATCGACGCCCATAAAAACAAAACCTTTCTCCCATAATTGAGTCAGAAGATGAACCGCGAAGAAGCCCATGCCACCAAAAATCACAAATCAGAAGCAACAAATTTCACTCTCATAGAAAAACCCAAATCATACATATACGCCAAACGAAACAGAGAAAGAGAGAGAGAGAGAGAGAAACCCAGCAAACCTGCTAAATCCCATAAATTTCCAGATCGACACAATAGGGAAATGAAAACAATTTCTTGTATTTATAAAATCTGAAAGTGAAAAACGTGAAACAAAAATATTGACCTTTAGATTAATTACGAAAGATCGATTGCCGGCCGTTACAAAAAGTAGTCGTGGAAGAGGGATCGATCTCGTAGCGAGAGAAGAGAAGGGATTCTGATTTATCTTTTATGGGGTTAGATTTTTAATTTGTTAATTTTGCCTTCTAACTTAAAAATTAATAGATGGCAAGTGGCCTCTTTTTAGAAACAATTTTTTCATCTAACGTGGTTAGGCTAAAGAGCCTCGAACTTCTCTTTTTCATCTGGTAGAGATAGATTGATTCAAATATGTTTAATTTATAATTTTTAAATTTATAAAAGATTTAATAAATATCTGGTAACATGTTTAATTTTTTTTTTAAATAAAAGTTATTTGGAAACAGATTCTAAAAGTGTTTATATTTTAATAGTATAGACTAGATTATTATTCGTGCATCCGCGCGAGATAAAGTTTTTTGTAAACTAAATTTTAAAATATACAAAAGATGAAATGAGAAATAAGATCTAATTTAAATGTTATTGATTCAAATATGTTGTTGAATTTGTAATTCTTAGGTTTTTAGTGAAAATATAATATTTTGTTGATTTGTTGTGTAATATATGTTTGGATGTTTATACCATATTTCTAATCCGTGCTATACGAAATCAAGATTATAATCCGTGAGGTATGCGGAACAATAATATTGGCCAACCCATCTTACTAAAACCCGACCCGTTGACCCTTCTCCATCCAACGGTTCGATGAGCATACTCACACGAAGTTACAGTCTTTCTTCCTACATCATATAAAAACCTTACAAAGGTAATCATTGAAAACCCATTTCCAAGTTTTCCAATTTCCACTGATCAAAGAAAAAAAAAAACAAAAAACCCTCCCCGTCAAGCAATTTCGCCATGGATCCTCAGCAACGGAGAACAGAAACCGGTCACCGTCCTCCAGTCGGAGAACCCGGCGGCGATGTAACTTCGATTTTCGTTGCCTTCGGTGTTTTCATTGCAATCGCCGCTTTGGTATATCGTCTTTCCTCGCTATATATAAGATTCGATGATGTTTATACACGCATCCCACTTTGATCCTTTTTACTGAATCGGTTCACTCTTAAACGTTAGATACTACTTCCTTCGATTTTGAGCTTACCCACAATCGCAATGTTGGAGCTTTGTGTCTCAAGTTGACTTAATGGCGATGGCTTTCTATTCTTCTCAACCTAGATTTTGATCTTGCTTTGGGTTTGCTTGGGCTGATTTAGTTCATGTTACATGATTGGATTACCATCGAAATTTATACTTAGGTCATGTTCCCTTCATCGTTGGTGCACCAAGTTCCTGAAGGTCACGTTGGAGCATATTGGAGAGGTGGTGCTCTTCTCAACATGATTACAGAGCCCGGTATTACTACTACTTATCCCTTTTCTCAGTGTCATCACCGTTTCGTTCTTCTGTTGTTTTTGATTTGAAACACCATTCCTCGCTTTAGGTTTTCATCTGAAGTTGCCTTTCATAACCAACTATGAGCCTGTTCAAGTTACTCTCCAAACAGATCAGGTAAGTTTTTTAATTCCCTTAAAAAGCTTGGAGGTGTTTAGATTGTAGCTTCTTACTAAGTAATTCTCTATGCCTTAGGTTAAGGATATACCATGTGGTACCAAAGGAGGTGTCATGATTACCTTTGAGAAGATAGAGGTAAGACCTTTCTGCTAGCATTTCCACTGCTTAAAGTCTGTTGATCTTAATTTCATGTATTGACCAGGGTAAAATGATTTTAGGTTGTTAATCGCCTGCGTAAAGATTATGTCTATGACACTTTGCTCAACTATGGTGTGAACTATGATAACACATGGATATATGACAAGATTCATCATGAGATCAACCAGTTCTGCAGCTCTCATTCGCTTCAGCAAGTCTACATTGACATCTTTGACCAGGTACTTGAGTCTTGACTAGATTGGGAAAGCCGTACTAACCTTTATGGAAACATATAAACTTTGATCTTAAGGGTTTGGAAGCTTATTGCAGTTTGACATTCAGTTTGAATATTATGCTCATGTAATTGACTGGTTCATCGCAGTGAACAAAGCGTACTTTGGATAATGTTTACATTGTGTCTGATATCTGGACAATATACAATGGCTTTCGGTAATTCATTCAATCAAATGTGTTTTAGATTGATGAACGAATGAAAGAGGCTCTCCAGGCTGATTGCACACGTTATGCTCCAGGAATTGAAATTATTAGTGTGCGTGTCACAAAACCGAAAATTCCAGAGAGTGTAAGGCGGAACTTTGAGCAAATGGAAGAGGAACGCACTAAGGTACACTCTTTTCAACCTTTGCCAATTCAATCCCCACTGATTTGCTCATGTTTCCAATTCTGTTATAATGCATGATTAATATGAAGGAATCTCTTTACCAATACAGATCAGTTTAAGACTGTTTACACAATTGAAAATTGATGATTTTGAAGGTCTTGATTGCTATTGAGAAACAAAGAGTTGCTGAGAAAGAGGCAGAGACAAAGAAAATAATGGCCATTAGTGAAGCCGAGAAGAACGCCAATGTTAGCATGATTCTGATGCAACAGAAGCTGACTGAGAAAGACAGTTCACGGAGAGAAGCAGATATCGAGAATCAGATGTATCTTGATCGTCAAAAGAGTCTCGCGGATGCAGATTACTACCGGTAATAGCCAGTCTTTATTCTCATTTATCTTTTTCCTGAAAATAAGCAAACAAAGAACATATATAGAATAAAATGGATCTAATATTCACTTTCTGATTAATGTCTCAAGTGTACTGAAAGAAGCTGAAGCTAACAAGTTGAAGCTCACCCCTGAATTTCTCGAACTCAAATTCATCGATGCCATTGCCCGTAACACCAAAATGTTCTTTGGGGACAAGGTTTTGCTCTACTCTCTCTCATTTCTCATCTCTTATCTCTCTGTTTCTGCTGTTCTGAAGAAGGATATATCTTTACTGTGCAGGTACCTAACATGGTGTTGGATCAAAGGCTGCTTGGGAACTTCCTCAATCATTCGACAAAAGACAAATCTAGTGATGGAAACTCGGAAACGGCCACTGATTCATAGACTAGATGTTTCAATCAAAACAAAACCTTGTTTTTAATATTGCATAACTTAGTAGTGAAATTTGGAAACTTCTCTTGTGGCTACTTAGTACTGAACTTTGGAAGCTTCTCTTGTGGCTATCATTTTACTGCAACCTAATTTCCTAATAAACAAGTTTTTGTCGGAAAAGGAATCTTATTGGGACTAAAGCTTATTCGTGTAATACTTTAACCCGTTTTATCAGATTCAAAGGTTACAGATATTCTCCGTTTTAGTAACATGTGAAGAAAAAGTTGATCACTTGTCAAATTCAGACTCAAAGTCCAAACATCTCTGAGCTCTTTTTTGGTCTTATTAGGATGAAAATGCCGATGTGTCTCGAAATCTTTTATTGACATAAATTTTGATATACACATGTAACCTTCTCCACAACCATAACAACATACATGCAGTTACAGAGAAGATCTGGTTTAGATAAACCGGACAGGACTCCAGAGCGGTGGGGATAAGCGGGTAAGAGGCAAAGCCCATAAATATCAAGAGAAAAAGAGAGAGTCTTTGTGTTAAAGAAGCAGAAACAAGAAAAAGAAAGAAGATGTATGTTGTTGAGAGCAAAGCAGGAGCTATAGGATGTATGATACTCTCGTTATGTTGTTTGGGAAGTTGGCCAGCGATTTTGACTCTGTTGGAGAGGAGAGGTCGTCTTCCTCAACATACTTTTCTTGATTTCACAACCGCTAATCTCTTGGCCGCAATCGTGATCGCGTTTTCGGTCGGCGAGGTTGGAAAAAGTACGTTTCGAACACCTGACTTCACCACTCAGCTCCCTCAGGTTTGCTCCCTTCTTTCTTCTTCTTGAGATTCTTGATATTTACATGAACTTGATTGGTAATCCGAGGAATTTACAGGATAACTGGCCGTCGGTATTGTTTGCGGTCGCTGGCGGCGTGCTTCTAAGCGTTGGGAATTTAGCGACTCAATACGCTTTTGCGTTTGTCGGTTTATCAGTTACTGAAGTTATAACCGCAAGCATCACCGTCGTCATTGGTATGCTTCCAACACAATTTCTGCGTTTGCGTTTATATTTTTTTTTCCTTACATCTTTAAAACATAAAACATTTTCAGCTTTTTTATAAAATAAAAGTTTATTCCGTTCCGTTTGCGTTTTTCTTTTGGCTCATTTCGTTTGCGTTTGCATTTGGTGTTTAGAATAACCTTTACAACTAAAAAAAATAAGAAATAATAATAAATTTGTTTAAAATGAAGTTTGGGAAAAATTACACTAAACGAAATCGCAAACGAACAATAATTCTTTTGTTTTGTAATGAATCAAATCACTTATGCTGCTTTGGTTTCTTGCTTGTCACGGTGAGTTTTATAGGGACGACGTTAAATTATTTCTTGGACGACAAGATTAACAAAGCCGAGATCCTTTTCCCCGGAGTCGGTTGCTTCTTGATCGCCGTTTTCCTCGGCGCTACGGTTCACTCTTCTAATGCAGCTGATGTCAAAGCGAAACTCGAGTCTTTACCTAGCGAGTTTAAAGCTGGGACACAGTATGATGTTGCTCTTTCTTTGCCATTGTTCCATGTTTTCAAAACGTGATCTGTTTTAACTATGACCTAACCTTTCACAGAGATTTCTATTCTTCCATTAAAAAAGGTGAAGACAGCCCTGAAAAAGGTAAAAGCCTATATATAGTTTATGGGATTATGAAATTTCTTTGTGTGAAGATATATATGCAAAGCAAAAGAATGAAATTTTCAAATAAGGTTGGGATCTTTTGGTGGGAATTGGATTTTTATCAAAAAAGTTTGGATCTTTTGATGAAATTGTGATCAAAGTTATGATCTTTTCTTATGTTTGTTGTTACCCTTAACAGAGAAAACCGACGTCGAGTCTCAAGAGAAACCAGCTGAGAAGGTGAAAGCAGGGACTGCAGGATTCTTTGTAGAGCTAGAGAACAAAAGGGCAATCAAGGTTCAATTACAATGACCAAAGAGAAAAACACCCGAAACCCCGAACTCAAAGTTCGAAACTTTTTTTTGCAAAGATTACATAGCAAAAGGAAAGTATATTATTACTTGGTGTTTAAAACCTCGTCATTCGCAGGTCTTTGGAAAGAGCATAATGATCGGACTATTCATAACGCTTTTCGCGGGAATCTGTCTCTCTCTGTTCTCTCCTGCATTCAATTTAGCAACAAACGATCAGTGGAGCACATTGCCAAAAGGCGTACCTAAGCTCGTTGTCTACACCGCCTTTTTCTACTTCTCGATCGCGGGTTTTCTCATCGCTCTGATTCTAAACCTCATCTTTCTTTACCGGCCTATGGTAGGCTTAGCGAGATCATCACTTAAGAAGTATATAAATGACTCTAAAGGTAGAGGTTGGGCTGTTTTTGCCGGCTTCTTGTGTGGGTTTGGTAACGGTTTGCAGTTCATGGGAGGTCAAGCCGCTGGATATGCGGCTGCAGACTCTGTCCAAGTTAGTTTTTTATCTCTCGATTTCGCTTTCTTCATATCGACTGATCTCAAGTTTGCATTTTGATTTTGAGTATATGAGCTCTGTTTTTGGTTTAGGCACTTCCTCTTGTAAGCACGTTTTGGGGCATAATTTTGTTTGGAGAGTATCGGAGATCGTCGAGAAGAACATATGTGCTTCTAGTTAGCATGTTGGTCATGTTTGTGGCGGCCGTGGCGATTCTCATGGCGTCTTCTGGTCACCGGAAATGATGAACTTTTCTTAGTTCTATTATACACTTGAGCTTGTGTATTATGCATAACAATAATCCTATGTTTTCGAAGTTTTTTTGTTTTTTCTAATGTAATAGAAAGATATGTAAACTACTATTAAGCATGCATCGACAATATGGATATCAATCATAGTAACATCAGAGAACTTTTAGGAAGAGATTTATTATAACTTTATAAGTATTGTATTCGTCGATAAGAAGGGTAGACCACCATAATAGAAAGATATGCCAACTTTTAATATAAGAGAGTCATTAAAAAAAAAACATTCGGGCCCTATTTAGTACTATTTTTAATCAAAAAATTTTGTGCCCCGGGGGCCCACACCCCATTGCCCTCCGTCTTAAGCCGGGACTGCTCCTAGGGAGTGGAATCCCACGGTGGCTCTTCCGAAAAAAGGAACGGATTGTTTTGTTTTTGATGTCACTTTTTGATTCAATCTAATTTATGTCTCATTTGTTTCAGAAAGTTTGATTTTATAGGTTTTTATTTTGTTTCACAAATATTGATTTTTTAAAATTTTTATCTACTTTTTAATGATTAATGTTAATAAATGATTAACGTTATTAATTGAGAATATTTGAATTTGATAAATTATTATTGGTTCATAATCATGAAAAAAAAATCGTGGAAAAATGTTTAGTGAAAAAAAAAAATATATTTATGATTAAACATTGATTGTTTCTTAATTTGTTTGAAAAATCCAGATAATCAAATTTTATGTAACGAAGAGACTATAAATCAAAGCCATGTCGAGGCACAAACCTTAAAAACCATTAGATTCTTAGAGCAATTGTATTGGTGCAACCAACCATTTGGTGAAGACTTGTACTTAGTATATTTTTTTTTGAACTGCCTTGTACTTAGTATTTTAGTAATTAAGAATCATCTTTTTGCTTTATATTTGGTCACCTTTTTCTTGCCTTTTTTTTTATTTTACTTAAGTTTTTGTTTACTCTTTAGATTCTAAAATAGAAAAGTTAAACTTAATCGACCAGGAACCAAAAACCAAAAACCAGTTCAATTAACTTAGAAAGGCTTATAATTTTTAAGAATTCAATAAAAAAATTTGGGGAATTTCAAAACCAGCACTTTTATGGTACCATTTTTCCAAAAAGACCACTGTTTGTCCATTTTAAAGTAACACTTTTTATACGTGGTTATAATAAGGTCATTTATGAAAATAAAAATTCATAAACGTTTATAAATTGGTTTATTAAAGTTTTATTAAAACATTATAAAATATTTTACAAGAAGTCTTATAATATGTTATATGTTTTATAAGGTAATAATGAAAATGGAAAAGGTTTATAAACATTTGTAAACTAATTTATAAAATGGAAAAAGTTTATAAACGTTAGTTTATAAAAAATAATATTTTTAAAAACTTTTTTTAGTAGTATTTTTGAAAAGTAGTATCATAAAATTATCTAAAAATATTTGAAAGTCTAAATTTCAAATAATTTTCATTTTCTAAGATTAAATTTCATAAATTTTTGATAGTTTGTCTTTACTTTGATGAACTTTTCAGATGAGGACAAAAAAGTTCGGTACTTGTCCTTTTACAGAATTAATTCCTATAAGAAAAGTCAAAAAAAGTTGGACACAAAAAAAAAAAAAAAANAAAAGAAAAAAAAAATAAAAAAAAAAAAAAAAAAAAAAAAAAAAAATTCAAAAAAGTATCTAAAGAATGGAATCTCGCAATCAAGATTCAATTTATTTATATATTTAATTCTTTTCGAAAATGGAAATTAAATTTCCATAAAACTGAGTCAATCTTCAGTATTCCCCACTGAACAAACGATCTAAACGGTTTCGTTCATGTAGTGGAAGCTCTCTTGAACTTGTTTGCACAAGTGATATCTCCTCTGTTCTTGCATAACCTAGCAAAGGTAGTGTCCTTTACTCCTTTTCACATACCCATTTTGGATGATTTGGTTCTAATTATCTTCTAGAAATCTCAATTTTTCTTGTCATGGATAGTTTTATGAACATGCAGTTTGATGTCAGTAAAAATCCCAAAATTTCAATTGGATATGCACTAAAAATCAATAACTGAAACAGAGGGTTAAGTTTTCATCAACATGAGAAACAATCAAGAATCTTCTCTAGTTTCTGTTTCCTGAATCCTTGGAACAATGATTGATGTCTCATGTGGATTTGATGAGAGTCAAAGTGTGGATCAATTTGGTGGGCCAAAGACGATGGGTTTGTCTACAAGTATCCGTAGGCCCAATCAAAGGTTCATCGATTGAAGATTTGTTCATTGTTTTTATTTATGTTATCGTAGCTTTTGTTTCAGCAAATAAGTTGAATTGGTCTTCCTACTTGCAAGGAACCAGTCAACCACTTTCTCATGTTTCAACATGTTTAGGAATCGTGATGATTCCACTTTGTTTCTGTTGTACTTTTCTTTTATTTAAACTAATGAAAAAACCATAAAGAGGTAGTCATTACTACCCAAAAGAAAAAATGTTCTTGAGTTCTTGTCTTTCTTAGAGATTCTTAGCTTTGATCGGGTTCAAAGCTTGGGACCTTTAACAGGATTCTTAATCTGCTTTTAAGGATTCGCATCTTACTTTACACTGCTTTTGCCTCTAATCTGCTCTATCTTTTGTCTAAACCGACATTTTTACTTGCAGGGCTGATCCATTTTGATCGTTTTTTTTTTTGTTTTTTGGCCGGAAAAAAATGTACCTGGTGGAGAGCAAAGGAGGTGCCATAACTTGTATGCTTTTAGCCTTACTATCTTTAGGGACTTGGCCAGCAATTCTTACACTTTTAGAGAGACGTGGTCGTCTTCCTCAACACACTTATCTTGATTATTCCATCACAAATTTGTTGGCCGCCGTTATTATAGCTTTCACCTTTGGTCAAATCGGATCTACAAAACCCGATAGCCCGAATTTCATCACTCAGCTTGCTCAAGTAAAAACATAAATCACTTTAGATATATGTATGCAAAGAGAGGGTTATATTCTGTTGTTGAATAAAACCATTCTTTTTCTTCTTTTTGCAGGATAATTGGCCATCTGTTATGTTTGCAATGGCGGGTGGGATCGTGCTGAGCCTCGGGAATCTAGCAACTCAGTACGCGTGGGCTTTAGCAGGCTTATCGGTTACAGAAGTCATTAGCTCAAGCATCACTGTGGTCATAGGTTAGATGATGGAGTTAATATAGTATATTCATAGTTTTGGTTTAAAATGGTTACTTAATCATTCTTGTTTTCTAACTTTCAGGCTCAACCTTGAACTATTTCTTGGATGATAAAATCAACAGAGCTGAGATCCTTTTCCCCGGTGTGGCCTGTTTCTTGATCGCAGTTTTTCTTGGATCAGCAGTTCATAGATCCAATGCAATCGATAACAAGGCCAAGCTAAGAGACTTTGAAATGGCTAATCAAGAGTAATCAAGATTTAATCTTTCACATTTTTTGTCCTAACCAATCTGTTTTCTTACTGATTTACCAATCTTGTCTCTCCAGAGCTTCAGGTCCATCTACTGAAACAGAGATAAATCCAACAAATGACCTAGAGAGTAAAATTAGTGGTAGAACATCCACGAAACCCAAAGAAGGGACTGCAAGATTTCTTATTGAGCTTGAGAACAAAAGAGCCATAAAGGTAGAAACTTTACTTAATGTTATGCTTTCTTCGATTCCATACACTTCGAAAAGCTGCAAAATTTGCTCTCTTTAAAATCGCAGGTGTTCGGGAAAAGCAAGATAATCGGACTAGCAATCACTTTCTTTGCCGGTCTTTGCTTCTCCCTCTTCTCTCCAGCATTTAACTTAGCCACAAATGATCAGTGGCACACATTGAAACAAGGGATTCCAAATCTAGTTGTCTACACCGCATTTTTCTATTTCTCTGTTTCTTGCTTTATCATCGCAGTGATCCTCAACATTGGATTCCTCTATTACCCTGTTCTTGGTCTTCCAAAATCCTCTTTTAAAGCTTACTTAAATGACTGGAATGGCCGTGGTTGGGCCTTCTTGGCGGGTTTTCTCTGCGGTTTTGGAAACGGTCTTCAGTTTATGGGCGGTCAAGCCGCAGGATACGCGGCTGCTGATTCTGTTCAGGTTTAAAAATCGATTAGCAAAACAGTTTTTACTAAAGAAAAATCAAGAATCAATCTTTTTGGTTTTTGAATCAATGTTTTAATTTTTGTTTTTTGATGTCTCAGGCGCTTCCTCTTGTGAGTACATTTTGGGGAGTGGTTTTGTTTGGAGAATACAGAAGATCATCGCGAAGAACTTATTTACTTCTCTTCAGTATGTTGTTTATGTTTATTTCAGCTGTTGCAGTTCTCATGGCTTCTTCTGGACACAGAAAGTAAAAACTCATAGTGATAAAAATGTTGGATTTTGCTCTTATACCATTTTAGAAGCCATTGGTTTTTGTATAGAGCATAATGATGGAATTGGTTTATGACAAGTAAAGTGAAACGGTATTGGACGAGAGAAAATAAAACAGACTAAATCTGGAAATTTTTTCTTTTATCTCAACACATTTACATTAAGACAACATCTGCCTTAAATAGGTTACAATTACAAAGTGAAGAATTGTCTCTTCGTACTTGTGACTTTTGAAATAAAACTACTTAAACTTATCTAAAAGTCACAACTATAACACACATCCGTTACTTATACATTATACATTTACTTAATAATTAAATAAATTCGACCAAACTGCCATGATGTTTATATTAGATTAGAAAGTCAAAATTACAAGCAGTACACAAAGCCGGCACACATCATCGAAACCCATCCGGAGTCAACAACCCAAACAAGGGAGACAAAGCAAAATACAGAAGCCGGCGGTCTAAAACCCCGGAGACAAAAGAAGTAAAAGAGATCATAACCCGACAATGAACAACAAAACACGCTTAAGACCGGCCAAACACACAGGGATTCTCCAAAACTCCAGCTTTTCCATACTCGAAGAAATCCTTTGAACCGATGACATAATCCTCCTATAGTGAATAACCTCAAAATATTTCCTATAGCTAATAATATTATTTGCGCCGAGCTTCTTGATCGCCGTTTTCCTCGGCGCTGCGGTTCACTCTTCTAATGCAGCTGATGTCAAAGCGAAACTCGAGTCTTTACCTAGCGAGTTTAAAGCTGGGACAAAGTATGATGTTGCTCTTTCTTCGCCATTGTTCCATGTTTTCAAAACTTGCTCTGTTTTAACTAAGATCTAACCTTTCACAGAGATATCTATTCTTCCATTAAAAAAGGTGAAGACAACCCTGAAAAGGTAAAGCCTATATATAGTTTATGGGATTAAGAAATTTCTTTGTGTGAAGATATATATGCAAAGCAAAAGAATGAATTTTTCAAATAAGGTTGGGATCTTTTGGTGGGACTTTTATCAAAGTTTGGATCTTTTGATGAAATTGCGATCAAAGTTATGATCTTTTCTTATGTTTGTTGTTACCCTTTAACAGCGAAAACGGACGTCAGAGTCTCAAGAGAAACCAGCTGGGAAGGCGAAAGCAGGGACTGCAGGATTCTTTGTAGAGCTAGAGAACAAAAGGGCAATCAAGGTTCAATTACAATGACCAAAGAGAAAAAACACCCGAAACCCCGAACTCAAAGTTCGAAACTTTTTTGCAACGATTACATAGTAAAACCTCGGTCATTCGCAGGTCTTTGGAAAGAGCATAATGATCGGACTATTCATAACGCTCTTCGCCGGAATCTGTCTCTCTCTGTTCTCTCCTGCGTTCAATTTGGCAACAAACGATCAGTGGAGCACATTGCCAAAAGGCGTACCTAAGCTCGTTGTCTATACCGCCTTTTTCTACTTCTCGATCGCGGGTTTTCTCATCACTCTGATTCTTAACCTCATCTTTCTTTACCGGCCTATGGTAGGCTTAGCGAGATCATCACTTAAGAAGTATATAAATGACTCTAAAGGTAGAGGTTGGGCTGTGTTTGCTGGCTTCTTGTGTGGGTTTGGTAACGGTTTGCAGTTCATGGGAGGTCAAGCCGCTGGATATGCGGCTGCAGACTCTGTCCAAGTTAGTTTTTATCTCTCGATTTGGTTTTCTTGATATTGATTGATCTCAAGTTTGCATTTTGATTTTGAGTATATGAGCTCTGTTTTTGGTTTAGGCGCTTCCTCTTGTAATCACGTTTTGGGGCATAATTTTGTTTGGAGAGTATCGGAGATCGTCGAGAAGAACATATGTTCTTCTAGTTAGAATGTTGGTCATGTTTGTGGCGACCGTGGCGTCTTTTGGTCACCGGAAATGATGAGCTTTTCCTAGCTCTATCATATTGAGCTTGTGTATTATGATGCATAACAATAATCCAATGTTTTCGAGGTTTTTTGTTTTTATTTTCTAATTAAATGGAAAAAATTAGGGAAAACTGAAAATAAAGGACACTTTATCTATAATTTTGTACCTCTACATCTTTAATTTTGTAGGAACAATTGTGCCTAAAATACCCTCAAAGTTGGGAAATTGCTCATTTTATTCCTCAACTATTTGTAATCGGTATAAATAATTCTCAACTATTGTGATTGCAGAACAATTCCCCAACTCAACGTTGACCACACAAAATTATGATATAATATAGTCAACCGTTAACTGAGTAACGGAGGACGTTACATA
Source organism: Eutrema heterophyllum (assembly GCA_002933915.1). Taxonomy (NCBI): domain Eukaryota; kingdom Viridiplantae; phylum Streptophyta; class Magnoliopsida; order Brassicales; family Brassicaceae; genus Eutrema; species Eutrema heterophyllum. The sequence continues at coordinate 369,001 of PKMM01030643.1, read as the reverse complement.
AATTATGTTGACTTTTTATGAGTCAAATCTTGCAAAGTCAACGTAAACTTGAGGAATTAATTTGCCAACTTATAAGTTGAAGAATTAATCTGTAAAATTATAAAACTTTAGTAATTAAATGATCTGAATTTTAAAAATATACACATAATTGTTAAAGTTTATTCATAACAACAGTAAAAATTATTATGTGGCACTAAGAACTATTGAATGTGAACAAAAAACCAAATAAACTATATATAGCTCTGGTCTAATGAAAATGATGGCCCGAGTCGAGAAAAAAATGTGGCCCTTTGTAAACAACAAATTCCGTCGTAAAAAACAAGTAAACTCTATTTATTTATTTTTTAAAAATTTTAGTTCCAATCTATTTTCAAAATAAGAACCAAAATTTACATGACACAAAAAGGATAAGATGAGTTTTAGAAAGTAATTTAACAAACGTATATATTTTCTAATTTGTTTGTACAGTAGAAACTCTATAAATTAATAATGTTGGGACTTTGATATTTTATTAATTTATAGAGTTATTAATTTATCGATTTTAACTAAGAAAATATATAAAATTTTAAATATAAAAGTTTTTTTAAAATTCATAATCTTCTAAAATTTCCTTTTATTTAAAATAAGAAAATTTACTTCAACATGAATATCACCAACTTTCTATAGTTTAGAAGAAATTATAGTCACTAGCCTTATTGATGATGATGACATGATAACTTTGGAAAAAATTACGCATAAAGAATAAACTATCGCGTCTAGTACTCTTCACAATTTTGGATGCAGTTCGAGAAGATAACACAAAAAAAATTCGAGATAATAAGAAAGATTAAAGATGGTTAAATATGTGATTCAAACCAATTTTTTTTAATTGTAAAACAATACTTTAAAACATAAAATTTGTGGTCTAAAAATTATAAATCTAAAATAAAAAATGTGGCTCGGAAGAAATAAAAAAATAGGTGGTCTTAAGCGGTGGCCTATCCCGCATTTCCTAGTGCTTGAGTCTGACTATATACATCTATAAAAGTATGGTGGTAAGATCCAATTAATTTGGGCTTTCATTCATGAACAATGGAAAATCAACTAAGATTACTTTATCAATAACGTAAAATACAAAAAAACTTTCTGTAACTATAAAAAGTTATCGGTTAAGTTCTTATATAGTTATATATAGTTGATTTGATTTTTTTTTCAAATTTAATAGTTTTTAATGTTACAAGACAATTCTTAAAATTGTTATTCATAACAATTTAATAGTTTTTCACATTCAATAGTTCTTAGTGCCACGTAATAATTATTACCGTTGTTATGAATAAACTTAAACAATTATGTGTAAATTTTTAAAATTTAGATCATTTCATTCCTCAAGTTTTATAGTTTTACAGATTAATTCTTCAACTTTTAAGTTAGCAAATTAATTCATCAAGCTTACGTTGACTTTGCAAAATTTGACTCATAAAAAGTCAACGAGATTTAATCCTCCGTTTATTCAGTTAACGGTTGACTATATTTTGCGTGGTCAACGTTGAGTTGAGGAATTGTTTTGCAATCATAATAGTTGGGAATTATTTATGTCCATTGCAAATAGTTGAGAAATAACATGAGCAATTTCCCCTCAAAGTCATATATTTTAATGTTACAATATAAAATCCAAAGTTTGATTCTATGGAGAAACAAAGAGATTTGCGAACAGTTCCTATACTCTGATAAGTTTTTTTTTTTTTGTAACAAGGGTTCTATACTCTGATAGGTTGAACAAAGAGACTTGCATTGAGTCCATATATAATTTTTTATAACCTGAATATGAGAGAAGCCAACGATCAAGCAAAAATCAGAGAGTATAATTTCTAATACTATAGTAAAAACTTGATTGTTATTACAAAATGAAAATTGTGATCTTAAAAGCCAAAAACTGTTTTCTTTTAATTCAAATTCTNGAAAACAGAGCTTGTTAAGAAACATTTAGACTTCCTCTTTCGATTCTTGAATGAAGCCAAGTTGGACCTCATAGAGCCAAAAAAACTGTTTAATAACAAAGTTAATTTCTTTTCTTGAGATCAACGAAATATGCCAAGATTAAAAAAATAATAATCAATATATAAACAAATTCTTATAAGGTAAAATAATCATCTTTCTCGACTCACCATGTTCTGATGAATGCATGATGAACTTAATTCTTCAAATAGAAAATCCTTCATGATGTTGAATTTGGACCAATGTCAACACCTCTGAATTTTATAATTTTGATCGGGTTTGGGTTCGACAATTTTGATTTGGTTTGAGAATTTGACTTAAACTTAGCTAGTATGCTTAATCCTATTACTAATAAAAGTTGAAGCGATATGCTTTTCAAGGCGTCCACGTAGAATTTAAAAATTCAATTCCATTAGTCCACATAAACATTTAAAATAAGGAAAGCTTCCAATTCAATTATTGTTATTAAAATATTTAAAATAGGAAAATTATGTATAAAATTTCCATTAACAATAATAAACCAACATGAATTTAAAGTAGGAAAATTTTTTAATTTAAAAATCAATTACTAATCAAAGTTGATGCTATATGCATATAATGGTGTCCACGTAGGAATTTAAAAAATCAATTTCATTGGTTCACATCAATATTCAAAATTAAGAAAGTTTCCAAATTCTAATATTATTATAAATAAATTATATTTTAAAATATGTTCAATCATCTATCATATCCAAATTAAAATAGAAAATCCATATCAAAAAGCTAAACTAACAAAAACAGAAATGAAGAATTTTTTTAATTTTCCTATTAACCAGAAAAAGGAAATTAGTAAAACTTTGGTAAAAATAAGAAAAGAATAAGCTTGATATCTAGACTAAAAGAATTACTTATTTTAAGGTATTGGACCTATTGGTATTGTCGTATTGAACATAAATAAGCATCTAAAATTTAATAAACTCGTTTAAAAAAATGACCACTATGGAGATGGATTATCTTTCATGTTGTTCAAGTCACATAGAAACTTATAATGTAAAGAAAACAACCACGACAGTGTTTTCGCAATTAATATGTTGTCAAAACGTTTTAAACAATAATTGAAACTTTAGTAATTTATATGAAATTTCACTCAAACTATCAAACCTAGACATATATTCAAATCAAAACATGGAGAAATAAGCTGAAGTTAAAATCAAAACATGGAGAAATAGGCAGAAGTAATATTTGAAAACATTGCACAAGAGTCCAATAGGAAAAAAAAGAGTAGCAAAGTCTGATTTTCTAACATAGCTACTATCTGAACCCAAACAAACAACACGTAAAACTGATAAATGAACATGCCTAATTTCAAAATAAAGCAAAATTTGGGATCAACATAGGGAATTTAGATGCATACGTACACAACATCAATCAAACATTCAATCAGATAACCAAAATCCTGAAGACAAAAACCTGAGAAAGAAAACTTGAATTTGTTTATGAAACTGAAAGGCAACAGCTTCGAAAATTGTTTTCCATTTCGATTTCCAAACCAATTTCAAAACCACCAAATAATATATTGAAACAACTATAGAAATCGCAAGAGAAAAAAAGTAACACAAATCTTAGTACGAAAACCCTTCTTCTCTAAATCAAATGTGGGTGATGTGCAGCCATGTTGAGGTTGGGCAATTCGATAAACATCATGACTCTATTGTAAATTGGAAAGATCCGATTCGAATTTGGACATGGAAAGCGATGAACCGCATTTGATATAGGAGAGAGATGACATATTCATTAGGGGGTGATGGTGGTTGATCGGAGTAGAAATGAGGCGGGTGAGAAACATGATGCTCACGCTAAAAGAAAGAAAGAAAAAAATAAAAGCATATCTTCAAATATTTTTTTAATTTTTTTTCTAAAATGTCATACAAATCTTCTTCAGTTCTCATTTCTACAAAAAATGGCATATTAGTATTTATGATAAATACGTTATATAATTTGGTCAAAAATTAATTATCTATGATTACTTTACTTGAAATAACAAATTTATTTTATTTTATAAACAAACACAAGTAGAAAACCTGAAAATGACATCATATTTTCAATACATTTATTGCTTTACTTGAAATAATAAATTTTTAATGTTAACAAAAAATTATAAATCAATTACTCAGCCAAAATAATATATTAAGTTAATTTATAAAAACAAACCCCACGCTACGCGCGGGTGAATAATCTAGTTACTCTTAAGGGCCCATTTGCGAAAAAAGAAGAAGATATAAATAAATGAATATAAAGATATATATA
>PKMM01030643.1:347090-364410 GCA_002933915.1 Eutrema heterophyllum | reverse complement strand
CGTTATAAATTTTTTAAAAATTATATATATATATATATATATATATAAATCTCATTATATTAAAAAAAATATTAATAAATTTTTTTTTTTAATATATTTAACGGATTCGGATACAGATCCTGATATCCGGACCTCATAATTCAACTATCCGGATCCTTATCTGACCCCCTCGGATATCCAGATTTTCGGATCTGTTCGGATCGATATCGGATACCGGATAATAATTCCAACCCTACCCCTACGTACGTGCTTGGTGAATTTTTTTCCTTTGTTGTCACGTGGTCGTTTATTTCAAACATATATATGACTCTCAAGATAATAAACATATGGCTTTTAAATATAATTAGTACTTTTAAACATATGCAAACTTTTAAATAAGAGAGAGATTACAATCATAATTAAGCAAACTTTTAAATAAGATTAAACATATCCACATTTATAGTGGTCTGTTACATTATTTAGAATTTAATATAATAATTAGTCGTACGTTGGCCGTATTGCATGCATTTAGAGAGCAAAGTACTCGTCCGACGAAGGAAACTAGCTGCTTGCCGCCGTCGGCCTTCAAAACAAACGGCTCCTCGAGAACATCGCCCGTTGGGTTCCCAAAGGTAAGTGGCCTTTTCTGTCGATTCGTGACGAATGTCATGCTCGTAATGTACCAGTCCCGGTCTAACAAAAATGGTGGTCCTAAACAAGAAAAAGAAATGTTGTCATTTATAAATTACAAATTTTGCAGTAACAAAACCCCTCTTTGCATTTCTATATATAAAAAAAAAAACACTATTTCTAAAAAACAATCCTCCTTACATGTTTTCCTACAAAATCGTTGTAACATATATATGAAGCATGTTAAAAATAAATAACTATATTAGTATGATTTTAAACTGTTTACTTAACATCTCTTCATATTAAAAAATATTAAGCAAAATATAAGCAAAACATAAATAAAATATAAGGAAAACATAAATGAAAATATAAAATTAAGCAAAATATAAGCAAAACATAAATAAAATATAAGGAAAATATAAGTAAGAATAGATAATTATGTGGCACAAACCAATTGGTTTTTAGTTATAAAATATTTTTTTTTTAATAAAAACATGACTTCAAATTTTGTGTCTTGCAAACTAAAAAATGTGTGCCCATAAAAAAACTAAAAAATGTGGTGGCCATGGCTTAATCTGCCTCACTACAAGAAAACAGCCCGATTCCCGATGGGAATTCCGACCAATAAAATTTTGTCGGAATTTCCCGACCAATTTCCGACGAAATACCGAGGAAAAACGATCCGTCCCAAATTGGTCGGGAATTCCCGACAAAATTTTATTGGTCGGAAATTGGTCTGGAATTCCGACCAATTTCCGACGAGTTAGAGTCCGATGTAAGTTCGTCGGAATTTGGTCTGTAATTCCAGACCAAATTCCGACGAAATAGATCTGTTAATCTGACCGTTGCATTAGCCTTTTATTGGTCGGAAATTGGTCGGAATTCCAGACCAAATTCCTACGAAATTGATCCGTTAATCTACCCGTTGCATTTGCCGTTTTGTAGCCGTTTGCGATTATAAAATTGGTCGGAAATCGGTCGGAAATACGCAGAAAATACATTATAAATATCTCTCCACCCTCATTCACAACTTACACAAAAAAAAACTTAGAAAATATCTTCTTCAAATCCAAACCCTTATGATTATTTTCGATCGTGGATGGATAGACCACGGCAAGATCCAGCGACGAATCAACTGACGGATGAGTATGCACACGGTGTTGAGGAATTCATGACATTTGCGACAAACAATAACATGACGTCGGAATACGGTAAATTGTATTGTCCATGTACTAAATGTCGGAATCATAGATTAGTCTCTATTAAGGAAGTATGGAATCACCTTTATAGGAATGAGTTTATGCCGGGTTACAAGGTTTGGTATACGCACGGAGAAACTGATTCAATGGTGCAACATTATTGTAGTAGTTTTAATTATTCAGGTAGGATAGAGGAACCAACACCGGAAGTAGATGAAAACGTTCAGATGGTGAATGATGCGTTTGGTGAAAACGTACCATCGTATGTTCAGGATGGTATTAAAATAGAGGAACCTAATTTGGAAGCTCGGAAGTTTTTTGATATTTTAGATGAAGCTAAGCTTCCACTATACGGAGGATGTAGAGAGGGAATATCGCCTTTATCAACTGCAAGCAGGTTGATGACTATAAAGACCGATTTCAACTTGGCAGAGGATTGTGTGGTTGCGATAGCTGATTTTGTGAAAGGTATTTTACCTGAAGATAATATATCACCGGCTTCATACTACGAGGTTCAGAAACTTATAGCTGGTCTTGGATTGTCGTATCAGATGATAGATGTGTGCATCGACAATTGTATGATTGACTGGAGAAAGGACGAAAACCGTCTCAAGTGTCGTTTTTGTGAGAAACCTCGGTATCAGGAAATGGGTGGCAGAGTACCAGTTCCACATAAACGGATGTGGTATTTGCCGCTAACAGAGAGGTTGAAGAGGTTATATCAATCCGAGCGCACAGCAGGACCTATGGCATGCAGAGCATAACTCAGATGGAGAGATTGCTCATCCCTCAGATGCAGAAGCGTGGAAACATTTTCAAGAGGTCTACCCTAGTTTTGCGTATGAGTCAAGGAACGTATACCTTGGGTTATCAACAGATGGATTCAACCCTTTTGGGAAACATGGGAGGCAATATTCATTTTGGCCAGTAATCGTCACACCTTACAATTTGCCGTCTAATTTGTGCATGAAACGAGAGTTTTTGTTCCTCACGATTCTCGTCCCCAGACCGGAGCATCCTAAGAGATCCCTTGATATCTTCTTGCAGCCATTAATTTATGAGTTGAAAATGTTATGGAAAGATGATGTTCAAGCGTTCGATGTTTCTCTCCAACATAATTTCACGATGCGTGCGGTACTTATGTGGACCATAAGTGATTTTCCAGCATATGGTATGCTATCTGGATGGTCGACTCATGGAAGGTTGGCATGCCCTTATTGTCAAGAGAACATTGATGCGTTCCAGTTAAAGCACGGTCGAAAGACTTCTTGGTTCGACTGTCATCGACGATTTCTACCGCATGATCATCCATATCGTCGGAGCACGACATTGTTTAAAAAGGGTAAAAAAGTATTTTGATGGTCCACCTCCTGAGCCGGATGGGAATAACATCATCACTCGGTTGAGAGATTTTGGTGCTGGGAAGACGGTTTTATGTGGTGGTAATGGTCATTTTCCCGTAGACGGTTGTGGCGAGTACCACAATTGGAACAAGAGGAGTATTTTTTGGGATTTGCCATATTGGAAGAACCATCTGCTGCGCCATAATCTAGATGTCATGCACATTGAAAAAATGTTTTTGACAACATCTTGAATATTATTCTAAATGTGTAAGGGAAGACAAAAGATAATTTGAAGGCCAGATTGGACTTGCTAGATATTTGTTCGCGGAAGGACCTCCATGTAATGCCGAACGGAAAATCACTGCCCCCCGCTTTTCGTTTGGATGAGCCTTCAAAGGAGGAGTTCTTCGACTGGATTACGCATAGTGTTCAATTCCCAGACGGATACGCATCTAACCTTCGTAATTGCGTTAATATTGGAGAAGGGAAGTTTTCAGGGATGAAGAGTCATGATTGTCACGTTGTCATGCAACGCCTCCTTCCATTTGCCTTTGCCGGTCTTCTTCCTAGAAACGTCCATGGAGCTATTGCAGGTACATTTACAAAATTATATATAGTTATATATATATATATATATATATATTATCTAAATTTTGCTAAATTTTTTTTATCATTTATGCAGGGATCGGTGCTTTCTTCCGGGATCTATGTACGAGATCACTTACAGCAAACAGTATCCGAAACCTTGAGGAGAAGATACCGGTTCTCCTATGCAACCTCGATAAAATATTTCCACCAGCATTTTTTGATGTTATGGAACATCTTCCTATTCATCTCCCTAGGGAAGCAGCACTTGGTGGGCCAGTTCAATATCGATGGATGTATCCTTTTGAGCGGTATATGTTCCACCTAAAGAAGAAGGTGAAAAATCTTGCAAGAGTCGAGGGTTCTATTGTTGCACAGAACATTAATGAAGAAGCATCCAACTTTGCGAGCTATTACTTTCCATCTTCGGTGAAGACTAAAAGTAGACGACCTGCACGGCATGATGCTGGAGGAGAAAAACCGCCGTATCCGGTATATGTTCCAAATCTATTTGCACAAATTGGAAGGCTTAGTGGAAAAGGGAGGCCTCGGCGACTAACATAGGAGGAACAAAGACATTTGCATACATATATTCTGACAAACTGCGACGACGTTTTGGAATATGAGAGGTACGTACCTGATTTTGATGTTTAGTAATTACCAAAAATCTTTGATAGTATTTTTGCATAATCTATTTGTTTTATTCACATGATATACATGGACCAAATTCGTAATTGGTTTCCAGATTGCACAGAGGATGAGCTTGCAGTCCGTAAACAGAATGAATTCTCGGGTTGGTTGCAATATTACGTAAGTGCTCGATTTCCGTCAATTTAACTAAATTTCACATGCTTACATTAGCACATATTATTTACGATTGTCCACACTTTGTACAGGTTGATCAGATGACTTCTACCGGGGTAGAATTTCCCACGTGGTTAGTTGAGATGGTGCATGACCCTACTTTTGTTCCAAGTGTTTATCCGATGTATTGCACTCGAGGGTATGCTTTTAAGGCTTATCGTGAAGGGAGCTCAAAGACAACATGTAATTACGGTATATCGTCTACATCCGGAGAATTTTTCTACTACGGTGTACTCCGCGAAATATTAGAAGTCAAATATCCATGAATGGTTGGTTTGAGGTGCATTGTGTTCTAATGCGATTGGTATGATCCAGTGGAAGGTCTACGTCAGGACGAATTCGGTGTAACATCTGTTCACTCTGGAAAGCGACATTGGAAATACGATCCATTTATTATTGCTTCACAAGCGGACCAGGTTTCCTACATTTGATACCCCCGGATTAGGAACAAGCAAGACCCGTGGATTGCAGTAACGTCGATACAACCAAGAGGAATGATATCTGGTGTTTCCGAGCAGAACCCTTTACATGAAACTCCAATTGGTAACTTAGGTGAAATCGAGCATTCTCTTGAGGTTGACCTTGTGGTTGACTTCACCGGTATGGGCGGGGATTACGAAGTATTTGAGGATTCTGAAGAAGAGAGAGGAGAATTTGATGACGATTCCGATTCAGCTACTTCAGATTATTCATCGGACTCATCAGAATAATTTTGTAACAAATTTTTTATATGCATTTATTTTTAAGTAAAACATTTTAGAAACTTTTCCATATGCATTTTAATGAGGATTCCGATTCAGCTACTTCAGATAATTATTCGAAATCAGAATAAATTTGTTAAATATTTTTAGGAAATTTTCCATATGCATTAATTATTGGGAATCAGAATAAATTTGTTAAAAACTTTGGAAAATTTTCCATATGCATTAATTATTCGGACTCAGAATAAATTTTGGCCGAGGAAAATTGAATCCCCTGGCTAGAACTGAAACCAGTTCAATTTTCCTCGGCTAAAACTAAGACCGTTGGAAATTGGTCTGGAATTTCCGACCAAATTCCGACGGTTTTAGTTTTAGCCGAGGAAAATTGAACTGGTTTCAGTTCTAGCCAGGGGATTCAATTTTCCTCGGCTAAAACTAAAACCGTCGGCAATTGGTCTGGAAATTCCAGACCAATTTCCGACCATACAGGGTTTCGAAACCTCAAACCGCAAAATTTTGATTACACTTATGTTTGCTAGGGTTAGATATGATCTTTTCAAAGAATTCAATGTCCAACTATCTTAAGAATCAATATTTTTGAGCATTTAATCCAAATCTTACAAGAAAACGAAAAGTGTAAGTATAAGTTCTATGTTTCGTTAAGAGAGGTTAAACCCGTTCTCTTATCGATTCATAAAAATCGTCATATACTCTATTTATGTTTACCTTGCCATATTGTTTTTAGACATAAGATGTTTAGATATTTTTTAAAGCCTATACGGTATTCAAATTTAGGATTTCATACCCTAAACCCTAAATGGTCGGAAATTAGTCGGAAATTACCAACCAATTTCCGACGAATATTAAATTATTCGACATGCAATTTTTTAGAATGGTCAGAAATTGGTCGGGAATTCCGCCCAATTTCCAACCATTCTAAAAAAAAACCCGGGAAATAAACCGCCAAACGAAATTTATCGAAATTCATTGTACACGGTTTATTAAAAATTTCCGACCGGATCCCGACCGTATGGGTCGGTCGGAAATCGTGTTTAATAAATCGAAAACTGTTCTTCTTCTTCCTCATTTCCTTTCATCTTCTCTCCTTCTCTCTCGTCGCCGCCGCCGTCCGTTGCTGCCCTCCCCTCGCCTCCGCCATCCAAGGTATCTTCTCCTCTCTCTTTTCTTCTTCCTCTTCTCTTCCTCTTCTCCCCTCCTTGCTAACTTCTCTCTCTTCTTCTTTAGGTCGCCGCCGCCGCCGTCGAAGACCCTCGCCGGATTTGTCTCCACGCCGCCGCCGTCGCCCATATAGCCATGTAAGAATTTTTTTTTCCCTAATTGATTTTGTTAGATTTGTTTAATTTGTTAGATTTGTTAGATTTTAGGTTAATAATTTGTTATATTTGTTAGGTTTGTTAGATTTGATTAAATATGAAAGGTTAGAATTTAGGTTAGATTGTTGTTAGGTTAATAATGTGGATTTTGTGTTTAAATATTTTAGAAATAATATTGAAAAAAGTAGGAAAATATTTTTGTGTTAATTGTGAAATAGTTTTATTATTTCACAAGTGATTTTTTTTTAATAGAATTTTAGAACATTTTTCTGCATCTAACAAGTGATTTAAAACAAATTCTAAATTTTTCTGCATCTATAAAACTTTTTGGCAAATAAAACAAATTCTAAATTTTCATAATTTTTTTTTATGTTTTTTGGAAATATTTTTAGTATTTTCTACATTTTTAATAACCCTAACAACTAACAAATTTTTTATTTTTTTTTGTAGGTCGTACGAGGGTTTCGATAACATTCGCCGCAGTGGTTCGTCTCGAGGCATTCAACCACATCAACATAACGATCCGCCATCGGAGACCCCTAGTCCAAGACAAAGTGCGAATGTCTCGGAGTCGTACAGTCAAGCTCCTCCAATCATGTCCATCGAGGAGTTAGTCCAACAACCGGGGAGGGACTTGCACATCCGGCTCGATCAACGTCTAATTGGAAGATCGACATGGTAAAATTAGTGTTCTATTTTTTTTTAATGTAAAATTGTTTATAGTTTTTATTTTTTTGTAGGTTTGGTATATCGAACAACGGGATTAGCAAGTCCGTTTTAAGGATGTTGCATTCGATGCTCGACAAACCGTATAAGAAATTTTCAGATATCCCGTACGAGGAGAAGCAAATTTGGTTTAGACAATTTGCGGTAAGTTGTAAACTACTAAATTTTTTTTATATATTTATATGTTTTTTTAATATTTTGATAAGTTTTTATTTTTATTTTCTTAGCAAGAGTTTACATGGCATCACTCCGACACGACCACAGTTGAAAAGGAGTTTATGAAGGAGGCGCGTACGCAGTTCAAGAGAAACATGAACGAGTGGAAGCAAAAGTGGAGGAAGGGCCAAGACAAACCGAAAGGCTTGAACGCTTCGGTTTGGGAAGACTACAAACCATATTGGCAAAACCCCGCGACAGAGAAAACTTCGAAGACTAATTCGGGAAACCGAAAGAGTGATCGCTCTGGTAAGGGACAGTACGTCCACAACTCCGGTTCGACCAGCTTCCGGACCCGAGAAATACAAATGGTAATTTTTTATTTTTTACATTGTTTTCTATATTTAATTGTTAAATAATTTATTAATATTTAAATTTATTTGTTTTTTTAGACAAATGAGGCCGGAGGTGTGCGTCCGAATCACTTGGACTTGATGAAGACGTGCCACACGAACAAGACAACCGGGGTTATTCAGGATCCCCTCATGAGGGAGATCTACGAGAACGTGACGAAGAAGAAGGACGAGCTGATCCAGCAGTCACAAGCCGACTCCTCCTCTTCCTTCGAGTTGACGCGGGAAATGGTCAACAATCTCGTTATCAACGTAAGTTTTTTTTTGTTTTCATTTAGTTTTACATTATAAAATGTTCTAATTTATTTTTAATTTCTACATGAATTTCCCCTTGATAAAAAAGGGCGGCGTCGCGGTGGTTTGGGTAAGGTCCCGGTTATGGAAGCCGGGGTTTCGGGTTCTCCTTATTTCTCTGAAGATCTCGTCCAGCAGAATGAAGAGCTGAATTCAAAACTAACAGCTTTGGAGGTGGCGAATGCGAACACCGAACTACAGCTTACCGAGGCAAGGTCGGAAATCGCTACCATGTCGGACTGGATGAAAGCGAAGTTCTCAGATTTCCCGGGCACGGGAAGGGGAAGAAGGGAAACGGGAACATGATCGGGATCGGGATCGAGAATTTAATTTAATGTTTTTGTAATTTCAAAACAATTTTATTTTATTTCAAAACAATTATTATATTTTAATTTTAATTTTCTTTTTCGAATTATTAATTTAATTTAATTTTAAAAAATCATTAATTTAAAAAATTTTAAAAATACTGTTTTTTAATAACCCGTCAGAAATTGGTCGGAAATATCCGGTCCGGATTTAGTCGGAAATTATCCGGTCCGGAATTGGTCGGAAATTATCCGGTCCGGAATTGGTAGGAAATTATCCGGTCCGGAATTGGTCGGAAATTATCCGGTCCGGAATAGGTCGGAAATTTGTCCTCGGGATTAAGTCGGAATATTGTCGGGAATTAGACGGGAATTCGGCCCGTCGGGAAATCGTCGGGAACTCTCCCGACTATTAATATTCGTCGGAATCCGATCGGGAAATATGGTGGTCGGAAATCGGTTGGCAATTTCCGACCAATTTCCGACGGATTTTGATTTCCGACGCTCTAGTTCCGACGAGACAAATTGGTCGGGAATCAGTCCGGAAAGCCGTTTTCCGACGGTTTCCCGACCGAAATGGCCGTCGGGAATCGGCTGTTTTCTTGTAGTATCTGCCCTACGGGCCGGGCCTGAATGTACCCCATGGGAGTTCGCAAGGAGCCCCGAACCAGCGTTCCTTCAACTTCGGTCATATACTCCTCATCACGGCCACGGCCACGGCCATGTGCAAGTGAAAACTTGCTAGTGACGAGGGGTTTCTCTCCGTAGCTTACAACAACATTAGTCTCCCCATCGCCCTTCACGTACTCGACCTCCAAGAAAACGAACCGGTTGGCTTCGAAGCCCACGGTTACACTATTTACTCCTGCGTACCCCTTGTTTCCATCGTCAAACTGTACACCTCCAATGTCAGTACCGAAAGGACCCACCTTCTGCTGCGCCATTGTTTCCTGTTGGAACAAACATATAGAGAGAACATTTAATAAGAAAGATAGGATTTAAGAAAAAAACGGATAATTCTGATGAAGTTATTCAAGCGGTGGCCAAACCCAAACAGAAATCAAACAAGGAGAAAGATAAGAAAAGAAAAGAAGAAGAATGAGAAGAAGAAAGAAGAAGAATGAAGAACAAAATAAAGAGAGTAATCAAACAATATGACATAAAAGAAAATCAAACAGTGATCGATGTCGTGAAAATATAGAGACTAATCAAACAATCTTATTATATACTAGATTAGGTCTCGCGTGATACACGGAAAAAAAGATAAACTATATTAGACTCTTAAATTGATAATCCGCGTAAATATGGCCCGTATAATTAGATTTTAAATTAAGACTCATGTTTAGTTATCTAGAAATTATGTTTTGTTATTTACAATAAAGAAAATTTAAAATTGATTCATATTACCCAATAAACATGGTAAACATTCCCTCTATATGAATGAAATGATTCCAAAAATAAATTTCAAATCTTAATTTCCTTTTTTATTATTTTGTCTTATAAGAAATTTTATATTATTACATTGTTATTTTCATTTTATTTACACATGTCACGATCTCGTGAGTTATAATCTTAATTTCCGTTTTTATTTTTTCCTTTTATTCAGATTATTACTTTGACACATGTCGCGATCTTAATTAACAACGACACATGTCACGATCTCGTGATTGAAATTTATCTTACGTGTCACGCTCACGTTGAGAGATCCAGCTTTATATAATAAGATCTCAACGTGAACGTGATACGTAGGATAATTCTTAGTCACGAGATTGTGACATTTGTCACGGTTAATTTAGATCTTGACATGTGTCAATTTAATTAAAAGGTAAAAATGAATTTAAGTAAATATAAAAAATGTTAAATTAAAAAAAGTCAATCTTAAAAAAAAAGAGAAAACAAGAATAAATAAGGAAAACTTACAATAAAGGAAAGTGACAAAAGGAAACTAAAATATATTCTTACCACGCTAAACTTAAAAAAGGAAAATTATAAATATAGTCTAAACTTAGAAGGAAAATTATTAATATACGACAAAACTTAAAAGTTTATAATCCTTTCCATTATGACAAAATGAACTTAAAAATGAAAATTATTAATATACAACCATGACCAAACTCTATATAATAATCTACACCTTATTTTAAAATGTGTACTTCCATATTTTAGTTCTCTTATTCAAATTCTAAACAAGCAAATAATGACTTCTAAAACTCAAAAAATCGATCAAAACAATCTTATAAACTGCAAAAATAAAATATATTATTTCATTTATCTAAAAGATGAACCACATAATATTTTATTAAAGTTGAATATGTGTTATCTATACTTTGACACATTAAAACCAAAAATCCAATAAATTTTATATCCCACTAAACTAATCATAACACAAATCAATTATACACTCTCTCTCTCTCTCTTCCTATTTTGTCTTCCGATTATATCATATAAATTATTTTAATCATTATATTCTTCATATCATCTTTGTTTGATCACATCTTTGTACCAAAATGAATAATCACATCATCAAGATAATTAAAAAAAATTATATATTTTTTTGCATATGATGTGATTTAAATTTCTTAAAACCAACATAAATTACCTCTTTATGAATGAACCTAGGTTCTATTAAAAGTTTCACATCAGCTATAAATATGAGTAGAGTCCACCAAAATATATGATAAAAATGACCAAAAATGATAAAAATGATAAAAGTAGGAAAGTTAAAGTGTTAAGTACTTTAAAAAATTTGCGAAACTATAAAAAAGTTAAGGTGTTAAGTACTTTTAAAGTTTTAATAATCCCTAATTCGAATATATAAAGTAATCGTAAATTTGAAAATCCCTTATATATTAATTGAGAATGACTATTTGAATTAAACCTTGCATTGACGTGTTATTTATAGAGATGCCATGATGATGTGTCAACACCAGAGAGCTTCTTAAAAAATATAAAAACAAGTTTATATTACTAGAATATTTACATTTTATGCCACTCACATTAAATTGTTTGAAAATCAATTTTATATCCCACTAAATTAATCATAACACAAATCAATTATACACTCTCTCTCTCTCTATCTTCCTATTTTGTCTTCCAATTATACCATATAAATTATTTTAATCATTATATTCTTCATATCATCTTTGTTTGATCACATCTTTGTAAAAAAATGAATAATCACATCATCAAGATAATTAAAAAAAATTATAGATTTTTTTGCATATGATTGCATATGATGTGATTTAAATTTCTTAAAACCAACATAAATTACCTCTTTATGAATGAACCTAGGTTCTGTTAAAAGTTTCACATCAACTATAAATATGAGTAGAGTCCACCAAAATATATGATAAAAATGACCCAAAATGATAAAAATGATAAAAGTAGGAAAGTTAAAGTGTTAAGTATTTTAAAAAATTTGCGAAACTATAAAAAAAAGTTAAGGTGTTAAGTACTTTTAAAGTTTTAATAATCCCTAATTCGAATATATAAAGTAATCGTAAATTTGAAAATCTCTTATATATTAATTGAGAAGGACTATTTAAATTAAACCTTGCATTGACGTGTTATTTACAGAGATGCTATGATGATGTATCAACACCAGAGAGCTTCTCAAAAAATATAAAAACAAGTTTAAATTATTAGAATATTTACATTTTATGCCACTCACATTAAATTGTTTGAAAATAAATTTTATATCCCACTAAACTAATCATAACACAAATCAATTATACACTCTCTCTCTCTCTTCCTATTTTGTCGTCCAATTATATCATATAAATTATTTTAATCATTATATTCTTCATATCATCTTTGTTTGATCACATCTTTGTAAAAAAATGAATAATCACATCATCAAGATAATTAAAAAAAATTCTAGATTTTTTTTGCATATGATGTGATTTAAATTTCTTAAAACCAACATAAATTACCTCTTTATGAATGAACCTAGGTTCTGTTAAAAGTTTCACATCAACTATAAATATGAGTAGAGTCCACCAAAATATATGATAAAAATGACCAAAAATGATAAAAATGATAAAAGTAGGAAAGTTAAAGTGTTAAGTACTTTAAAAAATTTGTGAAACTATAAAAAAGTTAAGGTGTTAAGTACTTTTATAGTTTTAATAATCCCTAATTCGAATATATAAAGTAATCGTAAATTTGAAAATAGTTAAAAATAATCATTACATTGATAAAAATCATTATGTGATTTAGCATATACAAGCGGATCTCGGATACCGGATAATAATTTCACCAATAAATATAATAGATTTTTATCTAAAATTATATGAATTTTTTTATATCACTCCGCGCATAGGCGCGGGTATCACCTAGTTAATATAAAAAAGGAAAAAATATTCCTTAGTTTTTCCATTTAGATTAAGGAAATTAATCATAAATTAAAAGAATTATAATTTCTCACTTCTATATAAACTACAATTTTGTAGTATGTCAATTACACACCAAATAATTAAAAGTCTAATAATCGTATCCAAAACTATTTACTGCATTTCGTCACCAAGTTTTCTTTCAAGATATATATTTATTTCATCATAAACTTTGTTTCTTTGTTTATGTATTATATATTTTTACGGGTGATCTAATTTTGTTTTCCATTTTTTTCGTTTTTAATTTTTTTTAACGGGTTATAAAATATTAAATTACAAATCCGCATATACGCGGATAATTATCTAGTATCATATAAAAGAAGATCAAACATTGATCGATGTCGTCCAAACATTTTAAAAGAAAATACTAGAAGCGAAGAAGCGAACCTGAAGTTCGAAGATTTCTTAGCTCGGAAGCTTCAGAGAAGATGTGAGAGAGAGACTGAGAGAGAGATGTTTGGGTTACGTTCTTACCGGGACTATAACTGGGATCGAGTGTTTATATAGAGGCGATATATTGTACGGACCAAAATGATCTTAACCGCTCAAAACCTTTACACGCTATTTCGTACATGCGTTGTTTCATTTTCGTGATTATTCTTATTAATTACAATAACATACGACTGTCGTCATCTAATGGAGTATAACGGAAACAATTTTTTTTTTGAAAAAATTGGCATAATCATACGACTATTTCATACGACTATGGCATAACCAATGTTCAAAATTGCGCTAGGCGCTAGTCGGGCGGCCGGGTTCCGTCTAGCGCCTAGTCCAAAAATCGGGGATTAATCAGTGATTAATTTTAGGACTTTTAATGTATTTTTAACATGTTAATCCATTATAATTTATAATTTAGATATAATATTGTGTTCAAGATAGGATAAAACACATGACAATAAATATTAAGTCTAATATATTACGATTTTCACTAAAAATATAAACATAAGTTGGACTCATCAAATTTTAAAATTAACTAAAAATTTAATTTAAAAAAAAAAATTGGGCTAGGCGGCCTGCGGAAATTAATCGGTCTAGGCGGTGATTAATCGGCCTAGGCGGGAATTAATCGGTCAACCGATATATTGACCCGATTAGTCATAAATCGCAACGGTGCCTTACCGCCTAGCACCTAGACGGCGGCTTTTTAGAACATGGGGCATAACAGTTGGCATAATCATTTTATTTTAGTTTTTGAGAAAAAAAAAATTGAGAAGAAAATTTAGTTTTTTATTTTGTTTCAAGTAGATGTTTTAATCTTTTTATTTTATTGTTTTTTAATTTTCGTTTAACTATATGTTCTTTTACATTAACAAAAAAAAAATATAGATGTTCTTTTGGATAGTATTACATGATCGATATATACTGAAATTCATAAAGACATTTATTCCACCTTTTCGATTAACCACGCCCGAAGGTGATCTATGTCCCGAAGACACTTCTCATTCCATTCATCTTACAGCCACCACCAAACACACGCCCCTTACATCCCTTAAAGAAGTCGTGCCATCTACCACCAACAACCACGTGCCTTACATGACTTAAAGACGACGTGTTGCCCATTAATGTGTCACAAAGAATAAATCGAGGGCTCGCCAAAACCCCTACGGCGGTGAGAACCGATGGCCCCTATAGGCACCCCTCAGCCCCAACAAGCAATATCCGCACCATAGGGATTGCCTATGATGGATACCTAGCAATTCAACTACGACTCCACACAGTATTAGTTTACTTCCTCATCAATCTCATCAATCTAGGTTCATGACTCACACACATGACTCAACCAAGTTGTAACAAAAGAGTTCTCAACAGCATTCATCAATTCAACTGGTTATTAGGGTTCATTAATCACTAATCCAGATTCAACATTCCTTGTGAAGCAAGCAACCATAATCATCCATCACCAAACCCTAGAAACAGATCTAACATAACCTAATAACATATCTACTAGTGGATATAGTATATGGTGTAATATAGCACTATAGTCAATTAGCAATCAATATAGAACTCTAAACAAATTAAGTAGCTCCCTTAGAGGATAGCTATGGTTTAAGAAAAGACTAAACAAAACAATAAAACACGTTTGAAAGCAAGTAAGGGGCAACTAGTCCTCACCTTGGCACAAATGGAGGAGACGAAAAGGAGAAGGAGGAGAGGACATCTCGACGGCTAGGGCTTCACAGCTAGGAGAGAGAAACGCAGCAGAGGAGGAGAGAGAGGTGGTCGCGAGAGAGAGGAGAGAAAGTGGCTAGGGTTTTTGGAAAAGAACTAATGAGAGAAGAAATTAGTATTTATAGAGAAGATATTTCCCGAAAAGAAAAAAGAAAAAAGAAAAGAAAAGGAAGATTTGTGTTTATCTAAAAAGGAATATTGAATATTTGGTTGAGAATAAAATAAAAAGGAAATATTTAACGGGAATATTCCGGAAGGATCTAGAAATAAACTTAAACTGGAAATTAAGGAAGGAGATATACCGGACCAAAGGTCGGGATATCATAATCTCCCCTCTTTACAGAGGATTCGTCCCCGAATCCTAGGCAGAAGACTGTGGAAGGTAATGAAAGGCTTAAAGTCGAAAGAGAATGAAGATTCTGAAATGAGTCGGACGCCAAAGCTGGAAGCACCAATGGCGAAAATGTTTAGGTTGAACACCACAGTCGAAAAGGCCAAGTTAGTCGCCAGATGGGATGGAGGTTAAGGTTATGAACGTAGAGTGACAGTAGACAGAAACGTTTGAGAGAAAGAGTTTATAGGATCATTGCCAAAACAAGTTTAAGTTAAAACCAAAACACCCAGTTATTAGGGTTCATTAATTCTCAACAGCATTCATCAATTCAACCGGTTATTAGGGTTCATTAATCACTAATCCAGATTCAACATTCTTTGTGAAGCAAGCAACCACAATCATCCATCACCAAACCCTAGAAATAGATCTAACATAACCTAATAACATATCTACTAGTGGATATAATATATGGTGTAATATAACAATATAGTCAATTAGCAATCAACATAGAACTCTAAGCAAATCAAGTAACTCACTTAGAGGATAGCTATCGTTTAAGAAAAGACTAAACAAAACAATAAAACACGTTTGAAAGCAAGTGAGGAGCAACTAGTCCTCACCTTGGCGAAGATGGAGGAGACTGAAAGGAGAAGGAGGAGAGGACATCTCGACGACTAGGGCTTCACGGCTAAGAGAGAGAAACGCGGCAGAGGAGGAGAGAGAGGTGGTCGCGAGAGAGAAAAGAGAGAAAAAGAGGAGAGAAAGTGGCTAGGGTTTTTGGAAAAGAACTAATGAGAGAAGAGATTGATATTTATAGAGAAGATATTTTCCGAAANAAAAAAAAAAAAGGAGGAAGATTTGTGTTTATCTAAAAAGGAATATTGAATATTTGGTTGAGAATAAAATAAAAAAGAAATATTTAACAGAATATTCCGGAAAGATCTATAAATCAACTTAAACCAGAAATTAAGGATTGAGGTATACCGGACCGAAGGTCGGGATATCATAGACTTAGTCATCGTGTTTGAAGGTGAAATTTAGATTAAAAAAAAAAAGAAAAAGAAAAAAAAAAGGAACAAAATTAACTTCTCTTTTTTGAAATATAACAAAATTAACTTAGTCATCGTGTTTGGAGGTGAATTTTTTTTACTACAAATGCATGCTCTTTATATTTCTTCTCCTATACTCGAAGTCTCGAACTTATGAGGTGGAGCATAGACCATAACCAAAATATTTTATTTTTAATTTTGTTTTTATATGTGTTATACTCCCTCCATTTTTAAATAATAGATTTTTTAAGTTTTTTTATCTGTATTAAAAACTTTGAATATTTTATTATCATTCTAAACTAACCATAGTTCAATATTCATTTTAATCACCTATTTCTTGAAATTTATAATTTATTATTATTAATTAATAAAAATGCATAAAAACTAAAAAAATTAACTTTATGAAACAAATCATAGTAAACTAGAAACACTACAAGAAAACAGGTCGTTTACAACGGATATAATCGATGTAAAACAGGCTTTGAGACGGATTAGCGACGATTGCCAAATCGTCGTAAAATGATCGTCGTTACTTGAGAATCGTCGTAAATCCGTTGTAAACACTAGGACAAATAAAAATCGTCGTAAATAATCCGTCGTAAAATTGATGTAAATTTACGACGAAAGTTACCTCGTTGGTATTTCGTTGTAAAGACGTCGCAACATTACATCGATTTTACATCGATTTCTCGAATTTTTTAATCGGTAATCCGTCGTAAAATCGTCGTAATATAAGGATGTACATTCGTTGGTAAACCGATGTAAAATTAAATCGATGTA
Source organism: Eutrema heterophyllum (assembly GCA_002933915.1). Classification (NCBI taxonomy): domain Eukaryota; kingdom Viridiplantae; phylum Streptophyta; class Magnoliopsida; order Brassicales; family Brassicaceae; genus Eutrema; species Eutrema heterophyllum. The sequence goes on along the minus strand of PKMM01030643.1, from coordinate 347,155 downwards.
AATTCGTCGTAAACTATAGATCGATGTAAAATCGATGTAAATTCGAATTCGATGTAAAATCGATG
>PKMM01030643.1:332113-347002 GCA_002933915.1 Eutrema heterophyllum | reverse complement strand
TCCTCAGTGCGGCCGCCAAAGTGGGGTTACTCGCGGCAAGAATATCGAAGAGCGAGTTGTACGAGTTGATCTTGTTATCGTAGACTTGGATCTTCTCATCGTATACCACCTGCTTCGCCCGCAAAGTGTTGATCTCGGAGTGGGCGGTGTTCAACTCGTTCCGCAACTCAACCGGATCGTCGAACGGAAGACGTGAGGAAGACGAGGCGACGACACTTTCTCTGATCGATCCCATCCCTAAAATTCTGTCTTTTTTCTTCGGGGTAACCTTAAAAAAAGAAACGTTAAATTTAATAAATTAAATACAAAATAATTCAGTAAAAATATAATTTGATTATTATTACCTCTTCATATATCTCGTCCATCTGGGCTGTGGTCAAAGCCGCAGTGGATTGGACCGAGCTACCGCCAGGTGATAGCTGCTGAGAGAATTGAGTTTGACGCTCGGCGATCCTTGCCTAGACGTCATTGTAGACCTTCTCCGCTCGAAGATCCACAAAAGAACTATCTTTCTTTTTGTGAGTTTCCTCAAAAACTCTGGTCATTGGAGGGAGTTCGCCTCCGTTTGCCTAACCAAACGACATTCGGAAAAAAAATAAACGGTTAGTGGTTAATTTTAATTAATAATAATTAAAATCACAAAAATTGAAATTAACGGAAAACAATTACCTTTTGAAGGCGCCTTCCCGCAAAAGACGCTTGACCCGAAGTATGCGGCATAACCGTCGGAAGACCGTATGGACCGACAGTGTTCCGAGAAGCCGAACACTTAGCGGCCACTTCTTGTGAATGCGGATTCATCCAGTAGGTCTTCAGGCCGTTCCAAACTTCGGAAGACATGTATGGGGGCTTTGCCTCATCGCCATCAACCTCCCACTTCCTCTTCCAATCGGAGACGGTATTGTTGAGCCGCAATTTTCCCTTCTTCTTAAACTGCGTCTTCACCATCTCGTTGATCCCAATGTCCCAGTGCCATTTTTGCTATTAAAAACCGACAAAAAAATTTAGAAACGATATCATTTTTAAAAAAATAATTAATTCTCAAAAAAAAATAGAAGCGAATAAATTACCGCGAAACATTTGAACCACGTCTCGATAACGTCATCCGGAACCGCAGACCAGTTGTGGTGAGGCTCCTCGAAATAGGCTTTAATGGTGTCAGACACACGCCGGCCGAATTTGTTATCTTCCTTAAACCTGAGAAATAAAACTACAAGTAACAGAAAAAAATATAATTACCAAAAAAAGAAGAAAAATAATAATAATATTACGTACCAAAAAGTGTTAGGCGGTCGTCGCGGATCTAACCGGGGTAAACCATCATGACCCGGTGACTGCAAAATATCCCTGATCGTCAATTCCGCATATAACAACGGAGGTCGAGGTGCTGGTGCTAGTGCAGGTGGAGGTGGCGGCGGCACCGCTGGTGCGGACCCAGAATCCGGAACCGTGGATGGTGTGGCAGAAGATGACGGGACCTCCGACGGTCCCGAATCACCGCCCATAAACTGGCGATAGTGAGTTCTACGTGGCGCCATATATATCTACAAAATTATATAAAATTAATTAACGAATATTAAAAATATAATCTAATAATTCCCGCAACTATCTAATTCCAATCCTATCTAATTACAATCCTATCTAATTCCAATCCTATCTAATAATTACAATTATATATCTAATTAAAAAAACAAAACATACCTTGTAGAGAGAGAGGGAGATTGTGAGATTATGAGCGAGGAAGAGAAATATGAGATCGTATATATAGAGTTTGTTGCCGTCGTAAAATCGTCGTAATATTGAAACATGCGGGAAATTTTACCCCCTACGCGGTAAAATTAATTTTTCATTACAACGATTGTACGACGGATCCCTCGTAAACTCGTCTTAAATTACCATCGAATTTACGACGGATCCGTCGTAAAATCGAAGGTAATATAACAAATCTATACCCTAAACCCTAAATTACAATATACAAATCCGTCGTGTATTAACGAAGTATATTTGTGCATCCAAAACTTTTGAATCAATAACGACGATTGAATCTAATATATGGAAAATTTCCTTATCTTACATAATAATGTATAATGTTTCTTCTTATAAGTTTATTCGAAACATGGATGATGTATATAAAGGAATTGATTTTTCTGATACGGATAATATTTTTATACAATGAGTAAAGAACTTATGTAAAACAAGCTAAACGATGAAAAACCAAACATATACAACATATTTCAACCCTAAACCCTAAACCCTAAAATTGAGGGTTTGGGGTTTACGACGACATTACGACGATTTAGTCATAAATCATCGTAATGTCGTCGTAAATCCTAAACCATGAAATTTTAATTCCCGGTTAAGGGTTTAAGACGACATTACGACGATTTATGACTAAATCGTCGTAATGTCGTCGTAAATCCTTAACCTGAAAAAAATTTAATTCCCGGTTTGGGGTTTACGACGATTTGTGACGTCGTAATACTGATAATCCGGAGATAATCGGAGATGAGATCGAAAGGACTCCCGGAGGTCTAATATTACCCAAACCATAAAATTCCAGGGTTTGGGTAATATTCGACCTCCGGGAATCCTTACGATCCCATATCCGATTATCTCCGGTCATTTTCCGATTATCACCGGTATTTTTATTATACAAATTAAGCAATTACAAAAATTAAATCAATCAGATTAATCATCATCTTCGTCGGGTTCATCATCTTCAGGTTCATCATCATCGTCACTCTCTTCAAACTCATCGGAACCTTCTTCTTCTGTGTCGTTAGGTAGATATTCAAGTTGCCTGTTTCGGGATCAATTAGAAGAACGTTGTCCGTAATCTATGGTTCTGTAATGTGACGGCAAGAATCTTGTTGCATTGGAAGATCGTCAACACCAACAATTTTACCCATTGGAACTATTTTAATAACTGATAACCATGTGGGCCCAGTGGTTCGAACTCGCGGATATAGAACGAACGTTACTTGTTCTGCTTGTGATGCTAGGATAAATGGTTCAAACTTGTTGTATCGTCGTGATTTGTTGACGTTGACGTTGACGTAAGAATGTATTTATAGAATTTTTCAGAATTACCAACGGATTTGCATCGGATTTACGACATATATTTCGATGTAAATTGATTAGGTGAACCTATTAAAAAACGTGTTCTACCTAACTGGAAACAATCGACGTCAACTCGTCGTTAATTTACATCGAATACTGATCTTTGTAATATCGATATAAAATTACATCGACTTTACAACGTAATTTGCGAAAGTGAGATTCGTCGTAAATCCGTCGTAATGTTACATCGATATTACGACGAATTTTAAAATCGTCGTAATATTGTCATCAAATTACGACGATATTACGACGACACATTTTTACGACGAATTTACAACGAATACATAATTCGTCGTAATTCCGTCGTAATGTCGATGTAAATTTACATACAGTTAAGCGTGGAGAAATGCTATTGTCCAAAATGATGACAAAAAAAAAAAAAAATATTTGGACAATAGCATTTCGCTACACTTAACTATGTAAACCCGATTGATACTCGGTTTAGATCGAAATTAAATATAATTTTTTTATTAAAAAAAAAACTATGTGTATTTTGGTATTAGCAATTCTCAAAAATAACCATAAAATAAGTTTTTGTTCCAAAAATTTTATCACTAACTTTTTTTTTCCAAAATTACCCAAAACATTAAGTTTTTCCAAAACTACCAAAAACTAAAACTAAACTTTCAACCCTCGTAAACTTAACTCTGAATCCTCAAAAAAAAACACTAAACCTTAAAAAAAAAAAATCTTAAACCCAAAATAGTGAACCCAAACCTAAATATTTAAATTATAAACTTTTAAAACTTGTTTTTAATGTTTATGGTAGTTGTGGAAAAAATCAATATTTTAGGTAGTTTTGGAAAGAAAAAGTGAACGAAGGTATTTTTGTAAGAAAACTCATTTTATGGATATTTTGGAAGGAATTTCTCTCGGTATTGTTGAGAATTCTACCAGTCATTTGATTGACTAACTAAAACGCTAACGTGAACAACGACATGAATGATTTGTGCCTGTGGTTTATTTTCCTCCGTAAAATATTAACTATATTTATCATTGAGGAAGTCGGTTTCTCACTAGTCACATCCATATGAGTTAGAGTCCCAACCATTTGCATCACACATATTTGATAAGCTTTACGCTCATCTGGTTCAACCAAACCCAAAAGCCGATTCCAAACAAACTAATTGAGCTCAAACCAAACCAATTGGCTCGAAAGTCATTAAAACCCCAGCTTTTTTTAATTAACATAGACTACTAAAATCGATTTAATTTTTAGGCCAAAACCGAATCAAATTCGAATCCGAGCTAGCAAAGAAAATTGCAAAATTGAAGAGAACCGAACAAAGTTAGGTTCTAATTCGGTTTATCCTACCGAACACCACAAAATTAAACCAAATAGAACCGAAAGTCGGAATGTCTCGTTTCTATAAATCCCACCAAAACAATCTCTCATCATCTGAACATTGCCTCAGTCTTAATCCAAGCAACTTATGGATTCCGAAATCGCCTTCGACAGATCTCCGGGGTATCGAGTCTACAAGAGTGGCCGCATCGAGCGTCTCATTGGAGAAACAATTGTTCCTCCGTCTCTAGACCCACAAAACGGCGTCGTTTCCAAAGACACCGTCTATTCGCCGGAAAAAAACCTCTCCGTCCGCATATACCTCCCGGAGAAAGTCGTTGAATCCGAGAAAAAGCTCCCAGTCCTCGTCTACTTCCACGGTGGTGGTTTCATCATCGAAACTGCTTTTTCTCCCACTTACCACACTTTCCTCACGTCCGCGGTCGCCGCCGCTCACTGCTTAGCTATCTCGGTGGATTACCGTCGCGCGCCGGAGTTTCCGATTCCAATCCCGTACGAGGATTCATGGGATTCGCTCAAATGGCTATTTTCTCATATCGACGGATCTGGACCGGAAAACTGGATAAACAAACACGCCGATTTCAGGAAAGTATTCCTCGCCGGAGACAGCGCCGGTGGAAACATCGCGCATCATCTAGCGATTAGAGCGAGAAAAGAGAAACTAGAATCGTTAATTTATGGGATTATCTTGATTCATCCTTATTTTTGGGGGAAAACTCCGATTGACGAACTGGAGACGAGAGACGAGACGAAGAGGAGAATGATTGAAGGGAGTTGGGGAATCGCGAGTCCGAATAGCGAAAACGGAGCGGATGATCCGTTGATCAACGTGGTCGAATCCGAATCGTCGGATCTATCCGGATTGGGTTGCGGACGGGTTCTGGTGATGGTAGCCGGAGACGACGCATTTGTGAGGCAAGGTTTGGGTTACGCAGCGAAGCTGGAGAAGAGTGGATGGGAAGGAGAAGTTGAGGTAATGGAGATTAAAGACGAAGGTCATGTTCATCATTTGAAGAATCCTAATACTGATAATGCTCGTAAAGTGGTGGAGAAACTTGCAGAGTTTGTTAAGATGTAAAGATTATATTATAAACAACGAACAAATTTGATGTGAATCAGTTACATATAGCTATGATTATTCCCAAACACATACATGTTTTAATAATAGGATTGATTGAACCAAAGATAAAAATACTTGAAAGCATATGAATCGAACATAAAAGTTTATTTTATACCTACTGTTTGTTTAAAGAATTGAATCTGAAAGCAACAATGCACTAAATAAGTCGATTAAACAAACAAAAAGCCACTGGCAATAGTCAAAACTAAAAGCATGATCAAACCGGTTTCACTTGACAGCGCAAGAAAACGTATGAACAAGACGAGCCCACTCAACATTCCCCCAAACTTCATCATCACCATTGTGTTTTTCAAGCGCAATCACCGAACACCAAATGTCCTTGTTTTGTAACGACCTGAATTTTAACTTGGATTATAATTTCAACATCTCCAATTTAATGATATTTTATTGTTCTTTTCGCATGATCTTATGTAGAAAATTATTTTTTTTTCTGTCTAATTTAACTTAAGTTGTTAAGGGAGAATTGCCAAAAATGACTCACAATTTGATTTAAAATGCGAAGATAAACTTCTTATTCAATTTAAAGCAAAAGTAACTTAAAGGGGTAGAGAAATTACAATTACATCCCTTATGACCAAACAAAAAACAGAAATCTCAATTACGATTATAACCTTGTGAAGTCTAATAAAAAAATAGAGAAATCTACTATATAGACTTCATAAGAAAGTATGCTCTGTAATTAAATCTTACACTTAAATTTTGAAAATAATAAAAAATAATTTGATTAAAAATTTGTTTGCATAAATTACATATAAACAATTGTGATGTATATAAATTAAAATTTCATACAATTGAACCAAATTAAACCAACAAAGATAAATTATGTTATAGTCTCATACATACTAGTAATGAAATGGATACATAATACATAGTGCATAACCATAGGTTTAAACATGTGGTCATTTGTTGGTAGTTATTATTGTTTCATATATATAAGTTTCATGATATTTTGAGTTATGTATTTGATTGTGTATATAGGGTTAAAGTTTTGAATTAGGGTTTAACTTTTGAGTGCAAAATATTCGATTTAGGGTTTAGATTTAGCAGACTTCATTTGAAGTCTGCACCAATTTAGATATTTCAAACTAAGTCTGTTTAACTTTTGAGACTTCAGGTGAAGTCTATTCATAGTTTATGGTATAGCAGACTTCAAGTGAAGTCTATTTAGAGTTTAGGGTATGGAAGACTTCATATGAAGTCTGCTAAACCGAAAATAATTAACCTAACCGGAAATTTCTCATTAAATTAAGTTAATCAACCAAACATAACCGGAAAAATAAACCTAATCGAATTGTTGATTTAGACTATCCCAAATTGGTTTGCACATAACCAAAATTGAACCAATGCATTTTAACCTACCCAGAAAAATTACCAACATATAAAATTGCCGCCACCGGTTTCCTTTTACTTGTCGTCGTCTCTTGTTTTTCCTTTCTAAATCTCTTGTTTTTCTTTCCAGATTTGTTTCCTGCCGCCGATTTCGCTTTCCGCCGCCGCTGGTCTACCTACAACAAAGGTAAAGTCCTCCGAATCTCTCTGCTTTGCTCGAAGTTGTTAGGATTTTTTCCGATTTTCTCATTTATCAGTTTGTTGAAGTTTCATTTTTTTCAGTGTATTGTTCATTTCTTTTCCAGATCTCTAAATCTCTTGTTTTTCTTTTCCAGATATGTCTGCTTTGTTCGAAGTTGTTAGGGTATTAATTCGATTTTCTCATTTGCTCATTTTTGTTCAGTGTATTTTGCGAATTAGTTCGGTTTCAATTTGCTCAGTTTTGCTCGGTTTTGATTTTCTCATTTGCTCATTTGCTCATTTTTGTTCAGTGTATTTAGACTTCGTTTACAGACTTCTTTGCTATTTTTAGACTTCTCAGTTGGACTTTTATAATTTTTACAGACTTCGTTTTCAGACTTTTTTCAGACTTCGTTTTCAGGTTTATGGTATGCCTAGAAATCTCTACCGAATTTCATTTCTCTCAATTAAGTAGGTGGCTATTTTAGGGTTCGTAAAAGATCAAATGCTGAAGTAATATTTGTAATTAATCTGTCTTTTGTTTTTGTTATTTAGTTTTCTCTATCAGTGAACCGAAGGTCACACCAGTTTGACACATTTAGCAATCAATATTTGTTGACACATTTAGTACTGTTTTCTATTTGCTTGCATAAACTCACATGAAAAATTAGCTCTCCAGGACATGCAATAAAAAAATTAATGTTCCTAATTTAATTGATTTCATGTTGACCCATAGCTCTATGTCTTCCCCAAGCTGAAGTATGTTGGAATCGAATTATGGCAGGTAATAGAAATGAAACATCTTTTTTGGTGCCATGACCTCCATCTATAACACATATCACTCTCTTTCAGGTGAAATCAGGATCATTGTTCGACAATGTCTTGATCTGTGATGACCCAGACTACGCCAAGAAGTTGGCAGATGAAACATGGGGCAAGCTCAAGGATGTACGTATTTAAGATAACCGTCGATAAACACAACTGTTTGTTTCTTCTGGTTACTGATCAGAATAGCCGATCTAATCTCGTATTGCAGGCGGAGAAAGCAGCTTTCAATGAGATTGAGAAGAAGAAAGAGGAAGAGGTAACACTTTCCCAACCAAATATCTCTCCTAATTTTTTTTATCATAATTCATGAGAATCTCTAAACAAAGGAATGAAAAAGGATAATCTGAGACGACATCCTCGTTTTTCTATGTTGTCACAGGAATCCAAGGACGCTCCTGCAGAATCTGATGTAAGTCATTTGTGATTTATCAGAGTCATTTATTTGTTTCTATCAAGGTCATGATATCATCGTGTATGAATTGTTTGCAGGCTGAAGATGAAGTAGAGGACGATGAAGGAGATGAATCTGATACTGAATCTAAAACTGAGGCCAAATCAGAAGAAATTAGCGAGGAAGCCTCAGAGAAAGACGCCACCGCTCATGTATGTTAAGAAAAATACTTGCCACTTTGAAGATTTCACTCATTCCATATTGTGTTTTAATGAAGTAAGTTGATAATTTTTGGTTTGCAGGATGAGCTGTAAGCGAAGGAGGAGGCTGAAGATTAAAGACCAAAGTTTTCGAGTCTCTTTATTGTTGTTTTATCATTTTCTTTTAGCATCTAGTCTGTTGGAGGTAGAACAAGTTTTTTAGCAAAATTAAAAGAGGCAAATGTGGGGGGGGATACAATGATATGACGGTCAGAATCTCATTTTAGACTATAAAAGAAAACCTTCAAGACATTTTGCACTTACACACCTCTTTCTCTAAACCCATCAATTAAAATGTAACAAAATCTTATCCACTTCATGGCCAAATATGGACATCTCAATCCTCGATATTCCATCACTCATTCTCCATAAACAACAGGTAATTGAACCATTCTTTGTAAAAAAAAACATATATAAACCACATTAGCGATCGTAATAAAAGTAGACTTCATCTGAAGTCTGCACAATGAGCTAAAAGCTTAATCAAACAAGAAAATTGATTCTCCCATGATTATAACACATAAACACGTCAAACTCATAAAGGAACAAAAACAATAAGTAACACACATGGAGAACAAAAAAATCTAAAAACTTCATTATAAATATGCTATAAATGAATTTTTAACAAAACTAACCACACAGACTTCACCTGAAGTCTGCCCCGTATTATGAAGCAGACTTCAAGTGAAGTCTACACAATGAGCTTAAAGCCTAATCAAACAAGAAATTTGATTTTTCCATAATTACAACACATAAACAAGTCAAACTCATACTGATGCAACAACAACAACAAACATACATGTGAGAACAAAAAAATCTAAAAAATTCGTTACAAATATGCTATAAATGCATTTTTAACAAAATTAACCACACAGACTTCACACAGAAGTCTGTTCCCTGTATGGAAGCAGAATTCAGTGTGAAGTCTGTTCCCTATATGGAAGTAGACTTCACACTGAAGTCTGTTTTTTAGGTTACTTTTGCAATTGCAAATTAACAAAGGAAATATTACAGATTTCACATGAAATCTACTCATTTAAGTAGACTTCACATGAAGTCTTCGCCGTAATTAGGGGTATATTTTTGCAATTGACCAAAAGTTTGACTTTTCAGAAGTAGACTTCACGTGAAGTCTGCAGAATAAACATGTTAGTTTTGCAATTGACCAGAATTTGCAATAATTTGACTTTTTTTAGCAGACTTCAGATTAAATCTACGGAATTTCACATGAAATCTACTCTAAAAACGAAGTCTACTAGAGGTTAGTTTTGCAATTGACTAAGTTTGACTTTAGTAAAGTAGACTTCATGTGAAGTCTGAAACGTGCAGAATTCATACGAAATCTACGCTAGGTTAGTTTTGCATTTGACCAAAATCTTGAATTAAATTAATTGGAGACTTCGCATGAAATCTGTTGAATTTTTCGAAATACTTCAGACTTCACCTGAAGACTTCATATGAAGTCTGCTCTAAAAAGTTAAAGTTTTGGTCAAATGCAAAACTGACCTAGAGTATACTTCATTTGAAGTCTGGTTTTTCTAGACTTCAACTGAAGTCTACTCTAAAAAGTCAAAGTTTTGGTCAAATGCAAAACTAACCTCGCTTTTACGCAGACTTCGCATGAAGTATGCATCATTTTTTTTTTTCAAAGGATATTTCGCAGACTTCGCATAAAGTCTCCGTTGAAAAACTCAAAAAAATGGTCAATTGCAAAACTAATCTCTGCGTTGACTAGAAGACTTCACATGAAGTCTGTTATCGCGAAGCATATCTGAAAATTTACGAAAATCAAGTGGGAAATTACCTAGATTCGATTTAAGCTCTTTTTTGCTTCATCAAGCGCCCAGAACTTCGGATTTCACCAATACCATAGAAGCACGTCGTTTTTTATGCCAATATCACCGAAAATCACAAGATCAATGAATTTGCAATTTTTAAAACGTAAATTAGAGAGTTTTTTGGATGAAATTGGAGAGGAAATGGAAGATTATGAGGTTATGAGCTCACACATTGAGCATTTAGAGCTTGAAAATCGGTTGGGTAAGCATGTAGAGCTTGAAATTGGTTGTTAATGGTGGTTGGGAAAATTGAAGAAGATGGCATTTTCGTAAATAAATGATATGCCATGGATTATTGTGTCTTTTTGCTATTTAAAAAAAAAAATTTAAGAACATAATGGCATTTTCGTGAATATGTGTGGTTGTGAAGGATATAAAGGAGAGAAAGTGGTATTTGTTGAAGATAGAGAAAAATGGGTTATGTTTGCATTTGACCACAAATTGTGAGTCATTTTTGCAAGTATCCCAATTTTTAATTGGGTTGACGAAAGTCTTCATTTATTATTATACACGCTAGGTTTAGCATACACGCTAGTTTTATTGTACAAAATATTTATTTTATCTGATATTTTTGTGACTGTAAATCCTCAAAATTCATGATAGTTTTATTTTTTTTACCTAATAAAAAATTTAGTTTTCAAACTTTTCAAAACAGGGTTTAGTGTTCAAAATATGTAAAACATTTAGAATATTAAATCAATATACCAAAAACTACTAAAAATGTAACAAATTAATCAAATGCTATTTAATAAACATAGTTATGGCACGAAGATAAACTATTATACATTACTTTTTCAAATCAAGAAAATAAGTTTTTTTTATTTTCTCAGTTTCATCCTCGTTATATATATTTTCTATAAAAACAACTAAAAATAATAAAGTTAAAAATTATTCTCTTTTCTTGACTAGTTTACACATAGTCATTTTTCCTTCATTTTATTCGAAATTTTATACATATTTTTTTATCTTTATATTTTTATTAATAATAATATTAGAAATTGGGTAACTTTAACTTTTATAAGTAACATATATAATTTTTTATAGATAATAAATCAATTTTGTAACAAAAATGGTTATAAAACTATTCTATAATAAGAAAGAAATTGATTTCTAAATGTGTACATACACACATGTAAAGAGATTTTACTATAATATTGATTCTTTGTTATTTATATAATTGAGACCACTATTTTAGATTAAAAAAATTTCCAACTTTAATATCATGTTAGTTTTGTTTGTTGTTAATGGAAATTTTATACATAATTTATCTTTAATAATTTTTAATAACAATAATAGAATTTGAAAACTTTCTTAATTTTAAATGTTGATATGGACCAATAGAATTGAATTTTTTAAAGCTGATGTGGACAACTTCAACTTTTATAAGTAGCATATATAGTTTTGGTCATTTTTCTTTCATTGTAGTCGAAATTTTATACATAATTTTCCGTGTCTTTTTTATTTTTATTAACAATAATTTTAGAATTTGGGTAATTTCAACTTTTATAAGTAACATATAAATTTTTTTTTATAGATAATAAATCAATTTTGTAACAAAAACGATGATAAAACTATTCTATAATAAGAAAAAAATTGTTTTCTAAATGTGTACGTATACACACATGTAAAGAAATTTTACTATAATATTGATTCTTTGTTATTTATATAATTGAGACCACTATTTCAAATTAATAAAATTTCCTACTTAAATATCATGTTAGTTTTTGTTGTTAATGGAAATTGTATACATAATTTCCTTATCGTTAATAATTTTTGAGGACACCTTCAACTTTTATAAATAACATATATAGTTTTAGTCTTTTTCCTTCATTATAAAAAAAAAATTATGCATAATTTCCGTAGTTTTAGTCTTTTTCCTTCATTATAATCAACAAATTATACATAATTTCCGTATATTTAACAATAATATTAGAAATTGGGTAATTTCAATTTTTATAAGTAACATATATAGTTTTTATAGATAAATAAATCAATATTGTAACAAAAATGATGATAAAACTATTCTATAATAAGAAAGAATTTATTTTCTAAATGTGTACGTATACACACATGTAAAGAGATTTTATTATAATATTGATTTTTTGGTATTCATATAATTGAGACCACTATTTTAAATTAACAAAGTTTCATACTTTAATATCATGTTAGTTTTTTTGTTGTTAATGACAATTTTATAGATAATTTCCTTATCGTTAATATTTTTTAATAACAATAATAGAGTTTGGAAACTTTCTTAATTTTAAATGTTGATGTGGACCAATAGAATTGACTTTTTAAAAGCTGATGTGGACAATTTCAACTTTTATAAGTAACATATATAGATTTGGTTGTTTTCCTTCATTGTAATCAAAAAATTTATGCATAATTTATGTATCTTTAACAATAATATTAGAAATTGGATCATTTCAATTTTTATAAGTAACATATATAGTTTTTTATAGATAATAAACAAATTTGTAACAAAAATGATGATAAAACTATTCTATAATAAGAAAGAATTTGTTTTCTAAATGTGTATGTATACACACATATAAAGAGATTTTACTATAATATTGATTTTTTGTTATTTATATAATTGAGACCACTATTTTAAATTAAGAAATTTTCCTACTTTAATATCATGTTAGTTTTTTTGTTGTTAATGGAAATTTTATACATAATTTCCTTATTTTATTGTTAATAATTTTTAATAACAATAATAGAATTTTGAAACTTTCTTAATTTTAAATATTGATGTGGAACAATAGAATTGAATTTTTAAAAGCTGATATTTTGTACCAAAAATGGTGGTAAAAAACTATTCTATAATAAGAAATAAATTGTTTTCTAAATGTGTACGTATAAACACATGTAAAGAGATTTTATTATATTATTGAATCTTTGTTATTTCTATAATGGAGACTATTATTTTAAATTAAGAAATTTTCCTATTTTAATATCATATTCGTTTTTTGTTATTAATGGAATTTTTATACATAATTTCATTATCTTTAATAATTTTTAATAACAATAATAAAATTTGGAAATTTTCTTAATTTTAAATGAGGATTTGAACCAATAGAATTGAGTTTTTCAAAACTGATAAGAACGCCCTGAAAAGTCTATAGTTACTAATTTTTTTAAATTAAAAAATTTTCCTACTTTAATATCATGTCGATTTGTTTTGTTGTTAATAAAAATTTCATACATAATTTTTTTATCTTTTATATTTTTTAATAACAATAATTGAAATTGAAAAAAAAATATAATTTTAAATATTGATGTGTACCAATAAAATTAAAATTTTAAATCATATGTGAACGTCTTGATAATTAGTAATAGTAATAGAAGAAGATATAAGTTTATTGATTAGTAATGAGCTGATAATTATGATGTGTTGGGCCGTTTGTTTTGACAAAGACTTTTTATTTGTCTTTTGTTTATTTGCCACCGCTTGAAACAATTCGATATAGAGATACATAGATTTGTGCATCAGTTTTCTTGACGGCTTCAACTTCTCGGTTGACTTTTGTAGTTTCTTCCATCAGCAAAAGCTAACTGTGAGTTTTCTAACTCTAGACTTTATATTTGCTTGGTCAGTTCGTCTTTGTTTTTTTTCAAGAATAATCGCAAGTCTTATTGTTTTTATATATAATTTGTTTGACCGTGGGTCTTTGCATATGTTACTGAATTGTGTACCTATCACGTCTTAGTTTTAGGTTGCTAGTGAATTCTTCTGTTGTGTTTATCTTTTCGTGATTAGATATAGTTAACAAGGATTTTTATCAATGAATTCATGAATAAACAATGACTCTTTGCTCCCACGAATCTATTATATTATTAGTTCATGAATTTCTGTGGTACAGTTGTTTAAATTTGACTGTACTTAACCGATTAAATAATTTTATGTTTGACTCGTGAATATAACGTTAATACTGGTCCAAGTTTAGAATCAAGAATAAGTGATTGTATAGTTAATTTGATTAATCTGGCTAGAGAAATTGAGATTAATTTGTTTGTTTGGTGATTTTCTGATATGTTGATTTATGGTTGGTAGATCTAAACGTTAAGTATGTATTATATATATATATTATATATAAAGCCGGGTACCATGGTATCGAGTCTGCCGTTTGGTTCGGAGTGATGCCGCCTCCGTAACCGTTTGCGCCTCTCTCTGCTGGACCAAAAGAGTGTTATTTGCGGGCTAGTGGTTGGTCAACCCTAGTTGCGTTCTCGTTAGTCGGCGACACCGCTATTGAGATTTTCTGATGCTGTTATACCTACCCTATGATTATATTACCCTTTGTTTGGTATGGAATGTGTCGCTACCATATCATTCGATCGTCTGCTGATACCGTTTTTCGTGAGACCAGCGATTGTGCGCGCACAAAACGGTACTAGATGCTTAGTCCACACTAGTACGCGTTACTTGGCTGAGACCGGAGGCACGGCCGCCAAAGCGTACCGGTTTTCCGGAGTTAGTATATATACATATA
>PKMM01030643.1:195798-331333 GCA_002933915.1 Eutrema heterophyllum | reverse complement strand
TTTTTTTTTTATTAACTTTGATTTTTAGGATAAATTTATATATATATATATATATATATTTTAGTAAGTTTACTTTTAAGATTATGAAACGATTATAAATTTCCTTTTATTATTCTTAATATTACGTGTTAAAATCTAATTGAATATTTCTTTACACATTATATAATAAGATAACGTTATGAACTAGCGCTAGTTAGGGTTTACTTGGTACAATAAATAACTCAAAGCCAAACCCTAGTTTCATTGGTGTAATCGGCATGGTAAGCGCAGACATGGATGCGCGAATGGATTATAAAGCGTCTGGAAATCTTGATAATTGGTCCAGGCATAGTCCAGATGTTTTGAAGGTAAGCGCAGACATGGAAACGCTAAGCCTAAACGATGATTTGATGAGAAAGAAGAAAGCGTCTAGAATTTGCGATTGGTCCAAGCTTAGTCCAGATGTTTTGCGAAAGATCCTCGAAACCTTGAACCCTATTGATTCTGACCAAGCAAAAACCGTTTGCTCAGATTGGTATTTCGTTTGGAAAACATGCTTTCGGCCTCCGGGTACGTTGCAGATCATACACCAAGGCGAGTCTTCGAGGTTGTCCGATCCTCAAGAAGACAAGATCTCGCAAGAAAAAAACCTGTCGGGTTCTCCAACAGGAGCTATTGTATGGCTAGCTCAGGGAATTGGCTCCTCATGATTAATTTTCGTCTCGACTTCCATCTCCTGAACCTGTTAACACGTGAAAGGATCGATCTTCCATCAATGGATTCGCCAATTCGTGGTGGGCAAGTGAGATTCGAATTCGAAGGATAGGAGGCGGTCGGGATGGTCGGGGATTCTCCGACAAATGTGGATACTTTGTCGAGCCTTCTGGTAAGACGAGACAACCTTGGCAGAAGGTTCACCACGTGTCAAAAGACATTGTCGAATGGAAGAACTCAGCTGTTGTGTGGATAAACGAGACAATAGGGGGTTATGTCGTTGCTTGGATTTTCAGACAGCATTACTTGTTCTCATACAAGAAAGGAGATGCTTCGTGGTCGAATCTGACTCTCAAAGGCACAGATTCGGGATTTTTGGACGTGGCATATAGCAACAGTAAGCTTTTTGTGTTCACAACTGATCATCACATCAGGATTTTCGATTTCTCTGGAGATTTCCCCAACGAAGTACAAGGTTTCGTCGAAAACCCGTATCTGGATCATCCGTTTCGCTTCGTTGAGCAGCCGTGGGAATACATTTGGAAGAGGAAGATATCGATTCAGAAATCAGGAGAGGTTCTGATCATCTTGAGCTTGAAAGAAAAAAAATACGAAGAAAAGCTTTTGTTTTACGTCTTTAAGTTGAATCTTGAGAGTAGCAAGTGGGAAAGGGTAGATTCTATTGGAGAAGATGAGATGTTGATCTTTGGTCATGGGGTTACGGTAAGAGCACCGGTTGGTGATGGAATCAAGAGTGATTCAATCTGTTTCGTTGAAGATGAAGTTTGGCCAGATCAAGATGATGATCATCGTGGTGCTTCAAAGTGCGGTGTCTTCAATATTGCCACTAGTAAAATCGAATGGCATAAGAAAATCTGTTTTCATATAAATGAAACTCAGTGGTTTGTTCCAGGATTTGCTTAGTTTTTCTGTTATCTACTAGCTGAGAGAGAGAGAACCAGCAACACCTGAAGAGGCAAGAGCTAACTAGTCTTCTTCTTTGATTTTGATCAAGTTCTTTTGTTTTGTTGCAGGCTTTTTCTTTCGTTTTTTCAGATTTAATTTTTGATTTTTGAATAATTTAGCAATCAATATGAGTGATCTCCCAAGGAAATTCGTTGATAGATTTTATGCTCTTTTTTTTTTGTAGTGACCAACATTCAAAGAGTAACAATACCTAGAAAGATAGAAAAAAGAAAGATTATGAGCTCGATTATTATGAGCATGTACAATGGAGGTTCTTAAGGAGGGTTCTTAACTTTTTTAATTAATAAAAAAATAAAAAGTTAAGAACTCCATCATTTGAGTCTCTTAAATAAGAACTCTAGAACCCCCATTTAAGAACCTCATTTACCACATGTCAGCTTTTAATTGGTTCAGCTTTTTTTCTTTACTTATTTAATATAATTAAACAATAAAAATATATTAAAAAACACAATAAGAACCCCATAGAGGTTCTTACCATTGTACATGCTCTTAGAGCATGTCTATCAATGGGTGCTAAAAAAGGGGTGCTAAAAATTGTATAATAGTTTTTTATTAATTTCGGTAATTTAAAAAAAAAGAAAAAAAAGAAAAGAAAAAGAGAGCGAATTAAAATTAGCCACGTGGCTAGCACCCATGGTCTTTGTTTCTTATTTTAGCACCGTTTCTAATCTTCCCTCTATTATTTAATTCATAAACATAGTGTTCTGCAGCAAACCCAAGAATAAAAACCATGCTAAATACACCGATAGACATGCTCTTACAAACGCTATTTCAACGATAGTATGAGAATCTTTTTTTTTGTTTGTTTATTACAACTTTATATGATTTCTGAATGATTTTGCATATAATATAAAGACAAGATTATGTCAGCCGTTGACTTATGAACTGGCAAATGAATCTTATCTGAACACAACTCGAGATTTATATATTTTCTTCAGAATTAAAAAATAAATTGGAAAAGAGTTGTCTCTATCTGGATCTGCCAGTAGTATCACAGCCACAAGCAAATGCTGAATCTCCCCATCAAATGGGAATCTATAAGACTAAAACTTGTAAGTTGTTTCTTTCTTGTCCTGTCTCTGTTCTCTGGTTATCTGTTCTTCCTCAAAGTTAAGGACAAAAGCTTTATAAAGGTAATCTTTTTCAAGAAACCCACTAGTCAAAGATCTTTACTTTTTTCTTATTGCTTCTCTAGAAACTCAAAAGATTTTGTCTTCTTGTGTTGCCTTATGGTTGTCAATTTTCAATTTTTAATTTTCCTTCCCTGAGATCTTGATAGATCTTTGAGTCTGAACTACAACCCTCAGTTTGAGTTTGTTCGATCTTTAATGTTTATGTTCACTCCGGAAAACAATCAACAGTGTTTGCTTTAGGTCGAGGAAATTGATGAAATTTAGTGAAACATAGTTTTCTTTTATCAGCATCTGTATTGTGTTATGTTCTTGGATCCTTCTTTCAACTCAACTAGCTTCTTCTTAAGCCCGGGACATCGAAGATTAGATAACCGAAGAATCTTCTTTCTTTACTTTGATGCAGCGGTTTTTCGTGATTTCGTAAGTATATAAACAGAGAGAGAGAGAGAGAGAGAGAGAGATGTACATGATAGAGAGCAAAGGAGGAGCAATCGCTTGTATGCTCTTGGCTCTGCTCTTCTTAGGGACATGGCCAGCAATCATGACTCTAACCGAAAGACGCGGTCGGCTTCCTCAACACACTTATCTTGACTACACAATCACAAATCTGTTAGCTGCAGTGATCATAGCGTTCACACTAGGCCAAATAGGCCCAAGCAGACCAAATTTCATCACACAGCTTTCTCAAGTCAGTTACATATGTACATACATGCTCATGTAAAATATTGTGGGAAGAAATAGTGTTGAATCGTGGTTTCTTATAACAGGATAATTGGCAGTCTGTGATGTTTGCAATGGCTGGAGGAATAGTGCTTAGCCTTGGAAACTTAGCAACACAATATGCTTGGGCTTTTGTTGGTTTATCAGTCACTGAAGTCATCACAGCTAGTATCACTGTTGTCATTGGTAAACTCTTCTTTCTTCAACTACTTTTTAACTGATTCTTTCCTTCTTCTCATGAGCTTTTTTGTTTTTCTAACACAGGCACAACTTTGAACTATTTCTTGGATGATAGAATCAATAGAGCAGAGGTCCTTTTCCCGGGCGTCGCTTGTTTCTTGATCGCTGTTTGTTTTGGCTCTGCTGTTCATAAATCAAATGCAGCTGATAACAAATCCAAACTCCAAGATTTCAAAAGGTTGAAAAAATTCACAAACTAGTTCTTTATTTTTGTTTTGGTTTTAAACTAATCTTGATCTTGTTTCAGTTTAGAGACTACTTCTTCCTTCCAAATAGAGACAAATCCAGCAAACAGCGGATCAGCGAAAGGGAAAGCAAAAGAAGGGACTGCAGCTTTTCTTATAGAGCTTGAGAAACAAAGAGCCATAAAGGTGAAACAATCTTTTCATTTCCTTTACAGATCATATGGCTATAGTTTCTTGAAAAAATAAAGATTTGCATTGATAGGTCTTTGGGAAAAGCACAATAATTGGGCTGGCGATAACTTTCTTTGCCGGTATCTGTTTCTCTCTGTTCTCACCTGCATTCAACTTGGCCACAAACGATCAATGGCACACTTTGAAACATGGGGTTCCTAAACTCAATGTGTATACCGCTTTCTTCTACTTCTCAGTCTCTGCATTTGTGCTTGCTCTGATACTTAACATCAGATTTCTCTATTGGCCAATACTTGGTCTCCCAAGATCTTCTTTCAAGGCTTACCTAAATGACTGGAACGGTCGAGGCTGGTCTTTCTTGGCTGGATTTCTCTGCGGATTTGGTAATGGTCTTCAGTTTATGGGCGGTCAAGCCGCTGGCTATGCAGCTGCAGACGCTGTTCAGGTTTAGACTAAAAACCTATTCTTCTCTGTTCAACGATCTAAGAGTGAAAAAAAAACAAACAAACAAACATATTTTCTACTTTGATTTTGATGGGTTTCAGGCACTTCCACTTGTGAGCACGTTTTGGGGTATATTGCTGTTTGGAGAATACAGGAGATCATCGAGAAGAACATATATACTTCTTATCAATATGCTCTTTATGTTCATAGTTGCTGTCGCGGTTCTTATGGCCTCATCAGGACATAGAAAATGATTTGAAAAGGCAATTCACTGGAACATCTACAAGCTAAACAGCTAAAAAGGATCACAATTTTAGTTCATAAACTTGTCAAAAACCCACCGGGAAACCTGCTTGAGCCCTGAAAGAAGAGTGAGTAACTTCACTAATGGCTGTAACATGTTCAAGTCTTTTGGTTGAATTGAACCAAAAGTGTTTAGATGTTATCTTTCTTGGTTTTTCCGTCTTACTATGGTAACAACAATTGGTTGGATAACTGAATTATGTTTGTTTACACATCAGAGAAAGAAAAAAAACCCATAGTTTATAGCTACACTGTCAAAGCAAGACACAGAGAAGAAATGCAAAGACTCTTACACCACGAGATCTAATCATTGAAATCGAATCGCCATTCTTAAAATTTTAAAATACCAAAACCAAAAGGTCAAAGACAGAGCCAATACGAATCGCCATTCTCTTTGATTACCCTAGGCCCTAGTTATCAATAAAAAAAAAAAGAAAAAAGAAATTAAAACAAAAGGTATTTATATGCTCATTCCAAAAATACCTAACCTAATAATGTTTTCTTACCTATGAAGATGGAACTAGAAGAAGCACCGGACACAAAATCTCTGTCTCGAGGTTTGTTCTTCTTCTTAAGGATGCAAAAAGGTATTTACACCAAAATTTGCTAAACTTTTTCACCCTAATTTACAAAACGATATCTGCTTTTGATCCAACCATCGCCTCCGCAGCTATGAATTCCGATGTCGAACCACCGCAGGACAAGACAACAACGAATCCTCCGCCACTGCCACATCCGCCGTCTCCATCGTTTTCGTCGCTTCCAGATGATATCGTCGTAAACTGCTTAGCCCGCATCCCTAGTCTTCAAGACCTTCCGCTCTCTCATCTTATCCCCTGAGCTCTACATTGCGCGATATCACTTCAAAACACTAGAGAACGTCCTTTATGTCTGGTTGCAGTTGCCCGATCGTCGTCTTCCCTCTTGGTTCAGCCTCTGGATAAAACCTGATCAAATCCTAACCAATGACATGGAGGAGAATAACAACAAGTGTACCGGAGATACTTTGTTGGTAGGAATACCCTCTTCATATTCTCCTAGTGTACCATCAATATATATCGGTATGGTTGGTTCAAAACACTACGCAGTCAGGCAAGACAATATTGCTCCCACGTCATCCCCTATGTGGGTCTGAAACGCGGTGACTCACGCCGCCTGGCGTGAAGCCCCTAGCATGAAGGTGGCTCGAGAGAACGCGGTTGCGGGCATCCTCGATGGGAAAATATACGTAATGGGTGGTTGCCACACAGATGACTCCACGAATTGGGCTGAGGTTTTCGACACAAAGACTCAAACTTGGGAATCTTTACCTGACCCTGGCGCTGAGCTCCGCTTCTCTTTGATTAAAACAATGAACGTGATCGGGGGAAAGGTTTACGTTAAGAGCAGCGGGAAGAATGATTACGTTTATGATCCGAAAGAAGGTAGATGGAACATCACAGCAAAAGCACTCAGCAAGTGCGTAATAGAGAATGTTAAGTACTGTTGTGGTAAAAGTGGTTATTTGTTGTATTATGACACAAAGCGCAAAGAGTGTAGAGTGGTCAAAGGTTTGGAGGTATTGGAGAGGAATTGTGGTGGTGGTGGTGGTGGTGGTGTTATTGCATTAGCTAACTTCGGTGGGAAACTCTTAATCTTATGGGACAAGTTTGAACAGCCAGATAATTGTCAAAACAAGGACATTTGGTGTTCGGTGATTGCGCTTGAAAAACGCAATGGTGATGATCAAGTCTTGGGGGAATGTTGAGTGGGCTCGTCTTGTGCTTACGGTTCCTAGTTTTTACGTTTTCTTGCGCTGTCAAGTGAAACCGTTGTAGTAGGGTTTCTTTCTCTGATGACAATTCAAGTCATCAGATTTTGCTATTTCTCTCTTATGTTTCAAATCCAATTCCTTGGCTTTTATCATCACTTTTCAATACCCAAAATCTTGTTTTATTTATTTTATTTTGGCTATTAATCTCGAACGTCTAGTTATATATCACTAAAGATTAAGCCTAAAATCAGTTTGAAACTGTGAAAATCATTAGTTGTTGATCTTTATTCTTTACAAGAGTAGTAACTCATGGATCGCTCTAACAAAAGTTTCAAAGAGGGAATACTTTCTTGTGCTTGAAGTATAACACAAAACCGAAATACAAAAATCCGCATCCAATACCTGTTACAAGCAAAACCCACTGGAACATCGTCGGATCCTTGAAAACAGAGTCTTGCAGATTCATCCCGAAAACCGCGGTTACAGCGGCAAAAATGGCTGCCACAAAGGTTGCCGCGGTGAGAAGCAGTTGAAACTGAATCAACTGATTCTGTACGTTCCCCTAAGAAAAACATGGACAAAGTTAGAGACTCATATAATTTTGGGATGAGACAAGAACAAAGATAACAAAAACTATGATTTTTTTGTTTGTCCTTGCCAGCTTAATGTTGATCAGATCCTCCGTATCATCTATATACTCCTTCAGCTGCAAACACAAGATTATAATTCAAAATGATGAACAACTGATGGAAAAAAACATCTGCCTGTAACAGATTGAGTTTCTAACCGATGATAATTTGCTGAGAGTGTTATCAACAACGACAAAGTAGGCTTCTAGTAACATCTCTAGTTGATCGATGTTCTCTCCGCTGCTAGAGGAGCTTAACAAGCTTCTGTGTGAGCCAACGACGCTGCTAAAGGCTCTTTGAAGCTTCCCAAAGTTTCCACTTGTTGAGCCAACAGGTGAAACTGGCGCAGACTTCGACACTATTCCAGACGTATCAAATTCCTCATCAAGGTTATCTTCTAACTCCCCTGTAGCATGAGCCTCAGATCTTTCTTTTTTCTCAGTCAAATACATCTCAGCCATGTCATCATCATCATCCATTAAATGTTCTATTTCATCACAAACCTACAATTTTGGGGGTCAAAACAAAAATGTATGGTATCCATTTTTCTAAAATTGAAGGGTTCTTTGTGTTTTACCTTCTGAACTTTCTGTGTTAAGGCAAGGAGGCGACCTTTTAACCTGCGCACGTGTTCTAGATTAAGGGTGCTGATGTTTGTAGCCAATTCATCAAGAACAGGATACACCTCCATCTCAAGCTCATTCACCTATTAAAATATAGTCCACCAAAAACTTTTGAGCTTAGCAATAGCTTAAAGCTATAACCTTTTTATAGTTACAGGAACTATGTGTAGTATGATCTTAAGAAGAAATAATGGATTCCAAAACTAAAACACTAGAGAAGACATTGTGGCATACCTGTGCATCTAGAGACAAGCAAGATAATTCCAAAACCAGCTCCAACGCTTTAAATTCAAACGGCAAATCATCTGAAACCAACACATATAACAGTTTTGTCAGCAATCTAACCAGTATCAAAATTCCAGGCCACCAAAATCATTGACCTTTGAGATTTAGGTTTTGGTTTGATTGGAGGCGTTTGCACAGTTCCGACTGGTACTGAACAACAGATGCATCCCGAGCATTCATGAGAATAACCTCCTCGGCTGTGATTATGCATCTGATCTTCTCAAGGCTGACCACTATCGCTCTCTCACGCCCCAAGATACTCGAGGGGTAAATAAACAAAGGGTCAAGAAGTCTCAAATCCCTAGATGGTAAGGAACAACGCTTCATTATAGTTGCCTTGTCGAGCTCTAAAACCGTTGAGTTCCCATTTTCATCAATCTTTACCCATGAACGACTAGATTGGCCCCTCTTCTTAAGGCCAGAATAAGGGTGCCCACGGTTGCTTTGTCCTTCAAGATTGACGGGTCTACCGATTTTTTGGGAAGATATGAAATCCGGAAGATTAGCAGCAGAAAATGGATCCATTTGTTCTCCCATGTTGAAATCTTTCCTCTATTGCTTACAATTTACTGATGCATCAGAGCCAAACTGTCACCATTCTCATGAACAGTGTCCGGTGTTACGGAAGAAGTTGAATAAGGCCTTTGCCCACAGTTTCCAACCTGAAAACAACAATTTTGACATGAATTTCAATTTTGCAACCATGTAACCTCTTCTTCTTCACCTGATCTCACTCCAAGGGGTTGTTAACAAAGAGAGAGAGAGAGAGAGAACAAAAAGGCTTACTTTTTTCTAAAGATATGCTAAATATGTAAATGAAACTGAGAAACCCACAAATCAAAACACGTAATTTTTTAAAAGGGTAGAGAAAATTTCGACCAGAAAACTGCATCAATCATCAAGAATCTACTTCTGAGAACCCTCAAATCTCTAATCAATCTAGATTGAATAACTTCGTCTTGAGTTCTTTGACGAGAGATGAAGAAAAGCCGCAGAATTTACCCAATTCAGTAGAAAATTTCCCAAATTCAGTATCTTAATCCAAGAAATTCGATGCGTTAAACTATCGAACACAAATCGCCGGCGATCAATTAGGTCTATTTATCAATTCCCAAAGACATACCCGAACAAAGTAAAGAATCCCAAACAGATAAATTATCAAAGACCTAGATTCCAAAAAGACTTCACCTTTTTCGTTTACAATCTTTTTTCAGTTTCCCAAGCAGCGGCAGCAGAAGAATGGAACAATGGCTTTCTTTGTTTTACACAGTATAACCAGAGACAAGACGAACGTATCTCGAGCTACGTATTCAAAGTCAAGGCGTCTATCTATTGGATAGAACACGATTTCTATAGTAGACCGTACCACAGGTAATCATTACTAAAGTGATAGATACAAACAAAAAAAACAGATAAAGAAGTCGACATGGCGCGAAACGCAGCCATGGTTAGTTAAAAGTTCCGAACTTTACGAGATACCTTTCGTTCTGCTATCGCCAGAGACAACGAAACCCTAGATCCCCTTTTCCTCATCTTAATTTTTGTTCTCCCCTTCGATTTCTCTAACAAGAAAGAAAGGAAATTTCACAACTTATCCAAGTGTAAAGAATCTTCACTGATTTAAGATTATTTTTAACTTAGGTCTTGGCTCGTCTGATCAAAACGTTTTCCAGGTATGTTTCTTTGATAGATTTCTGTTCTGTAAATGTCATCTATCTGAGATATTGGTTTCGATTTGTTCTAAAAGAGGCAATGATGATGGATTGCTTTTGATTCTTCTTTAGGTTTAATGGAGTCAGAAGATGATGGAATCAAACAAGTTTCAGGAGATCAGTTATTAAAAGGCGAAAATGGAGATGGTGAGCATAAAAGGATCCATTCAGAAGAAACAGGAAGTGTAATCATTCACTCAGAAACACATTCAAGATCTTCATCTTCATCTTCATCTTCATCTTCTTCATCTTCGTCTTCTTCATATTCATCGCCTCCAAAACATCTACCAGAGGATGGCAAAGACTCATCGTCGAATGATCCAGAGGTTTCTCCAACAGATTCACCTCCTGTTCAAGTAATGGACAGGGGCAATAACGACGGGGACCAAGGAATAAACTATGACCCGAATAGGATCCCATCTTCGGTTTTCGAGAGAAACAAATCGAATATACCAGCTGAATGGAGCTGCACTTCCAACGAATCTCTCTTCAGTATTCATCTAGGACGCAACAGTTTCACTGTTGATTTGATGAAATCAGGTGAGCTCTACAAATCAGGAGAGTTACTCGCTTACAGTCCTGCACTTCCTATGCCTCCTCCACCAGGATCAGAATCAAAAGCCGACGTCGAAGAATACAATGTTGTTGACTCAGATAAGGAGGATGAGGAAGAAGTTGTAGTAGTAGAAGAAACACATGAAGAGGAAGAAGATAAGAGAGATAGCCATGAGAAAGAACAACATCCTGCTGTTTCTTGGAAAACTCCTACAACTTCATACCGTTCTAACCGAAGCTCAAACAGCGCGCATTCCTTCTCTTTCCCAATGTAAAATCTCCATCATATATCCCCTTTATGCCTTGTCTATTGCTTTTCTGTTGTATTGGTTTAGTGAAAGTTTTCGTCTTTTTTTTTTTTGAACAGCTTGGCGGGAGCTGCAAGTGAATCAGCAAATGCAGAAACAGAGGAACAGAAGAAACAAGCAAAGCAATCACAAGACACACAACAAACACCAGATGTAGCAAACCAGAAGCAGTCAATGTGTAGGTGGTTCTCATGTTTTCCTCCATGTCCTTGGTGTTGTTCTTCATGTTCCTGTTCTTGAATTTGTGTTGCTGTTATACGGTTAGTTGACCCTCTTAACCAGCGAGAATCCAAATTGGACATGTTAAGTTATGTTTAACAAGTAATTTAGGTTAACTAAATGAAATAAATGGTTTAGGTTGACTCTCGGAGACAAAAAAAATTAAACTTTGTGTGGTTATGTGATGTGAAACTTAATTTGCATGGTTCCATGAAGAGGTCGAAATTGGATGTGATTTGGCAAATCATATGTTTAACTCTTCCTATAACGTCAGATTCTCAATCAATGACCAAAACCTAACAAAAAACAAAACAGAAACAAAAACTCTAGTTTCTGGCCTGAGCATTGCCATGGCCGTTGACCTGAGAAGCTTTAACATCACCAGTGGCATCACCGTTCCGTCTCTCAACCCCGTTTCTCCCGGAGCCTCGTCCTCCATTAGAACCGTTGCCCCTGAGGTCTATACCCGTTGTTTCTGTAACCATTCTCATTCCTATTGTAACCGTTGTTTCGCGCAGAGGCTCTCCCGCCATTTTCATTGTTGTTGCCTGCAGCAGAATCCAAAAACAAAACTCAAGATTAGGATTCTGTTTCTACATTTTTCATAAAGTTATCATCTTGGAGACAACATTGCCTTAAAAAACTTGCCTCGTTTTTCTTCTATAGATGTTCTTCGGTTTCCGATTCTGATTGGAGATTCCTTGTGAGCCTAGAGTTGTGTGCATTTCAAATTCAGAAAAACAAGACCTTCGAATTATATTGAAGTTGAGAATTTTATGGGCAAAAGCATACCTGGAAGACAATTTTTATGGCTTCGCGGGTTTCGAATGCCACAAACCCAAAACAGTTTCTTTTCTCCTGAAAAGTCAAGATTTTTAAGCGTGTGAGTGAACTAGGGATTAAGATATCGAAACTATGCAAATACATTTTCTCTTAAAGATATTTTTTTTTTAAAAAAATGACCGTGTAACTTCGGACTTGGATACCGCCTTTTCTAATAGCTCCAAAACCTTTGAATGTTTCATAGAGTTGCTCGGGAGTCGCATCCATAGGCAAGTTTGCAACAAATATGGAACTACCCTGACCTGGTTGTTCAATGGTTTCAGCAGAAGGGCGTTCAGGAACTGGGGCAGGAGCTTTGGGCTCAGGAACAACTCTCGGCTTTGCGACTGGTTTAGGCTTTGCAGGCGAGGCTTTAACATTGAACAGAGTGCCGTTCTGAGCCGGAGATTGGACCTGTATGTTTGAAATCCACCAAGAGATTAGACGTTAATTGTAAGATGAATCCCAATAGAATATGAAACTAAACACAACCAAGACCCACAATTGCTACAAATGATCTCTTGGGAGCGTCCTCTTGAGGTTTTGCTTCAGCAGCTTTAGGTAAGTTACTGTTTCCATTCGCAACTTTCTCCTTATGGACTTTCGCATGTCCGTCGTTCGCTATGGCATTTACAATTGCCTTTGCAGGCTCTGCTGGTCAAGAGCAACAACATGCGAATCAAAACAGTGTCAAGAGTGTAAATTTTGAATTCTTGATTTTGTGAAAATACTTACCGGCGATAATGGACTCGATTACTCGTGGGCTCTCCTTTGTAGATTCTGTGATAAGCGAGAGAAGGAGGCAGTTGTAAAAGGGTTTTCTGTCATCTCAACAGAAGGAATTACATGTACTTATATACGAAGAATAAGAGAGCTAGTTTCCTAAACAAGGAGATTACAAAAAGATACGACATAGGAGCAAATTGATACGACTGCATAATATCTGCAACACCCTCCCTCAAGTTGGAGTGTGAACATCGTGAATGCCTAACTTGCGAAGAAAAGCTTGAAATTCTTTGCGATCCAATGCTTTCGTCAAAATGTCCGCCAACTGATCTTGAGAACGAACATATGTTGTAGAAATTTTACCCGCAACAATTGCCTCTCGTACGAAATGACAATCGTTTTCCACATGCTTCGTACGCTCATGTTGGACTGGATTTTCAGACAGAGCAATAGCATACTTGCTATCAGAATACACACGCATCGGCTGATCATGAGTTACACCTAGATCACACAATACCTTCTTGAGCCAAAATAGCTCTTTCGTCAAGAACATCATAGCCCTATACTCAGCTTCCGCCGATGAGAGACTAACTGTTGGTTGCTTTTTTTATGACCATGAGATTGGTGAGTCGCCGAGCTGCACAAAATAGCCGGTTAAAGATCTCCTGGTGAGAGGACACGCCGCCCAATATGAATCACACCAGCCATGGAGTTGCAAATCTGATGTTTTGGCAAGTAAAATACCTTGCCCTGGGTTTGATTTCAAGTATCGGACTACTCGCAACGCAGCCTCCCATTGATCTTCTCTTGGTTTCTCCATATATTGTGCCAATGTATGAACACAATACGACAGTTCTGGCCTAGTAACAGCCAAGTAAATGAGTCTTCCTATGAGCCGACGATACTCCCTTGGATTTTGAAGTAACGGTGACTTTGACAAGGACAATTTGTGGTTTTGTTCCATTGGAAAAGAAGTTGGTTTTGCTCCAAGAAGACTATGTCCAAGACATATTTCCGTTGAGATAAATAGAAGCCTTGCTCATTCCTAGCAACCTCAATCCCAAGAAAGTATTTGAGAAAGCCAAGATCCTTCATATGGAAACAATTGGAGAGATAATCTTTGAAAATTGCTATCTCAACAGGACAACTTCCCGAGATAGCTAAGTCGTCGACATAGACGAGAACATGAACAAACACACCGTTGTTGTTGTAGCTAAATAACGAATAATCTGATAACAATTGTTTAAAGCCATACGTTTGTAAAGCCATCGATAACTTTGCAAACCAGCATTTCGGGGCCTGTTTCAATCCATATAATGATTTGCGAAGACGACATACCTTAGTCGAATCAGCCGAAAGAAAACCTTGTGGCATTTTCATAAATACTTCCTCCGTTAAGTCACCATGAAGAAACGCGTTATGTACATCCATTTGATGTACATGCCAGTTCCTAGCTGCAGCAACACTAAGAACCAAACGAATTGTACCCATCTTGACAACAGGCGCAAACGTTTCATCATAATCCACGCCTTCTTCTTGACGGTTTCCTAAGACCACCAATCTCACTTTATATCGTTCGATTGTCCCATCAGATCGATATTTGATAGTGTACACCCATTTGTTCCCAATTGCCGTTTTCCTAGGTGGAAGATCTGCAATCGTCCACGTACCATTTTTTATTAGAGCAGCAATTTTGTTTCCCATAGCGTCTCTCCAAACTTTATCTTTCATAGCCAAGGAGTATGTGCGAGGAATCGTACCTGCTGTACGCAGCGAGGTATGCCGTGTGTGTCGCAGAGAAATGATGACAGTCCACATAGTTCTCAATTGAATACAGAGAGGTAGAAGCCGGTTCCAATGTCACCGTGTTTGTTTGAAATTGATTCAACTTCGCCGGTTTAGTTTTCCGGCGGTGGCCTCTTCCAAGAATTTCGATCGGTTCCGGCGGTGGTATAACCGGCGTTGGTTCAGCTGGAGGTTCGTCGACTTCTGTGATGAGGTTCTCGGCTTCAATGATCGGCGTGGTAGTTTCAAGGAGAGATGGTGAATGTTGCAACGATGGGTTTGTATTAGAAGGTCCAATTGTTTCTGGACCTGTTGGAGGTATAGGTTGTGGCCCATTAGTATTTAGCAAGTCCAACACAAAAAGAGTTGTTGTTTGTTGACCCAAGAGCCCATTATCACCATCTTCTTCATCGTTTCTATTCGTGAGAAACGGAAACACTGTTTCTTTGAAAATCACATCCCGTGAGACGAAAAATACATTCTCTTCCAAATCGTATAGCCTCCAACCTTTTTGACCATGTGGATAGCCAATAAAAACGTATCGTCTTGTTCATGACTTAAACTTATCACCTTTATGATGTTGGTTATGTGCATAACACAACGAACCAAACACACGCAAGTGAGCATAACCCGGAACTGAGTTGTATATTACTTGATGAGGCGTCTTTCCGTTTAGTACTGCAGTCGGTGTTCTATTAATGAGATAGCCCGCTGTCAGAATACACTCTCCCCAAAAACGTATTGGTAAACATGATTGAAACCGCAAAGCTCTCGCGAGAATCAAAATGTGGCGATGTTTTCTCTCTACTCTTCCGTTCTGATGCGGAGTCCCCACACACGAGGTCTCATGATGAATCCCATGTTGGAGAAAGTAATCTCGCATACACAGAAACTCCGTTCCGTTGTCACTCCGCAACGTTTTTACCTTTGTCTCAAATTGTCGTTCAACTAGCGCGAGGAAATGACGCAATTGTTTTTGCGTTTCGCTCTTTTCAACCATCAAATAAATCCACGCACCGCGAGAAAAATCATCTACGATAGTAAAAAAATAACGAGCACCCGAGTGAGATGGGGTTCGGTAAGGTTCACATACGTCCCAATGTATAAGTTGAAAAATGGCTGAACTTTTATTCTGACTCAAAGGAAAAAATTCACGTGTCTGTTTCGCTTTCATACATGTGTCACACACTGTATTAGAAACCTCACTACCAACTGAAAACTCAACATTTGGAAGCAAATTAACGACTTTTGCTGAAGCGTGTCCCAACCGCTTATGCCAGATATCAAACGAGCTTTCCACGTTTGTATGTAACGCCACAACAGACTCCATACTCCGAAAATAAAAACTTACAGCCTCTCTTTTACCAACTCCAATTACCATCCTCGTAGTGCGGTCCTAAATCACAAGAAAGTGATCAGCAAGTTGTACGACACAATGATTTTCATCCATCATTTGTCCAACAGAGATTAAGTCAGATTTCAATTCTTCCACATAAAACACAGATTTCAGAATCATGTTTCCTAGATGTACTGTTCCTTCCCTAACAGCCACTCGTTTATTCCCATCAGCAAGAATAATCAGAACCGGAGATATTTTCCGCAAATTCGTCAACAGATCGAGCTTCCCGGTCATATGGTGCGACGCACCGGTGTCTAAGACCCAAAAAGAATTAGAACACGTACCCGTCAAAGTTTCGGATGAACTGGCTTTTGCAACGTCTGTCCCATTCCTTTTTCCAGCATTGGGAATCTTAGTAACACTGCGCCATTGCTCGTCCGTGAGGCCGCT
This sequence comes from Eutrema heterophyllum, assembly GCA_002933915.1. Taxonomy (NCBI): domain Eukaryota; kingdom Viridiplantae; phylum Streptophyta; class Magnoliopsida; order Brassicales; family Brassicaceae; genus Eutrema; species Eutrema heterophyllum. The sequence continues at coordinate 315,230 of PKMM01030643.1, read as the reverse complement.
CACTGCATCCCGGTCACGGTCTGTGACCACATGATTCACGTGTTCCTGAGATGAAGTGCCGATCGTAACCGCATTAGCAAAGGAAGAAGGCAGATTTCGGGATTGACCTCCATTAAAACCCGAGTCTGGCCTTCCTCGTCCTCTTCCTGAAGATCCTTGTGTATTGGACCTTCCTCTTGGCCGATCACCCCACCACTCTGGATAGCCAATGATGACGAAGCAGTTTTCTGGTGAGTGTCCGCCAAGGTTACAGTGCTTGCAGATTCCAAACTTTTCTCGTTCCTCTGTTTTGAAACGAGGCCGAGATTGTGCTGCAAATGCTGTGACTTCAAGTCTCTCTTCTTTAATTCGATGATTGTGAATCACATCTTCTTCCTGCCTCACGATGTTGTAGACTTCTTCCAATCCAGGGAGATGCACATGAGATGTCAAGGTGGAGCGTATGGTATGAAAATTTGTGTCATCGAGTCCAAACAAAAATTGTTGAACCATGTCATCTTCTCTATCTTTCTCCTGTTGTGTGCCTAAATTGCAGGTACATTTTCCACACTTGCAAGTTCGAAGTGGTCGATAATTGTTTACGTTATCCCAAATCTTGTTGAGTTTACCGTAATAAGTTTCCACCGTCATCCCTTGCTGCTTGCAACACGCAAGTTCTGCTTTCATCTTCTGATTCCTCGGTCCATTAGAGACAGAGAATCTCTTTCTGATATGTTCCCACAAGTCTCTCGCCACATCACGGTGGGAGATGTTCGTCAACAGCTCTGGATCGATTGTCATCTTCATCAAGGACACGAGCAGAGCGTTGATAGTTAATCAATCTTCTAGATCTGGTGATCCTTCTACGGGTTGAGGGATGGATCCATCAAGGAATCCAAACTTCTTTCTTGAACGCAGCGCCGTTCTGAATCCGCACGCCCATTCATCGTAATTATTTGATTTCAAAATCGGATAAGAGATGATCGCTCCGGAGTTATCCGCTGCCGTTAAATCATATGGCGAAATCGTTCTCCTTGCTACTTCTGCCATCACTCGTATTTGGTTTGTTTGTTTAGGTTAAAAGAAAAAGGCTTGGTCAAGCTCGATACCATGATAAACGAGAGGAGGCAATGTTGTAAAAGGGTTTTCTGTCATCTCAATAGAAGGAATTACATGTGCTTATATACGAAGAATAAGAGAGCTAGTTTCCTAAACAAGGAGATTACAAAAAGATACGACATAATAGCAAATTGATATGACTGCATAATATCTGCAACATTCTGGTTCAACAAACTCATCAGACACGTACCTAAAGACATCGTTCAGCACAAAGTAGCTTCCTTTCTGTGGCACAAGGAAGAAAGTTTGAGTAAAATTCTTTCTTTCTCCATCTTTCCCAATCAGCAGACAGAATCTGGATCTTCGAGTTTTGGTAGTCAAAGGACATTATCTGATCATTAATAGACTGCAAACACGACGAAAAGATTTGTCGAATGAATAAAAGATTTACTAGCGAATAAAAGACATTACTACATATAGTTGGCTTATGCCGCCATTAAAGGAACTTACTGTCAATGATTTGACAGAAACCATTGAACCATCGAGACCTGGCCTTCCGAGCATGCTTTCCTTGAGATAGAATCTGTGAACTTCCGCGGGTGATTTATAAAGGTGGGTATAGTATTTGTGAACAAACGCATTGCCTACAATGTGTGGATCCATTGATGGAGCGTTTGATTCAGGTGTCATCTCTGCATTATCCAAGAGACTCTTAATTAGATACTACCTCTTAAGAAAGTCGCAAACATTCCTAATTCTAAAGTAAAGTATTGAATAGAAACAGAGTCATACGCAACAAACACAAAAGGAAAGGAGGTTTCTTTCATCTAAGAAAAAAGGGACAACGTATGTAGACTAGAATGAAACAAGATCCACAAGCCTATGTTTATGTTTCAGTGCATAAAACAGTTTTTTTTTTTTTTTTGGTTAGGACAATCAGATCGAAGTAAAAACACCCAAAATCTATGCAGCAATACAATATATTCCAGGTTCAGAAACTCTAGTCTGCAATTCAAGTATCTATTCAAGTATCTCAGTGAATCTTGCAATTTCAAACAATTACAAAACAAAACAAAGTTAATTGCATAACGTAGAACTGCAAGTAGTGAATCTATTTATATATAGCACGAAATCAATTGGCTTATTGTAATTGCAAGTAAACCTATTTAGTTTCTCTACATATTACATATTCAAGGCTTAAATTGAACTTCCATATATCTATAAGTACCTTTGTGGAAAAAAGAGTAAAACCTAAACTATCATTATTTTCTGGTTTTGAGAAAGTAAAAAAGGTCTAAAACTTTGCTGCAAATTGAACCAAAAAGGGAAAACCTTTGTGGAAGAAAGAGTAAAACCTAAAATAAAAGATGAAAGACATTGAACCAATGGAAGCAAATACCTGCGAAGATAGAGAAGGTAACAGAATCAATCCCAATCAGACGAGAGAGAGGGAAGGAGAACCCAAAAAAAAAAGAGTTACTTGGGGATGTATATATATGGATTCGTAGGGTTTTACTTGGGAATTTTTTTAACTTTTTGGATTGGATACTATCCAATAATATCTTGCCACGTAAACATATCAGAGTAGTAGAATGTTTTCCGCTTTTTTCGTGTTTGTACTTTGTGGCCGTCTTAAAAATCGAAGATCCATAAAACGACATTAAAAAAAGCCCCCGGCGAGGATCGAACTCACGACCTTTCGCTTACGAAGCGAACGCAATACCACTATGCTACGGAGGCAATTTGTTCAATAGCTGCATAGCTGTTTTAATAATCATAGCTTTTCTTACAGACTAAAGCACCTACGTGACAACTTTTGGGAGACAAGAGAGAGAAGCCGCCGGAGGAATGTGCGGAATTGCGGTTATAGTGTGCGGCGTTCGTATCGAACTCTCGACGTTGCCGTTTCTCTCGGCGCATCCTTTCGAGCGAGTAAGTCACTTTTTTATTTAGATCTCTTTCCGTATTGGCGTGTGTGAGTTCTGAGTTTTTTTACTTCTGGGTTTGAAGTTTAGTGTTTTTGTTTTTCTTTCTGTGGCAAGTTAATAACTTTCTGCAATGTTTTAGTTTAGCAATCACTGTTAAAGATTAAAGCTTTTTTCTGTTTCCCCCGTGTCTTCAAGTGGGTTTAAGACCGATTTGTTATTCAGTAATTGTTTGTTTGATGAGTTCCAATCTCGTTTCTGCCATCTGTGTAGATTAGAAGCGATTACGCTTTTGAGTTTTTATTGATTGATTTAGACATTATTGATCCTAACATTTGATATTAAGGTTTTAGTAACTGGAGTTGGCTAATTTTGGTGTTTATTGGTTAAACCAGTTACAATTCTCTATTGAAGATGTCAAATCTGTCTTAGGCCAAAGAGGTCCTGATAGTGTAGGCGAGAAGAAGATTCTTCTTCAACCGAATGTACCAACTTGTGGTCAAGAATCTGTGACTCTCTCTGTTTATGAGGCTGGCCAAGGAACTTATGAGCTTGGGGATACTACTTCTTCCGGTGAATTGCATTTTATAGGTTCCACATTACAGCTTAGAGGAAGTAGTTCTGTAAGACAGCCACTGGTGGATTCTTCTGGAAACATTCTAGCTTACAATGGTGTGGTTTCCTTCTTAAGCTTTCTAATTATCATGCAGCTTTTTTTTGTTTTTACACTATACGATATCGATTGCTTTATTTTCCCTGGCAGGCGAAGTATTTGGTGGAATTGACCTCAACAGCTATGATAATGATACTGAAGTTCTCATGATGTCTTTAGAGAAACCAAACGCTTTGGTACCAGATGTTCTTTCGAAGATTAAGGGTCCGTGGGCCATTATATATTGGCAGGTAATTTTGTGACTTGCCGCTAAATTTTTTGTAGCATTTTTAGTTGCTCTTAGAACCTTTTTTCTCCATCAGGAAAGCTCGAGAACGCTATGGTTTGGTAAAGATGCTTTTGGTCGGAGGAGCCTCCTTGTTCACTGGCCAACCGTGGAAGACCCTCGTTTTCTTCTATCGTCTGTTTCACCAGCTTCTTCCGTGGCTCATGGCTCTGGTTTGTATTTTGCTTAGTAGAGTAATTTTGTGTACACTTTAAGCCCCGTTACAGAGATGTACTTTTGGCAGGAATAGATGCTGAAAATGGTAATAGCAGTCATAGATTTTGGGAAGAGCTTCCATGTGGAGTCTACAGCATTTCTTTCGGCATTTCAGAATCCGGTTTATGTATCCATGGTGAAGTCACGAAACACGAATGGACAAATTCCTTGTGGAAGGAATTGATTGAATGGGAAAGAAATTTTGTTGTACCAAGACCTGAAGATCTATTATTGTCGTCGCTAAGCGGAATTGAAGAAGAGAAAGACAATTCTCTTTCAAATTCTTCAGGTACTGCTTAAGTTCGTCAGACTCCTCCAGTTCTCTCCCAATTTCATGTGCCTGACAAGGTTTAGTTTTAGGGTTTGCGCAGACAGTTTTGGTTGTTTTAAAGGAATCTGTGAGACGGCGAACTTCACTACATAGCATTTTTCAGGTATGAGATTTTTAAAATATACTCTACTAAATACTGCTTGATTTGTGATTTTTTCCGCAGCCATGTGATTACCTTCAAATATCTTCTTATTGGCATAAACAGGGAGAAAAAGAAGTTGTCCCAGTAGCTGTTCTTTTCTCTGGTGGATTAGATTCAATGATTCTTGCTGCTCTGTTGGATCAGTGCCTTGATCCAAAATGTAACCATTCCTCTACACTGTTTTCGTCTCGAGCATCGATCCTGAAACTAATTTAGATTTTCAAAATCTCTTCTTTTTGTTTTAGATGAAGTTGATCTTCTTAATGTCAGCTTTGATGGTCCTAATGCTCCTGATAGGATCTCCGCCAAGGCTGGAATAAAGGAACTTAAAAAGATTGCACCTTTGAGAAGGTGTGACTCTGAAAACCTTTTATAAATGCATATGTTTATTACTAAATCTGTTGATGCAAATGTTCTTGGAAATTTCAGGTGGAAACTTGTCGAGATTGATGCTGATTTGTCGAAACTAACCTATGAGACAAAGCGTGTTATGTCACTCATAAATCCTGCAGACACATACATGGTAAACTTGGAAGTCTTGAGGATTTCTCATTACATTCTTCCAAACCCGATGACAATTATACAATCTTTTTTGCAATGTTCTAGGACCTTAACATAGGAACAGCACTATGGCTTGCTGCTCGCGGTGATGGTTGGATTCACGAAGAAAGCGAAAATCACACAGTAGAAGAAGATAACATGCGCGTCAAATATAAATCTTATGCTAGAATTCTGCTTGTTGGCGCTGGTGCTGATGAGCAATGTGCTGGTTATGGTAGACACAGAACAAAATACCGAAATGGGAGGTATATATGTCTGCATAAGTTTCTCTATGGATGTAAACTAAAAATAAACTTATCACGCAAGTTTTGTTGATTTTTACAGCTGGGCTGCCTTGGATCAAGAAATGAAATTGGATATGCAGAGAATTTGGAAAAGAAATTTGGGTCGAGATGATCGATGCATTGCAGATAATGGTAAAGAGGTATATGTCAGCGACAGGATAGAAACTCAAATCGTTTTCTCTTTGTGCTCTTATATATACATTTTGCCAGGCGAGATTTCCATTCTTAGATGAAGATGTGATAAAGAATCTCCTTGGCATTCCATTGTGGGAAATTGCTGATCTTGAGCAACCAAGTGGAAAGGGAGACAAGAAGATTCTTAGACAGGTGAGTAAAAGCCACCATGTTTACTTTCTAGAAACTTCATAATCCCAAAAAAAAAAAACGTTGCTTAATTTTGAAGGTTGCAAATTTACTTGGTTTACATGAAGTTGCAAAGATGCCTAAGAGAGCAATACAGGTAAGAGGAGGTTGAAGAGAAGTTTCGGAGAGAACTCAACTCAATACCAGTAAAGTTGAAAGCTTTGTGTTGTGTGTTTTATTCTCTCTCTCTCACACTATTGTTTTGGGCTTTGGTTGTGTTTCAGTTTGGGTCGAGAATAGCTCGTGAATCAAACCGGAAGAATTTTGGAAGTAACCGTGCCGCAAACCAGGCCTCTGCCGGGAGCGTGAGATTCCACGCGCCGTGAGACACCTAGTGTTTTGATCATTTTTGTTCTTCTTTTTGTGTTGTATTGTATTCAAATGACTAATAAGAGGCCTATGGGTGATTAAACGACTTGTGAAGTTCTTCTATAAACGACTTGATTCTGTCTTGCCAATTTCAAACATTTTTTTTTCTGGAAAAAGGGTAAAATTGGAAAATCAGAAGAAAAACAAAAACCCTAACTTTATTATTCTCTAAATCGTTTTTTTCTCCCACGGTGAACGTCTTCCGTCTCTCCTCGTCGCGGTCTGCGTGCTCCGGCGCATAAACCCCACAACTTATAAATCCCAAAGTTTTGTTCTTTTTCGCCCTTAATCTGATGGAAACTGAAATCAGTGGCGGCGACAGCATCGTCGGCGATGATACATGGCGAGCGGAAGCAGAAATCGGTGGCAACGAAAGGGCTTTGCAAGCGCTTCGAGAACTCATCATCTTCCCTTTCCGCTATCCTCTCGAAGCTCGAACTCTTGGTCTCAAAGTACACATCATAACCTATGTTTGATTCATGATCTGGGCTTCTCTCTTTCTATTAATTGGCTCTGCTTTTACTCATCATTTCAGTGGTCTAGAGGGTTGCTCTTATACGGCCCTCCTGGAACCGGAAAGGTAAACTTTGTTTCAAGCTTGAAAATTTTCAAAAACAGAAGTGCGTTGTGTTCATCAAAGGTGTGAACTTTTGTATACTAGTGTAAGATGAGCTAAATTAAGCTGATTAGACTGTTTTAATGGCGGCATTGAAATTATCTTTATTGCGATTTTGGTTTTCTTGTAGACAAGCTTGGTTCGTGCCGTTGTCCATGAATGTGATGCACATTTGATTGTTTTAAGGTACTGTGTTTTGTAGCCTCTGTATAATTTATGGTCTTCGAGCAATAGGTGAAAGCTATTTATGCTTTGTGTTTGTGTGGAAATCTCTGTTCAGTCCCCATTCTGTACATCGAGGACACGCGGGAGAAAGCGAGAAGGTCTTAAGGGATGCTTTTGCTGAGGCTTCTTCTCATGCTGTTTCAGACAAGCCGTCTGTGATTTTTATTGATGAGATCGACGTTCTTTGTCCTCGGCGTGATTCTAGGTATTGCATCCTTACTCCTAGTTTATAATTGTGGTTCTCAACGTGATCTCTAAGAGATTCAGAATAATTTGATTCTCTCTAAAATGCAGACGAGAGCAGGATGTTCGTATTGCTTCTCAACTCTTTACACTCATGGACTCAAACAAGCCTTCATCATCTGCACCAAGAGTTGTTGTAGTAGCATCCACAAATAGGTTCTTGTCTGCCTTAAAGCATTATTTTAGTTTTAACACCGTTGTATTTTGAATGCAATGATTCAATGGTTTTCTCCGATCTTTTCAAAAGGGTGGATGCGATTGACCCAGCGCTAAGAAGGGCGGGACGGTTTGATGCTTTAATTGAAGTGAGCACTCCAAATGAGGAGGATCGTTTAAAAATCCTGCAGGTAATATTGAGCTCTTAAATGGGATTGCTTATTGCTGCTTAAATGGGAACTTTTTTCGTTAGCTTCATGTTTGCTATTTTTTCAGCTGTACACAAAGAAAGTCAGTTTAGACCCTACTGTTGATCTACAAGCCATAGCAACATCTTGCAACGGTTATGTTGGGGCAGATTTGGAAGCTTTATGTCGTGAAGCGACCATATCTGCAAGCAAAAGATCCTCAGATTCTCTTATCCTAACATTGCATGACTTCAAGATTGCAAAATCTGTGGTTGGTCCAAGTATAACAAGAGGCATCACAGTTGAAATTCCTAAAGTGACATGGGACGATGTTGGTGGTCTTAAAGACCTAAAGGTCAATATTTTAAAAAGAGTTATAGCTTTAACATTGTTGTCTTCCTCTATAATTGCGACTAATGTGTTTCATATTTTTCTTTTTGGACAGAAAAAGCTCCAGCAAGCTATTGAATGGCCAATCAAACATTCAGCTGCGTTTGTAAAAATGGGCATATCACCGATGCGTGGAATTCTCCTCCATGGTCCTCCAGGTTGCTCAAAGACAACTCTTGCTAAAGCTGCTGCAAATGCTGCTCAAGCTTCCTTCTTTTCCTTAAGGTATAATTTTTGCGGATCGGAAAGTTGAGAACTTGATAGATCACCTTTAAGGAAATCCCCTCTGGTTGTGAAACTTGTTTAAAGGAACTGATTTTTCTTGTATCTTTTGTGTGGGGTGCAATCCAGCTGTGCCGAGCTATTTTCTATGTATGTTGGAGAAGGTGAAGCGTTATTGCGGAATACGTTTCAGAGAGCTCGACTTGCTTCTCCTAGTATAATATTCTTTGATGAAGCTGATGTCGTCGCCTGTAAAAGGTTTGTCTTTATCTCTCCTAACTCTTGCTTCGCGTTATAGGCTCTTAACATGTTTATTTTCATGGGTCTTTCTAGAGGTGATGAGAGCTCAAGCAATAGTTCTACAGTTGGAGAAAGACTTCTATCGACACTGTTAACCGAAATGGATGGTCTTGAAGAAGCAAAGGTATAATAATATAAACAAACACAAAAGGATATCTTTGAATAGATCTTATCACTGTGTAACATTAATATTGATGGGTTTTTGGCTTAGGGAATTCTCGTCTTGGCTGCTACAAACCGCCCCTATGCAATTGATGCGGCTCTAATGCGACCTGGTCGATTTGATCTCGTAAGTCGTCATATTGGATCCTTTGATCAGTTGAGTTCTGAAATAGCAAATCTCATTGTTAAACTTTTTCTTGAAATGTCTTTGTTTAGGTACTCTACGTGCCACCACCTGATCTAGAAGCTCGGTTTGAGATACTGCAAGTGCATACACGCAACATGAGACTAGGAAACGACGTTGATCTCAGAAAAATCGCTGAAGAAACCGAGCTCTTTACTGGTGCTGAGCTGGAGGGTCTATGCAGAGAAAGCGGAACTGTCTCACTTAGAGAAAACATTGCAGCAACCGCTGTGTTCAATCGCCATTTCCAAACCGCAAAAAGCTCACTTAAGCCCGCGTTGACAGTCGAAGAAGTCGAAACTTATTCATCATTCAGGAAGTCGAAAGGATTGGATTCAAAAACGATCCCGAGTAAGAAAAAAAAGGAGAAATCCACTGTTTTCGGTTTAGGGTTCTCATGGACATTTGGTGTTTTGAGCTTAATGTTGCTTGCTACTGGAAATTATTACTTGAGCCAGACTAAACATGAGCTAGTAGTTGCTGCTGCTACGTGAATCTTAAAAGTCTCTTTTTTTTCTCTCTTTTCGAATTCTGAAGATATCTTTTGTTTCAAAGTTCAAAATTTTAAATAATAAAAAACTGCTAATAGTAAGATTCGGACAATGACAAAGACTGGCCATTACATGACAATGGCCCACAAACCTCACTATTGTAATCGTCACCGTCGTCGAATTTCGTGAAATTTCTTAAAAGCACCAATAATTTACAGTGGTTTTGTGTTATTGATTGAATAATTTTTAGCTTTGTTCCACTCCAAATACCAAAATAATTATCTGAAATTTCTTAAACCTCCACCGGTTTTGGAAAACCATCTTTTTGAATTTAGACTCTGATTTTTGTTTTATTATCTATCAACATTTGAAATTGATGGTTAACCAAAGAACCGATCAATTGAACCGGAACCCTGGCACTATCAAAACCGGTTTGAGCTTATATATAGTCTGGCTCGCTTATGACTCAGTAGTCAGTTCTGAGTCTGCGTTTGCTTCTGTTTCTTCTCCTTCCGTTTCTTCTCCTAGATCTGATCGCGAATTTCACCCGAAGGTGTGTTTCTCAAACTCTCAATTCTCCAGATCGATTTCTTTGTTGAACTGTCTTCGTTTCTCTGGTTTATAAGGCCAGTTTAGATCGTAGATTCCTCTGTTTTGATCCCTCGATTATGCTCTAGATTATGGTGTTTTTAGCCTTAATTCTAGGAGATTTGCTCTCTATTGATTTCGTAGATTCAAGAGTTTAGCAATGGTGATTCGATTTCGCTGGTTTTAGATCTGATTGTGTTTCTCGTTCCGATTTTCCCCCCTTTATTCCTTTGAAAAAATTGGCTATAAACTAGAATTTATTCCTCTGATTCAAACATGTCTTTTTCTCCTATTATTCTTGGAGAATTGTGAAATTTCTTTTGTCTCTTTTGTCGTTTTCGTTTTGAGTTCTGGTTTTGGATATATCTTGTAGGAGGCAATTAGAAACAAAGATAGTATGTTCTAGAATAGAATAATATTTGGACTTGCTACAACTCTGATTCTTTCATCCCTGAATGTGAATATAAACAAGTTATGATGCTAGAAGCAGCATTCACTATTAAACCACAGTTGAATTCAGCAGAGTTGTGATTATACCATATGTAGCGTAGGGGCTTGTTACAGCTCTGAAACTATCATCTCTGAATGTCAGAATGATGACGCGTCTAAGTGATATTTTCTTGATATATTCCGGGTTTTGCGTTGTTGCTAGGTTTTCAAAAGTCTTTCACTTTATACTATGGGTCGTGGAAACAGCTGTGGTGGAGGTCAAAGCTCACTTGATTATCTCTTTGGTGGCGGTGACGCTCCTGCTCCTAAGCCGGCTCCAGCTCCTCGTTCCTCTCCTGCTGAGCCAAACAACGGGACTGCTGCACCGCCAGTCGCAGCTGTGACAGCAACCGCACTCACAACTGCGACAACTACTGTTGAGCCTGCAGAGCTCAACAAACAGATTCCTGCTGGTATCAAAACTCCAGTTAACAACTATGCCCGAGCTGAAGGACAGAACACCGGAAACTTCCTTACTGTATGTTTTTTTTTTTTTTTTTTCCCATTACTTAATAGTTAGTTCCTCGTAAATGAAATGTTCTCTCTCAAAAATAACATTGTAATGCTTTCACTTACAGGACCGTCCTTCGACCAAAGTTCATGCAGCTCCTGGAGGTGGATCATCCTTGGATTATCTCTTCACTGGTGGCAAGTAAAAAAGAAATAAACATTGTGTGTAATGCTAGTGCGTATCCATTGTCTCTGTTGCATTCTCTCACTATAAACTGTTTGATGTGAGCCTTTAATGATAAGAAGTCGGTTTCTTGTCAAGTTATCTGTAATATTCTGCTGAAAATGTTCAAATCATTTGAATCAAAAACTTAAAAGTTCTCTCTGTTATTACCAATCAATGCAAGTTTAACTGAACAACAACTTGTTTATGACCCTTTTATCATTGAAACAAATGGATCTAAAACCAATTACACTGTAACCAGTTCTGGTTTCTGCAGAATGTGGAAACATCATTTAGGATGTTGAGGAGCAGGGATTATCCCCCATTTTCTCCGGACTTGCTCTAAGTCTTCACTAAAGTGACGCTCATAGTAGACACACATGAGATCTGTGCATTGCCTTCCAGCTCGAACAGCCCAAGGAAGGTAATGCTTGAAGAACATCGATCTTTGCTTCTCGTTGAACCTCACGGTGCCTCCAATCACGGAAAGCATGCACATTGGAAGATACATTTGCTCAAACTCTATGACTTTTAGAGCCGACTCACCTATAAGATTTGTAGGGAGGCCAAAGAGAGTGTGCCATAAGTCGTGAACTTCACGTGCCCGAGTAGCTACATAAGCCAATTCATCTGTCTCCATGAATCTTACGGGTGGGCGGTCATCGGGGGAGAAGTTTCTAGATCCCATGAATCTTGCGTATGCAGCTCCAAATGTGTTCTCTGGTAGATCCCAAGCATGGCCTACTTGCTCTGATACAACACGAGGACGCTCCAGCAATATAGCCTGCAGAGAAAAACAGACCTCAGAGATAAGAGACAAACACCAATAAATCAGTCATCAAGCAAAACTGGTACCAAACCAACACAGAAAATATCAAATTCTCTCAATCAATCATACGCAGCACTCTTGTTCAGATCACTCATAGCTACTCTGTAGCCACTGAACATCACTCATAGCTCAGTTTGCACATTGAATCTCGCATAATTACTTCCTCTGAGAATCGCTAATAGAAACAATCTATGAAATCAATCGCTCTTAAAAACAAAACCCAATGATTTTGTCGAACAATAGGAGAAATCGAGAAACTTGAAAACTCACTCTTCCTTCAGGACTCTTCTTCATCCTCTCAAGAACCATTTCAAAAGCTGGTTTCCCAGTGGTTTCACCTAAAGCCGCGATCAGATCTGCCCTACGAGGATTTACCAATGCACCGACAGCAGATCCCATCGCCACCGCCGCTTGTTGCCACCGGCTTAACGGAACTCGAGCTCTTTCGATCGTCATCGTTCGTAGAGAATCCCTTCGGTTCCGGAAAGCGACTAAAATCAGAGCAAAAAAATCGGTAGACGACGACGAGATGACACGCGCTTATGCCCCCGTGTGGCGCGTGGACTTTCTATTTTCACTATTCACATTGGGCTTTTAGCTGTCCTACGGCCCATATATATTTTAACTTTATTAAAATTTAATATATTTTTTTAATATCTACTATTATTAATATTAAACCGTAAACGGTGAGTACAAATAATTAACCAGCCAAACTGATGGAACAAAAGTTTGAAAACAAAAAATTACTATCATGAACCTTTTTCGACAATAGATCAGCAGCTTGATTCTTTTCTCAATTAATATGATTCAAAGAACAGTGTGGTAATTTTTTTATCCAATATCGAATATCGTAGAGCATATTCCCTATTTTCAAAGTTATTTTTCCATCCAATATCAAAATTTAATGTTATGTTACTAATATCCCTCACCTGAAAATAAAATTCGTACAGTGTGGAATTTTTTAAGCTTCAAATATCGTAAAATAAAATTTACGATCTAAATATCTAATGCAATGAGATAAGGACAAAAATAAAATAAAATTACGATCTTAGACTCTGCTGATGTTACTATTTAGTATTTACATATCAAAACAAATTTTTATTTATTTGTGGAAAAGAGTAAACTTCTTTTGGTCGGCTGTCCTGGTGGATCTGAAATCATGGCTTGGTAAGGCGGCGAGTGGGCTCTAGGTCGAAGGATCGTCGGATGTCAACGCCCGTGGTAACGGTGATGCTTGAGGACGGCATATCTGTGAAGCGGCAAGGTTCTCCCGGCTTTCCACCTTCCTAACGGTCCTTCCTCCCTCTCCGCCGTGTTCTCGCCATGGAGTAGGTTAAGCTGTGCGGCGATTGCTCAGTTGTGGTTCTCTTCGCTTCTATGCCGGTGGTGCTACGGGTGTAACGATGGTCCTGTTTCGGCCACCTCTTTCACGGTGGTCCTGTTCCGTGTTAAGAGTCTAGATCGGTGGTGGAGGTTTGTTCTACCAGTTAGCCGGAGGTTTTCTGTTCCGGCCAAGGCGGACATGCTCAAGTGGAGGCGGCGGTTTCCTTGCTCTCGGCGTCCTAGGGTTTTGTGTTTGGCAGTGGCTCTGGGGTGAGGTAGACTGGTGGTGGAAGTTTGGCGGTGGTGAGGACTGGAAGTGGAAGTGGTCTGGGGGTGTTGACTGGCGGTGGAGGTATGGCGGTGGTGTCGACTGGTGGTGGTGCGACTGTTGGGGTAGGTTTCTTAGGTCTCCGGTTTTTCGGTTTTGTCTTCGGTTTAGTCTCGTTTTCGGTTTAATTAGTTTTCAATTTAAAGCCCCTAATCAGGCCCTTCTGGGTTATTATGGTTTGGTTCAATTATCCCGTTTATAGATACTGTAAAAAACAAAACAAAAAACCTAAAAATTTCAATACACAACTTTCATTGATCCAAAATGGCGTGTCATGTTTTCCTTTCCATTCTTCCGTCATTTGCTGCTATGTTCGTCATTCTACGATTTAAAACATCGAGCATGCATAAATTAAAAATAAAAGGTTAATATGGTGATCAGTGCCGGCCCTATTCATTTGGTGGCTTAAAGCAAATTTGTCATGTGGCCCAATTTTTCACTATAAAGATTATTATTTTTTGTATATAATTAAGCAAGCCATAAACATAAAAAAAATTAATAAAAAATTATTATCAAAATAGCGTCGAACCTTGATATGCTAGTGATATAGAACAAAAAATCACTACACCAACAAAAAATTTCTAATGATGCGCCCCTTTAAATTATGTTATTAAGATGTGGCCTAAAACATAGGCTTGTCATGCTTTATGCAAGGTATGGTGATCTTCAAGCAAATAGATCGCCACATCCACGATTTCATCATCCAGGCTCGGATCCACCAGAAAGCATTCAAAAACTTGCTTTTCCAATGGTTCACTCCACCAGAAAGCATTCAAAGACTTGCTTTCTCAATGGTTCACTTACGAGTAGTCCATTCATCTAGTTTGGACCAAATCATTCACCAATTATCAATTAGTTTTTTTTTATTCTTTTTTTGGATTTTTTATAACTTTTTTTGTTTCGCCGAACATCTTGTAAAGCAAACCGTTCCAAATTTTTGGTAGATACAAAATTCACATTTTATCAAACAAATATGTTTTTAATATGTTAGGTTCAACAAAAATACGAAATAAATCCAGAAAATGCTATTTTAAAATAAAATATTCAGCTCATATCAAATTATTGAAGAGAACATATATAAGAAAAAAAAGAACATATATAAAAATGGAATAGATTGAACTTTTTTTTCCTCTCTAAATTATATTTTTCAGTTCCATTTAGCTAAGTTCATATTTATTTCTTCCATTAATTTTTCTCATTGCAATTATGTGCAAGCCTTCATTCTATTTTTTAATTTTTTTTGCTATTGCACAATTTTTTTTCTTGAACATTATAGCATCTTCAACCATACCCCATTTTCAACTCCAAATATCATTTTGGAGTAATTTTCTCTCCAACCCTACTCCATTTTCAACTCCAAAATGAAAATTGCCATTTTTTCCTTCAAACATGGAGTAACCCCATTTTCCACTCCAAAATAGAGATGGACTTTTTTATTTACAAAACAATCCTTCAAAAATTTACATTTTATAAATTCTTACTTTTTTCTTTACATTAATATAAAATTAAATTAGGTAAAGTAATATATCTCACTTTCTCCCGATCACTTTCGTGTCCCAATTTTTTTATTTTATTTTAATAAGAAATTTGATGATAAATTTTTTTTTTTAAATAATTCTTCAAGAGCAAGCTTTTTGTCTCTAATTTTATTTTACAATTTTATGCAGACGAATGGTGTGTGTTATAAACTGCTAATACATTAATATTAAAATTAATTTATATACCACTAATGAAAATAAAAAATATAATAACATAAACTGATAATAAATTTAAAATACATAAAAATTACTGAAATTAGAAATAACATAAAATAAATTTAATGCAAGAACGAATAAATTTAATGCAACAACGAAAAATTATCAAATGATGACGTTTAAATTAAAATCTACTTTGTTTTGTTATTTTTTATGTGGTGTAATGTGGTTTTCTTTATAATAATGGTTAAATTTAAATAATATCATAATTTATAGAAGTTTTGAAAGAAAATAAATTAATGGGTCAATTTGTAAATTTTATAGATAAAGTATATTTTTTAACGATTAACAATAAAATAAAAAAACAAGACTATACTTAGAATATTTTTTTTGGAGTAGAAAATGGAGAAATATATTGGAGAGAAACTCAACTCCATTTTAGAGATAAAAATGGGGAAATACATGGTAGATCATCTTACTATCGCACAAATTAACTCCCAATTTAATTAATTGCTTCCGTAATACTGTCACTAACTCCATGCGAGAGGATGATTGACAGATTGACACCTGTCAATCCAGCTAGTAAAAAGCAGTACTATATAGACACGTGTCAGTCCAGGCACGTGATGTAAGTATGACTGTTTCGTACAATCGCAACACATCCGAAGAGTGTAGGGAAAAATAGTTTTTGACCTAATGAATGCTCGACACGTAGCCTACGAGCAGCTCTGTCCCTCACCTCAGCCTGCATATGCTTCCCTCATCTTACGATTTTTATTGTTAAAAGTAAACGAAAGACTAAAGACTATTTTTTCGAAAGTACAATTATAAATGTTAATTAATAAAGATTTTGTCAGAAAACAATATTGAATGTTTACGACTTTTTGGGCAACTCTCTTCGTGTATTATGGACTGGGTTAAAGTTCCTTTTTCTAGAAATTGTCTTCCTTTTTTTAATTCTAGTTTTCAAATTTCTTATATAGTACTATATATATATATATATATATACTATGATTTAGATTGATATTTCATAGAGTAGCAAAATGATTTAGGAGTATCATGAGTGATAATGCAAGTTCTTACACATCATACAATGTTATGAAATCATACAAGATGAATTTATTCACTGAACAGAAAACTTATATAATTACAAGATAAAGAGAATTTCAAGTTGGACTACAAAAACATAAACCGACTGAATTGGTGTTTATCTAACAGAAGTCCTCATCTACTAAGGAGAACAATAAGAATCATATCCTCGATAAAATCATTCCACAATTTTATAAATTTTAACGAAAAAATAAAATAGGTTTTAAACCTTGTAGATTTTTGTTAGGCTAAGCTTTTTTATTTTTCCATTACACATAGTAGTTTAGTTATTTGCTATGTGATCTCAATATGAAGTAATGTTATCAATTAACCAACTTTTGTTTACAAAAAAAAATGAAGAAATTGTTTCCTATACAGGCCCTGCAGGTATCAGGAAACGTTATTATATATTTTCTTAGCGAAGTTTAATATGTTGATGAAAATAAGAAATATTTAACAGGAACTATATTTGAACGAGATTCCAACTAATATTAGCTGCAGAAAACATAAAAGTTTTTAAATTCATATCTTAAAGAACTTCAAATGCCTATGGTCCATGGAGTATAACTAGGGTTTTAGGCTTTTAGCCCATCATGGGGTCTAATCTAGTTCCAATTTGTTTGTCTAAAGATACAGAAGAAGCCTGCAAGCATCAAAAATCCTAGATTATAGTATTACATGGTGTTTGTAATATTTTATTTTAAAAAAAACATTATATGGACCGACGGTTTTTGTTATATATATATGGTCTACAAACTCATAAAACTGATAATGGTAGATCCAAGGGACAATCTTTTTATCTTCCCAAAAGAAGAGAGAATTGCTACTACCCCAAATATATACATAAAATATTAATATTGTGACAGCATATATAATTTGTGGAGATTCAATTATTATTAATAATGACTACTTTATTAGAGAGGTCATTTCTCTAAAATATTTCTAAGTCTCTGAATTATCTACATAAATTATATCCATATAAAAAGATGAAAATCACATTCCAGTATTCTCTGGTTTTTAATCACTTCTTTTTTTTTATGTTAACTAAAGCATCTATCTATATGTTACATATCGTTAGGTGACCACTTGGAACCATAAAAGAATGGTGGAGAATAGCGAGTACGTAAAAGATAAGGATCTAAGTTTTACATGATAATATGGATAAGACATGCATATACGTCAAGTTTCCATCAAGAAGATTAATAAAGATAAAAATAAAAAAATAGATCATTTAGCAATTTAGCTAGCACAAAAGGACAAAAAATTAATATTCTGTTGATGTGTAGGTTGAACAGTATAAATAAGGTACCAAGTGAAATATGAGTCAGCAAGCAAAGTTAAAAAAAAAAATTAAAAAATGTGTGAGACATATCACATGAGTAAATTAACAACCATCATCATCATGAATGTAGACCTTTTTCTTTAAGTGAAAAAATTATTTGTATTAACCTGACAAGAAGCATTCTACGAAAAAGTTGAAAAATCCTAGGATTTGAGAGCTAAACTGTTCATAAGAAATTCTCTTTTGTTTTCCTTTTTCTTGCCAAGATAAATCAGAATAATTCTTGTGCAATTTTTGTTTCAAGCATCTATGAGTCATTGTTATATATATAATAATGCATAAGTGTGAGTGATTTATTGAGCATATAAAATCTGATATCTATCTTGGAAATCTATCTTGGATTCTACATTGTATTTTATGAAAATCGGTTAACAACTTTGATTGGACATATATAATCAAATAATTTGACCTCTTTTAAGAAGGGAACCTACACACGAAACTCTCTAATCTTATATACTCTTATAAATCGATTATATATAGTTGCTGACAAAAAAATATTATAGAGTTTTTTTGGTTTCCTGCGAAAAAAAAACCCTCATTTTTTTTTTATTTTGTAAGAAAAATATTCACTTGCAAATCAATTTTCTCACCTATAAAGTCACCCACAAAACAAATCATGTGTATATCGATGACGTGACACAAGTAAACGTCTGTACAAAAACAAACAGAAGTTAAAACTCTGTGTTTTAGTAATTTTAAAACGGCATGATTTTTCGAATGTGTTGTTGTATTTAGACATAGAAAACAGGTTATGTTTGAGTTTAGACTTACACTAGCAATTATCCTTTGAGAAACATAATTGGGGAAAGAAAAAAGAATTTAGGGTTTGAGGGAAATCGATTTGGGGAAAATCGAATTGGGGGAAAATTAGAGAATTTCGATGATTGAAATGGGTATTGTGATAAGAGATTAAGGAGAATCGATTTGGACAACTACTTTGAGTCGTGGATTTGAACTTCGAACCGAAGAGAATCATCGTGGATTTCGACGACAGCTTCGAGTCCTGGATTTGAGTTGCAAACATTGTCAAGGATAAATCGAGTCTGTATAATGAGGTAATGAGACTCGATTCCTCTTATTGATAGTGGATTTTAATTGCTTTGATTGCGAATCGAGACTGGTACTCTTATTTCGTCCTTCTTTGTCTTCCTCGTCTCAAGCATGTATCTTTGATTAGCTTAGGGGCTTTGTCTTCCTCGTCCTTTTTTGTCTTTTCCATTGTTTAAGCCTTGTGAATCGAGACTGATAGTATCTCAATGTGTGCAGTTTCGATCTTTTTTTTCAAGCTGGAGGGTACTGGTCAGCAGATGAATGTTATCTTGGTGGAGAGACACACGAAGTAGGTAAACATGTTGGTGAAGGTTTTACACTGAATAAGATTGTGATGCTCTTGACACAAGTAATCGGGTATGAAGATAATATGAGAAAGGTATCATGGTTTCCACCTGATACGCCTGATGTGAAAGAGGATATTGAAGACGATGAGAAGCTTGGGAGAGCGGTTCACTATGCTATCAGGACAGGTGCGTTAACATTATTTATTGTCCGAGAATATGATCCGTTCATAGGTAGAAGGATTGGTGTTGGAAACACATCATTGTCTGAAAATGAAGGAGAAGGTTTCAATGAAGATATTGGTGATGATGAAGGTGCAACTTCTGAGTCTGATAGTTCATATGTGGTAAGGGATCATTTTAGCAGCAATGATAGTGATGACAACGGAAAGGCAGAGATTGATGAACCAAGTATCAGCAGTTTGAGTTAGGTCAAGAATACATGACGATGCAGAGCTTTAAAAATGCAGTGATTAGGTATGCAGTGAAGAAGAAGAAGGACATCAAGTATCACAAGTCAGAAAGTCAGCGTGTAACAGCTGTTTGCTCTGCGAGAAAGTGTCCTTGGAGGATATATGCATCCATAAACAGCAGCTCCAACAGGGTTGTTGTGAGGACGTTGCAAGACGAACATAACTGCACTTGGCAAGGTAAAGTCTCACTCTTTACTAATGCAAGAATATCTGAGATGTTCATTGAAGAATTCAGATTGAATTCTGATTTTTCTGCAAATCAGTTGCAACAAAAACTATTGGCTCGAAACATTAATGTGTCGTGGACAATCTGTGAAAGGTCTAGGCTTATATGTCTGCAAACATTTGATAATGAGCAAGCAGAGCAATTTGCTAGACTGTTTGACTATGTTGCTGAGCTGAAAATATCAAATCCTGGTTCTGTAGTGGAATGTGAGGTGAGGGAAACAAGGTTTTACAGGTTTTATACTTGTTTTGCTGGATTGTCAGAAGGATGGAAATCAGCTTGTAGGAGGATAATTCATCTCGATGGGACTTTTCTCAAATGGTGAATGACAGGAATTCTTTTAGTTGCTTGTGGCAGAGATCCGAATGATCAAATGTTTCCAATTGCTTGGGGCATTGTAGAAGTTGAGAATACGCCAAATTGGTTATGGTTTTTAGAACACCTGGTAGAAGATTTGGGGTTGAACATATGTAATGGCTTGACTTTGGCAAGTGACCAGCATAAGGGATTAATTGTTGCCGTGAAAGATTGCTTGCCATATGCTAAACATAGGATGTGTGCAAGACATGTTCATGCAAATTGGAAGAAGAATCATTCTGGAGTAGAACTAAAGGACTTTTTCTGGGTTGTTGCAGATTCATACTATCCGCAGAGATTTAACAGAAAGATGAAAGAATTGAAGGAATAGGATCCTTGTGCTCATGCTGATTTGAAGATTTATGTTTTCTGTCCCAGGTCAAGGTAAGATGAGTTTATATTTATGTGACTATTCCAAGTGTTTACATTTTTAAGTCATGACATTAATCTTATCTTCAAATGCAGGGTTTTTTCTCTGGGTATTCCAAGTGTGATGCAGCTGAAAACAACTTGGGGGAGTCTTTTAATGCAGCTATTAGGACTGCAAGAACAAAACCAGTCGTCGAGATGCTTGAGGAACTTAGAAGGCGGGTGATGGTGTGTAATGACAGGAAAAGGCTTGAAGCTGAGAGAGCAAGAGGAGTGTACACTCCTAGAGCAGTAGCCTTATTGAATTAGCACATTGATCTCGCCAAGAATTGTAGATCATGTGGTTTGGGGAAGTATGAAGTCAGCTACTTCAATGACCGGTATGTAGTGCATTTGAGGAATGAAACTAGTTTCACCTATAGGCTTTACTTGATTAGTGGAATCCCGTGCTGCCACATAGCTTCTACTCTTAGGCTAGAGAAATGCTGATCAAGACCCAAAGACTCTTATTAGTGATTGGTTTACAGTTGAGAAGCTTAGGAGATGTTATGCCACTTGTTTAAAACCTGTTAATGGTATGAACCTGTGGGAGAAAACCACAAATGTTAGGGTCAATCCACCTCCTTACAAGAGGCCTCCTGGTCGGCCTCCAAGTAAGCAAAGAAAGAGAGAGAAGGGTGAGAAGAAACCAACGCCAAAACCTGCTATATTTCAACCTAAGAGAGGAATCGAAATGGTACCTTGTTTTTTTTTTTCTTTGTATCTTATGCCTTATGATATTTTCTGTATCTTATGCCTTATGATATTTTTGTGTAGCATTGCCACAATTGTGGTCAAGAAGGTCACAACATTCTCAAATGCAAAAATGTTGCAGTTCCGAAGCCTGCAAAGAAGCCTACTGGTAGGCCACGCACTAAAGCTGTTGTTAGTGAAGCTTTGAATCAGGCTGCTGGAGGTGGGTCTTATTCTCAGTCTGTTCATCATCAAGAGTGGAGGCCTTAGAGTGATGTTGGGGCTGGATCTTCTTCTCAGCCTGTTCATCATGAAGAGTGGAGGCAACAGAGTAATGTTACAGGAGATTGGGGTTCGTGGTTTAATTGTGGACATGGATCTTCTTCTCAGCCTAATGAAGAAATTCCGAGCCTCTCAGTTGCACTCCCACAGAGGAAACGTGGTAGACCACGCAAGAATCAGGCTGCTCAAGGTGATGAAGCTCCTCCTAATCGTACCCGTGGCCGTGGTTCTTCCCAACCGTAAAGACTGTGTTTTGAACTTTGTTATGGTTTTGAAAACCTTTTTATTATGTATGTTGTGCTTTTAAACTTGAAACTTATTACGCTTTTGAACCTTGTTATGTAGTAAACTTGGATGCTTTTGAACTTATGTTATGCTTTTGAACTTATGTTTTGATTTTCTACCTTGTAGGTACTAATAATTGGTTCTCTTTGTAACACATAAACAACAAAAGTCATTCCCGATAAACATGTTTGCTTTTGGCTTACAAGGTTCTTTCTTATTTGAACAAAGGCAATAGATACTACAACATTCGTGATAAACACAATAACATAAAGACAACACAATAGAAATATAGCATAAAGACTAAATGTCAACAATACAAATAGCATACGATACAAATGTCTACATAATTAAGATACTACAACACAATAGCATAAAGACTAAATGTCAACAAGACCTGGGATACTACTCCAAAGACATTAGGTATTGTACCGTACTCTTCTCCTTAAGGATTAACACTTCCCGCTTAAGTACTTCACATTCCTCACGGGTTTGCCTCAGCTCATCCATGAATGCCATTTGTTGCTTCAAATTCCTAATCTCTTCTTTTTGCTCTCGAATAACATCTCTTGCCTCCAACAATGCTAGATGTTGCCATCCGTGTGGTTTCTCTTCATCAAACCAACGAAAAAGTTACAAGATCCATACCCGTTACAGTTGTAGAACCTACGCCCAGTGTTTACATCAGTCCAAGCTTTTACAATTTTTGCGCCGATTACAATCGCACACAACAACTTTGTCATCCTTGTATTCACTCGTATTTGGGTTCTGCAAATAATCACACAGAACCCCAATATTCAAAGAACAATCCCAACTATGATAATTACATACCATTATCCACCTACGAATCATGTGAAAGTGAAAGATTTTGTTTCATTTTCAATAAAGTTATCGTATACTTAGAATCGTAACCCATATCAATTTGAATCATGTCAAAGTGAAAGACCCGAATCGATTTGTCTCTTCTCAAATCAAAACCTGTGAATTCGAATCGTAACCCAGATGAATTCGAATCATGTCAAAGTGAAAAACCCAAATCGATTTGAAACCCACCTAACCGAAATAGAGACAAATGAACCCTGAATCCAAACCCCAAAAGCAATCGACACTAGAGATTCATCTATGAACTTACTGGATCGGCAGTTGTGGTCAGAATGTCTCGATGTTTTTTCATCGTCGGTATGACACGATGAACCCTAATTTTTTTTTTCACCCAAATTGATTTGTTCCCAAAACAGAGAAAACAACACGACTTTTACTATCTTCATTTTATTCAAAACCGTCAACGATATAACGACGAAATCACGGAAAATTTGTTTTGCGGGTGATTTTGTAGGTGAGAGAATTGACTTACATTTATTTGAGGTGAGAGTTTTTTTACAAAATAAATAAAGGTGAGAATTTGTTTCGCAGAAAACCCTTTTTTTTTTGTAGTAACCAAACCTTATTACATGGTTGGATTTTATAGTATTGAACAAGATCGTGTATTTTCAGAAACCTGAAACACAAAAACAAACCATATATATAAAAGAGAAATAATTAGCTAAATGTCCACGTGAGACGTAAAACCCTTCTAAATAATGAGAGAAGATAAATTAAATATTAGAATTTTGATACTAAATACTAAATAGTTATATCAGTTTTTTTTTTATGATAGTACTATATCAGATTAACCATTTCTCTTCAATTTGTCACAATTTGTTTGTAAGTAGTAGATCCATTTTATGCATTTAAACGATCGTGAAGTAGCTGTCATTTGAAAGAACCTGTCGGCAAGAGAGGGCAAAGCACAAAACATATCTTTAAAAGCCTATCATTTTCTTACTTTTATTCACAAACACACAATATATATACATTATAGTGTTCTTTTCATAATCCAAACGTGTCAATACCTGAAAAAACACCCTTAATTTTATCTCTTTCTTTCATTTCATGAACAATATATATAACCAGATCATGAAATACTAATAGACAGGACTTGGACTTTTCATATACATATATACATTATAGTGTTCTTTTCATAATCCAAACGTGTCAATACCTGAAAAAAACACCCTTAATTTTATCTCTTTCTTTCATTTCATGAACAATATATAACCAGATCATGAAATACTAATAGACAGGACTTGGACTTGTGAATATGCTCTATTTAAGGCATATTTTGTAGGTTATATATAGAATCTTTTTCTTATTTCTTTTTTGAGCATAATAGTAAACTAGGGACTAGATCTGATGAAAGAAAGCAATCTATATATACATATATGGCAGAAATTTATCTATCTAAGGATCCAGTGGAGGAGGGTGAAAGAGAAAAGTTGGAGCATTTTGGTTGGACTAGAGAGAGAGAGAGATATCTTAACTTTCCTTGGAAAAGTACTAGGAATCAATTTTTATTTTCTGCAAAAAAGAAAAGAATAATAAATATATGTATTCTCTGATCAAATTAGTAAGAATAAAATAATGTGGTGCATATAGCTATTTCCAATATATATATATATGGAGATACATATATCTCATATACACGATTTTTTTTTTAGAATTAACTTATGAAATTTTATTTTCTTCTTTATAAATGGAAAGTTTATGAGTGTTTTGTAAGCTTTTATTTGGCCAAGAATGGCTTAGCATCTGCAAAAATCAACACAAAGCTATTCTCTTAAAACATTCCAACAAAAGAAGAACCTGAACACCGTGGCCCACCACAACCACAACCACCACTACCACCATCTCTTCCACCAGCACCAAGTCACGAGACAAGAGAGGAAACCAACTCATGCCCTAGATTTAAAACCAGAATCCTTATATTAGGACAAGATCTACACTCTACACATTTCACTTATATATACACTTTATCTATGTGTGTATATAAAGCTTCTTTAATTCATCAGTACTTGTGCGTTTAGGGGTAAAAAGGAGGAAACTTTTCTGTTGGGTTTTGGTTTCTTGGTGAGAGAGAGAAGATAGAAGAGAGAAGAGAGGATGGGAAGAGGGAAAGTGGAGCTGAAGAGGATAGAGAACAAGATCAACAGGCAAGTTACTTTTGCAAAGAGAAGGAATGGTTTGCTTAAGAAGGCTTATGAGCTTTCTGTGCTTTGTGATGCTGAGATTGCTCTTCTCATTTTCTCTAACCGTGGCAAGCTCTACGAGTTCTGCAGCAGCCCTAGGTAACACAATCTTTAATCTTTGATTCTCATCTCCCCCAAAGTTTCTATTTTTATTCTCTTTTTCAGATTTTTAGGGTTTTGATTCTTAAGGGTTCTAAAGGATATGAAAGTTTGGGTCTTTCTTGATTTTGTTTGAATTAGATGATTAGGGTTTATTTCGTTTGCGAGTTCTGGGTTTTTCTATGCGCAAATCTGGCTCCTAGAGTGAGATTAAATTAACAAAAAGATGATCATATTATGAGGGTCTTCGTTGGTCTGAATGATGATTAAAGCTAGAGACTTGTGTATAGAAGCTATATATAATATATTTATAGTGAAAGCTTTTACACATGAGGTTGAGTCTTGTTGATGTTGTTTTTCAAAGGGTTGATCCAAATTTCCAAAGAGACAAAGGCTTAACCTCTGGATATACACAAAGCTGTAAAGAAACACAAATACTTTGACTACTTCTTTAAGTTAGTATCTTTCAAGTACTTATACTCCTATTAAAGTTAAAGAGACAACTGTGATACTCAATTTCATATTTTTCTTTTTTTCTTTTTTGGAGCAATTGAAAAAACATTTTTCCTGCAAACCCATCATGAGATTGATACCGATGTTGATGTTCTTTGTTTTTCAAATGGAGGTTTTTTACAATTCTTTTAAGAGGTTTTGTTTACCCTTTGATATATCTCTGAAATGAAATTCAATTTTTGATTGATTAACATATGTTAAAATTTCAATGATCATTTGTTTGTATGAATTAGTGGTATGGCAAAGACGGTTGAGAAGTATAGAAAACATAGTTATGCAACAATGGATCCAAATCAATCAGCTAAAGACTTGCAGGTACATCTTAATTTCTCTCTATGAATTGTCAAAGACTGACCTCAAAGTTATATAGCTGTCCTTATTTAATTATCTCTTAATGGCAGGAGAAGTACCAAGACTACTTGAAGCTCAAATCAAGAGTTGAGATCCTTCAACATTCACAAAGGTACATAGCCTGATTCATAACACATATTGAAAAGTAAATAGAGTAAGCATTTACTTAACTCTTGTGGAATTTGCTTCTCTCTAGGCATTTGCTGGGTGAAGAGATAGCCGGGATGGGAGTGAATGAGCTTGAGCAGCTAGAACGCCAAGTAGATGCATCACTAAGACAAATAAGATCCACCAAGGTATATACAATCTCAAGAAATCCTCAAGTTTTTCTTCTATTCTTTGGTCCTAAGAGCATTTAGAACAGTACCAAATCTTGGCTTTGTTTTCATTGCCAGGCTCGGTCTATGCTTGATCAACTATCTGACCTCAAAACAAAGGTACATAAAGAGTCACAAAGCTAGTGTCCATTAATTTCAATACAACACACTCTGATATTCCTCAATTTACAGGAGGAAATGTTATTGGAAACCAACAGAGATCTTAGGAGAAAGGTAGTGCCATCAAAATCTTCTTGCGAAAGAAATCGAATCCCTTTGAGTATCTTATAACATTGGTCTCTCTCTCTTTCTATCTCAGCTGGAAGATAGCGATGCAGCGCTTACTCAATCGCTATGGGGAGCTGCTTCTGGCGCAGAACATTCCCAACAACAACAGCAACAACAAGGCATGGGCTCTTATCAAGCAAACCCTCCGAGTCAAGAAGCGGGTTTCTTCAAGCCTTTACAAGGCAATGTAGCATTGCAGATGAGGTATTCATCATAGAGAAGTAATTAAGACCCACTAAATTGATTTCCTTCGATGATCAAATCCTTAATTTGTGATTTTTTTGTTTCGAACAGTCATTACAATCCTGCTGTGACAAATGCAAGCAATTCTGCAACAACATCACAGAATGTTATTAATGGATTCTTCCCTGGGTGGATGGTCTGAAACAATAATACATATATATGTATACATATGTGTGTTTTATAGATTAAAGATCATTGCTTGTGTCTTTTGATTTTTGCAAGAGAAACATAGTTCATGATTACAAACTCTGTTATATAATCAAGGGCTGTAATGTCATACCCCAGATTATTATTTTTTTTTGCTCCTGAAATATAATATTATTTTTGAGCTTCTTTATATTTTATTTTTTGAATATTGTTATAACCCAATCGAACAATTACCAGCTCCGATTACGTTTAACTTCGACGAATCACCAAGAATCACTCACTCTCTCTCTTGAATACGAATCGCAAATCAAGAACGATCGGGAAAGAAAGAAGAACAAAGACACATGCAAAATTGGTGACCCAGAGTTCGCTCTCGATGTGAGAAACTACTCTCTGGGGCCATGTATCAACCCAGCAACTTCACTAGATCGAAGATCACGAGTCTCAAAAATACCAGAGAGCTCGCGAGGAAGAAGAAACGTCCGTAACAACTAAGTCAACGACAAAAAAAGATTTTCCCTTTTATATTATAAGGGATTACATAAAACAGGAGTAAACCAGACATTAATTAAACTATCTCCACCGATAACCAGCTTCAATGTTTAACCAATGCTACCCCGAGAACAATTTGTCGTTGTACCAGACTTGATATTAGACCAACTTTCAACATTCTCCACCTTGGGCTAATATCAATCTGAAATCATCATCTTCTGTAAACACCCATTTTCGAACTCTCCTGTGAAGTGAACCTCTGGATCTACACCACCTGGCTCACCCTCTGCTTTTTCAAGCTTTGGTGACTTTGAGTAAATCTAACGCATAGTTAAATTTACCCATCGGAACCACTTTCGTCAATATATCAGTTGGGTTCCTGCTTGTATGTATCTTCAATATCTCGACTTCTCCATCTGCAATTATGTTTCTGATAAAGTAATACTTCACACCAACGTGTTTTGTACGCTCGTGAAATACACTGTTCTTCGACAAACATATGGCACTCTGCGAGTCACACCATATCTTCACTGTTCCATGCTGAAATCCAAAGTCATGAAGCAAACCTTTAAGCCAAATGGCTTCCTTTACTGCCTCTGTCAACGAGATATACTCTGCTTCAGTTGTTGACAAGGCTACCACTGGTTGCAAACTCGATTTCCAGCTCACAACATTACCACCTATTGTGAAAACATACCCAGACGTAGATCTTCTCCTATCTAAATCCGCAGCAAAATGAGAATCACAATAGCCTTGAATATGAAATTCCTTCTCTTTCGTATACACCAACTGGACATCTATCTATCCCTTGATGTAACGCAACAGCCATTTTACAGCTTTCCAATGTATATGTCCTGCTCTACTCATAAAACGGCTCACTAGACCTATTCCATAAGCTAATTAAATCCGGTATGGACCCTACCATTGCATACATGATGCTACCAATAGCTGGGAGATAAGGAGTTACCTCAGTGTCTATGCCCTCATCATCGTTTTTGATTGAAGACAATTTGAAGTGAGCTCCAATAGGGGTTTGAGAACTCTTAGCATCACCCATTCTGAAGTTATTTACAACTTTCTTTAAATACTCTGACTGAGACAACCTGAGTTCCCCTTTAACTCTGTCTCTGAAAATATCCATCCCGAGTATCCTTCTGGCAGCACCTAAATCTTTCATCTCAAAAGTTGAACTCAGCTCTCTTTTAACCTTTTCAATATCTGACATATTCTTTGCAGCCAACAATATATCATCAACATATAATAGCAAATATATGTAACTTCCCTGAGCAACCTATTTCACGTAGACACACGAATCATGCTCGCTTTTACAGAATCCCTGAGACACCATGACTTGATCAAATCTTTTGTTCCACTGCCTTGGAGACTGTTTTAAGCCGTACAAATATTTCTTGAGCAAACATAATTTATCTTTATTTTCTGGATCTTCATACCCTTCTGGCTGATACATGTACAGATCCTCCTCCAAATTACCATGAAGAAAAGCAGTTTTGACGTCTATTTGCTCCAATTCCAAGTCAAAATTAACTACTAAAGACAACAATGTCCTTATGGAGACATGTTTCACCACTGGAGAGAATACTTCCTGGTAGTCAATTCCCTCCTTTTGTGAGAAACCTCTTGCTACAAGCCGAGCCTTAAATCTGTCTGGCTCAATTCCTTCAATTCCTGGTTTGACTTTGAAAATCCATTTGCAGCTGATGATCTTCATGTCTTTAGGTCTGTCAACCAAATCCCAGTTCTTATTCTTCTTCAAAGACTCCATTTCCTCATCAGATGCAGCATTCCACTTAAGCCAATCTTTACTTGACCTTGCTTCTTCAAAATCTCTAGGTTCTTCTACATTCATCAACTCTGCCATTGACAATGTAAACATTATTTCCTCTTCATCATAATCATAGTCTTGATACCTCACTGGCTTTACAATGACCCTCGTGGATCGATCTCTTGCCACATGATAGTTAGTAAGACCTGCCCTGACTGAATTAGTTGACCCAGGCTATTGTTCCTTATCTTCATTATCACTGTTTTGTACTGACTCATGAACAACTTCACCTTGATCAAGCTCCTCTGTACCTCTTTTTGAACCGTGTACTGGTATATCTTCATACACCTTTTCAGACGTGTCACTGCCCTTATTCTCTTTGTTTTGAACCAACACATCAGCTCGAAGCAGATCCTTGTAAACCTGTTCTTCATTGAACTTTACATTGCGACTGACCACAATCTTCTTTTCTTCGAGTAACCATATCTTGTATCCCTTAGTTCTTGTAGGATAACCTATGAATACTCCCTTGACTGCCCTAGGCTTCACCTTCCCTTGATCTGCATGCACATAGGCAACAGACCCAAACCTCTTCATGTGCTTATAACCTGGTTGCTTTCCCAACCATATCTCTTCAGGAGACTTAAAACCAACAGCAGATGACAGAGACCTATTGATGATGTATACTGCAGTTGCAGCTGCCTCAGCCCAGAACCTTTCTTCAAGACCAGATTCATTCAACAAACACATGACCTTCTCCATTATGGTTCTATTCATCCTCTCAGCAACTCCATTTTGTTGCGGAGTATATGTGCATGTCATGTGTCTCTTAACACCATGCTTTCTACAAAACTCGTCAAATGCATTATTACAGAATTCTAACCCATTATCAGTTCTCATATTTTTCAACCTCTTATCCACCTGATTCTCAACTAAACTCTTCCATTCACAGAACTTAGAAAACGTTTCATCCTTAGTTTTTAGAAACCAAATCCATACCTTCCGAGAGCAGTCATCAATTATGGACAAGAAATACTGACTTCCTGACAATGATGCTGTAACGTTTGGTGAACCCCAGAGATCTGCATGAACATAACCCAGAACCTGCTCTATCTCATGCTTTCCAACCTCAAAGCTCACCCTCTTTGACTTACCCATCACACAATGTTCACAGAATGCATCTTTGTCGATATCTTTCTTCTTCAGAATACCATCTCTCACCAGCACCTGCATGTTCTTGTGGCTCATATGTCCCAACCGGCTATGCCAAAGAGATACCTTACCATTAGACTCCTCCACCTGACAAGATTATTTTGTGACAGTCTCTCCATCTAGAATATAGAGCCCATTCTTCAGTGTTCCCTTAAGTGCTAGCCGTTGTTTCTTGTGAAAACTGATCTGACCATTTCCACATGAATGCACAAAGCCCAATTTGTCCAAAGTGCATGTTGATATGAGATTTCTTCGAAGTCCTTGCACGTATCTGACATTATGTATCACTTTTATTGTTCCCCCATGAATATCCAGCCTTATAGATCCAATGCCCTGAGTTTCAACAGTGTGAAAATCTCCAAGTAGTATCTTACTAGCTTCTTTCTCTTCGAAATTCACAAACCAATCACGTCTTGAAGTCATATGATGTGTACAGCCTGAATCAATCACCCAATTATACCTGTAATCATCAGCAGACTTATTCAACACGTTCATACCCTCAATCTGATCAATAGGAACACCTGCTTCACCGTCACCATCCATCTCCATCTTTCTTTTCCTGGCAAAACAGTGTTTCTTCATGTGGCCCTCTTTCTTGCAGTACCAGCATGTGACTTTCTTGCCATTCTTTGACTTGCTTTTATTTCTTTGATTCTTTGAATCTCTTGAATCCCTCTTTAGTTGTCTCCCTCTATCATTCGAGTATAGAGCCGTAGCTGCTCCATAATCAGTCTTGTTACTCTCTATCATTTCCCTTTGCCTAGATCTTGCAGCTGAAATCACAGCCTCTAAAACCAAGTCTTCTTTACTATATTTCAAGGTGTGTTTCAGCTGATCATAGCTCATTGGTAGCGAATTCAAGAACACAATTGCATGTATCTCTTCACTAACCGTAACATTCAGACTACCCATTTCAGCTACTATCTTCAAGAAGTCACCAACATTCACATCAATGGACTTGGATCCGTCACATTTGAATGTATAAAACTGCGACTGAATAAAGATCATATTCGGTAGAGACTTAGACATATACAACCTATCAAGAAGAGACCACATCAAAGCCGCAGTTGTACAGTGCTTAATCTTCCTAAGTACTTGATCACTAATGTTGACAATGATCATATCTTTTGCTCGCTCATCTTTTTCAAGTTTCACAGGATCTTTGATTACCTTTGTTTCTGACACAGACTCAATCGCGGGATCTCCATCTGACGCCTTCTTCGACTCAGACTTTGTTACTGGAACTGTGATGTCGAAGTCGTCACTAAGCACCACATCCTTCAATCCCGCGACACCAAAGTGAGCCATCATACGCGTGGTCCACATCGAGAAATCTCCGTTGCCGTCGAAACACACCACCTCTGTTCGAGTCATTGTCGTTGCCATAAGATCACAACTGAAGGCTCTAATACCACTTGTTATAACCCAATCGAACAATTACCAGCTCCGATTACGTTCAACTTCGACAAATCACCAAGAATCACTCACTTTCTCTCTCTCGAATACGAATCGCAAATCAAGAACGATCGGGAAAGAAAGAAGAACAAAGACACATGCAAAATTGGTGACCCAGAGTTCGCTCTCGATGTGAGAAACTACTCTCTGGGGCCAGGTATCAACCCATCAACTTCACTAGATCGAAGATCACGAGTCTAAAAAAAAACCATAGAGCTCGCGAGGAAGAAGAAATCTCCGTAATAACTAAGTCAACGATAAAAAAAGACTTTCCCTTTTATATTATAAGGGATTACATAAAACCGGAGTAAACCATACATTAATTAAACCATCTCCACCGATAACCAGCTTTAATGTTTAACCAATGCTATCCGAGAACAATTTATCGTTGTACCAGACTTGATATTAGACCAACTTTCAGCAAATATTATCGAAATTTCTGTCGGATTATGACAAAATTCTACGGATTAGAACATGCCCCAAGAATTGGATTCTTAAACAAGTAGTGCTCTGCATTTGTACCAAGATTGTGAATTTGTGATGTGGATTATTAAAACGACTAATAAACAATATTTAAAAGAATATAAAATTATGAGAATTTTCCAGGTTGGGTTAGATTGAACAAGTCCAAAAGAGGTGGTTATTTATTTTCATGGCAAGCACGTTCAAGAAATGGCTCCAACCCAAACCAAACAAACAAAAGAGTATTTAAAACACAAGAAAAAAACTCCTCAAGAACAGTGGAGAAAACAAGAGAGAGAGAGAGAGAGAGAGAGAGAGAGAGAGAGAGAGAGAGAGAGAGAGAGAGAGAGAGAGAGAGAGAGAGAGAGAGAGAGAGAGAGAGAGAGAGAGAGAGAGAGAGAAGGATTTCAAAATGGGGAAGCCAGCTGGGTATTGGGTGAATAAGATTAGGACATCATTCAAAGGAGGATCATCGTCGAGCAAATCATTAGATGAAGGAAGTGCTTCTGGTTCTAGAAAGAACGATTCGAAGCATAGTAAGAATTTGAAAACAGAGGAAGGTAATAAGAACGGTGAAGGAGGAGGAGCTTCTCAAGCTGAGAGTGGGAAGAAAGTGATGGTTGTTGTGGACACAACTTCACAATCAAAGAATGCACTTCAATGGGCATTAACACATTGTGTTCAAGATGAAGACAATGTCACTCTCCTCCACGTCACAAAAACACCCATAGGACAAGGTATGTCTACCCATATAATTATATATATGCTATTCTCATTAGTTGCATTTACTAGAACCTTTGAATTAAAGAGAACCATTAGAGCCAAAAGTCGAAACAATATTCTATCTTGCCTGGAAAAAACAGGGTGCGGACCGATTCTTTTGGGTTTTTGGCTTATCGGGCCTTAGATTTTCTTATGGGCTTATTTTGGTTCCAATGTATGTTAGTTTCTTTTGCTCTAATTGAGTTTGGATTTCATAATCAGTGTTTTTTGTTTTGTTTAAAAAAAAAAATGTTTGCTGACAAAAAAAAGAAAAAAAAGAGAAGAGATTATGTTTTAGTATTTTAATGTAACTTTCGAAATAAATATTTAATTTTCCATGGTAAAAAAAAAAAAAAAACTGTAAAATAGAACTAAGTCAGTTTAATAATTGTAAAGATATACTGATATATTTAAATTCATATGAAAATTTTCAAAAAAAAAATTGTATTAAAACGGTTTAAATAGTTTTTTCGTGATTAGAACTTCCAACCATAAGCTACTTTGGTTCGTGTTGGAACCAGGAAATTTTGTGTAGATAGAACCTTGAGTTAGAGGAGTTCACTAGAGAAGAACACAAATCTAAGGTATAATAAACTATTTATACAAATATTTTAGGTTAGAAATTTGGTTTTTAGTTCTTTTTCCTGTTTAATTTTTGTTTGCTTCTGGCTTCGGAATTTCGGACTCGACTCAGCCTTATATTGATTATAGGGCTGGACTCGAGCCATATATAACCTAAGAAATCATTGGTCTGGATCAGACCAAATTGGCACAATCGACATCTCGACCTTGAGTCTCCACTAACTAAAGTGTTTGTTATGTTATAGCTATAGATGAGACACAAAGGGAGAGAAATTCAAGGGCTCATGAACAAGTTCATCCATTGAAGAACTTTTGTCAGCTCAAGAAACCTAATGTAAGCTTATCTTTAAATTGCAAATAACAGAAACTGATCATTAGATTCAAAAAAATCTATTTTTTTGACATTTGATGGTTTAAATTTCAGGTGAAGACGGAAATAGTGGTGGTTGAGACGTCGGAGGAGAAAGGGAAGACTATAGTGGAGGAATCAAAGAAACAAGGAGCCGGAGTTTTGGTTTTAGGGCAGAGGAAAAGGACATCGAAGTGGCGAGTGATATGGAAGTGGCGCGCGAAGGGAGGAATGGGAGGAGGAGTGGTTGAGTATTGTATTCATAACTCAGATTGTATGGCTATTGCCGTAAGGAAGAAAAGTAACAATGGAGGTTACTTGATCACCACGAAACGTCACAAAGATTTCTGGCTCTTGGCCTAGTATTATTATTATCACACCTCTGAAATCAAAATACTTTTTTCTTTTGTTAATTGAAATTATTTTGTTTTTTCCTTAATTTCTTTCTGATATATNNTTTGTGATGAAATGATTAGCAAGCATTAAGATCAATATTCAAATCAACCAATAAACACCTTAAGCAACTACTCTCATAGGTTAAGAATGTTTATCTCTTTCTAAGTTCTTTGGGGAATTTCATCAAACACCTTGTGGGTGTGAAATTCCCAAAGATCTAGATTGACTCTCTCAAGCCCAATCTAGCATTAAGATCACTTAGAAAGAAAGGAAAGCAATGATTTAGAATCTAAGCATCACAAATCAATCATCAACCCATAAAAATCAAGCAAACCAAAATCCAACAAAAACCCTAAAGTCTAAACATGAAGAACAAAAGAGAAAAAGACATAAAGATAAAGAAATTGCATAAATAAAAGATAGAGTTGAAGAAATCTTCTCTAGAGTGGCATTTGTTATGAAGAGCAATCAAAATCCCTCCAAAAGAGAGTTTGGGTCGTGCCCAACCCTTGGGAGAAGAAGACTTAACCAAAAAATTAGGTTTTAGAAGTATTTATAGAGAAAGGGGGCGAACCGGGTCAACCCGGGACAAACCGGGTATTAACCCGGTCAAATCTGGTTTTGAGACATGCACACCGCTTTGTTGCACCGGACGGTTTCAGGTGCAACTGATCGGTGCTTAGCTTCTGATGGCACACCGTTTTGTTGCACCGGTTTGTTGGGGTCGGTGTGAAGGCGTTTGGTCTCGCGGCCAGACGGATGAGTCTCCAGTAAAACGACCATATCTTCCAAACCACAGGTCCAAATGGCTTGATTCAAACTCCGGTAAAAAGATAACTCATCTATCTACAACTTCCATGAAGACTGTTGAGGCTGAATCTGAACGGAAGGTCGTCTTCCAGCT
Organism: Eutrema heterophyllum; assembly: GCA_002933915.1. Lineage (NCBI taxonomy): Eukaryota > Viridiplantae > Streptophyta > Magnoliopsida > Brassicales > Brassicaceae > Eutrema > Eutrema heterophyllum. The sequence goes on along the minus strand of PKMM01030643.1, from coordinate 280,056 downwards.
GCAACTTTCAGACATCTCGGATGACCCTTATATCCTACTTTGGTCCATTTCTCCAAATTTCCCCAAATTGCCTCCAAACACCTAGAAAACACTCCAAAGCATGCAAGAACTCACTAGGACCTAATGCAAATGTCCTAAACTCTAAATGAGACCTAAATGCAAGACAAAACCATGATTATGCATACAAATTATACAAAATTCTAAGTAAAATGCATGCTAGAACATGTAAAATACGAAGGCATCACGTATCATTTTACGACCTCACAAAAGCCGAACTCGATTGCGTAGATACAAAAAAGATAATACCGAGATCAAAGTCGAAAGTTGAAAACAATACGACTAAGTATAAAAACCGAGATCGAAATCAAAAAAGTGAAACAATACGGAAAAGATAATACCAAATTCGTTAAATCGCAAAGGCCTCCTTGGGCAAAAAGAGTTTACAAAGAAAGCCCTTCAGGCATAAAGAAGAGTTTACCGAACTAGCAGAAGCGAATAAAAAAAATCAGACATCTTGATCTTTTATTTCACTTGTTCGGTTGCTCGAGATCGTGGGCTGAATCGAACCAAACGTATCAAGACCCGGAGGAACTTCTACCCCAATCGGCTGGGAGATTTCCGGATAAACAGGCTCGATGAACGGTGATACAGCGAGATCCTCCTTGGTGAGTTCGCAACACGCAATAGCTTCGTATTCTACCGATTTCGCAGCCTTAAGCCTCTTCAGCTTTTCAATACGGGCCGGCGGTACGACGATGCCGTCTTTCCTCTCAAGGAAATCGCAGAAGTTGAGAACTCCATGGAGTTGGTTGATGCCAAGGAACAGTGCCTTCCGCTGATCAATTGCAGCAAGATGGTCTTTCACCTTTTGGAGACGAGCTTGACACCTCTCTGATGTGATCATGGACAGTACTAAGGAGATGGAGCTCGAACATGAGCTTGTAGCCGAGGAAGCTAAGCATGAACCAGCTGGATCCGACTCAAAGAAGCTTCAAGAAACTCTAAGGAGAAGGACGAATTCAACAATGAAGAGTTGGCTCAACCCAACAACAACATTTGATCAGGGAATTTCAAATGGATCAACAAATGGGTATGTTACCCATTTGCACTCTTTTTCCCTTGCTTTGGTTTTGTCCCAATGGGTTTTCCAAAATAAGGTTTTTAATGAGACAAATGGATCACATCCCCTTAGCCCATTTGTTGATCATAATCCAAGCCCATCGATTCACTACTATGGCTCTTTCAGTCAAGTGTCGCTGTTAGCTTACAGCGCCCCAGAAAACGATCTATATATAGATCCAAAGCCCCGTGGGTCTAGTTTCCGAAACTATCAAGATCTCCCCAATCGGCCCAGTGAATCGCTCAGAAAACGTCCAACAGTGGAGGCGCGTCCAACTGATCAAGTTTAAAAAAGCCCACGAAATTGAAGCAAGGCCCAGCATGTCTTAAGTTGTATTTTCGTTTTTTGTTGTTTCATTAAAACCCTAGCAGACTCTCATTTGTCGACATTCACCTTTCAGTTTATGAGAAAAAAAAGTTTCTTCTTCTTCTTTGGCGTAAGAGAGTGATTCTCTTCTCCTTAGTACTGGTGTGTAATATCCAGTGTGTCGTTTCTCCTTTGGTGTGTAATATCCAGAGTAGATTGACAAGGTATATCAAAGGATTTCCATCTCCTTTGTGTGACCCATCGTATTCCCCATCCCTTGAAGCATCAATCGCTGCTTGCAAGGCTTATCCCGGTTACTGCCCAGACTTTAGAGTATCGGATCTTAGGGAGTTTCTCATTATTCTCGGTCACCTCCTTTCTTTTCTCGTTCTCCCTTGTACGAGTCCCCCTTAGAAGAATCATCTCGTTCTTCAACTCATGGACGACCGCGGCCCTGTCTGCCTTAAGCTCGGCGTACGCCTTCCTTGAGATGAATAGCTCCTTTTTAAGTTCGGCAACGGCCAGGTCGCCGACTTTCGATCTCGCCTGCTCAGCAAGCAGCTCTTTCTGCAGTTCCTTGACAGCATCTCCGACCTCGATAGCCTCTCGACGTGCTACACCGAGCTCATGATCGTATGTTCCAACGAGCTCGTTCGTCTGAGCAACCATCTACAAAGGAAATAAAAGAAAGCTGTCATGCGCCGAGCCTCAAATCAAAATAAGAAGAAAAAAAAACAAAGCAGTCGGGAGTTCACTTACGTCGGCAGTAGTACGAGCTAGTTTTTTGTAAGCTTTAGACTGGAAGAGATCTTTGGTTGGAGGCAGCTCTTGGGTGCCGAAAGTCAATTGCCGATACAGATCGGCGCACGCTCCCGCATCATTAATGACGGGCTCGTCCTTGTCATAATCAAACTTGACGGAGTGGGCCGATGGTTCGGCAGTTCGCTGTCTTTTCAAGACGGCAAACCGGTCTGATTGACTTTCTCCAGCGACCTCGGTACGCACCGTCAGAATATTATCGCCTGCCTGGGGGGAATTCGGGCCTTTAGCTACTCGCCTTGACGACTTCCTGGTCGAACTGTTCCTCTTCTTTTTCTTCTGCCTTTCGGCCTCCAGCTCGGTTCCGGGATGCGCATCCCTTTCAGCAGGGACTTCCCCTCTAGGAGGAACCTGCTCCTCCTCAACAACCGCCTCCTCTTCAGCAGTACGCTCCTCATTGCCGACCCGCTCGTTATGATGGTTGGGAGAGACCTCGGCAAGGTCCTTGTCATCCTCCATATCATAATCGAAGTCGGGAATATCATCGATCTTCCTCTTCCTACTGAATGGATTAGCTAACGCAAAAGTAGCTCGGGAGTTAGAGAAAAGACGATATCGAACAAAATGAAACAATTGCCGAGACGAACCTCTGAGAACTCGTTTAGATTTCAAGTTAAGTTTCTCCTGGTATGCTTATGGCCAACAAATTTTCCCAGCCGCACTCAGCCTCTTCTCGTGCTCGGAAGTAAAACCAGGGATCGTTGTGAGGATGCTCGGAGTATGATGAGCTGAAAAGACAAGATTGAAAATGGTTAGATAAGATAAATTGAAAAACGTCTAAGCAAATACTGATATCTACCAATGGGGTTCCTCCATTGAGTCCGGTAATTTCCATCGGGCCGTTCTACAGACAGATCGTCGATCCGGAGATAAAAGTAACGGGTATTCCAACTGTTAACCTTGCTCGGCTTATTTCCCATGACAAGGTCGTACTCCGGTTTCGCATTTGCCGACAAGAACCAAGGTTTCTGTTTTGTGATGTTCACACGGAACAACCTCTCAAACACCCGGACATCAATCGGAATATCGCAATATTCCCCAAGGATTAGAAGCCCGACGATATTGATAATCGTGGCAGGCTGGAGTTGGGAGATCGCGACATGACGGCGCGCAGAGTACCTATAAAGAAGCTCGGGCAAAGGGAATTTAAGTCCGCAGCTTCTGAAATAGTCCTCATACACGCAGACAAAACCCTCAGGGACGTCCCAAGGTCTCTAGTCCTCATTCGGGATATGAAAGACAATATCGACGGGAGCTCCGCATCGTTCCATAGTTTGTTGAACGCTAATGCTGGTTGATCGAGTCGGCCCGACAGTGGGCGGTGTAACAATTCTGCGAACTGATAATGGAACGACCTCATCCGCCGGCCGGACTCCTTCTCCTTCAGCCTCGGAAAGCTCGACAGCCAGTTCCCTATCAAGCCGAACTTGTTCGCCCACCTCGATAGGTTGTCTATTTTCAAGATCAGCGGCCAACTCTTCATCAGGCCGAACTTGATCATCCTCAGCAATCTGCTCATCTTCAACCCGAACCTGAGCATCCGTCTCGCGACTCTCTCTGTCCATAAGATGCGGAATTTGTATGACAGCTCGGGAACAACTCGGACCGGCTGGAGGAAAGCGCGAGTTACGCCTGACTAATTCTTGTCTAACCACACTAAGACCGTTGTCGGATGAATCATCCGAATCCGACGAAGTGACGAACAAATTGATATCGATGTACGGATTTTGCGAAGAATGAGTTCGGTCATTAATAGAAGCTGAAGAAGAACTCGAACTCATCTCGATCAAAGAAGACAAAGTCGGAACAATTTGGCGAAGAACAGTTTGAAGACAGATCGGAAAGTTTGAAGATCTTCAAAGCAGATCGGAAAAATCACGGCGGAGCAAGGTCGGAAAATTTCAAAGCAAGAAAATAATCTAGAGAGAAGGGAGAGCGCTAGAGAGAGAAAAAGAAAGCGTACCTCTTGTAAGCGAGAATGAAGTAAGAATTCGGAGAAGCCTGAGGGTATTTATAGAGAGAAAGGCAATTATGGCGACTTCTCGATTTCCGCGACGGTTAAAGGAGCCGAATCGTCGCGATTCCTTGATTTCCACAGCGGTCATGGAAACCGGACCGACGCGTCTTTTCAAGATTCGCCGAACTCAAAAGTTCTTCGATTTGGGAACCGTTGAAATTCGGATCAAGGAAAGAACCGATCTCAATTCCAACCGGACTAAAAATTCTTCAGTAACTTCGCCGAACTCAAAAGACTCATTCGCTGAACTGGGGGGGGGGCTAATTGTTGGTGGTGAGTTTAGCACTCCCCGGTTTAGCCCGGTTTGAATCGAGACCGGCCCAATTGATCCCGGTTGATGATGGTTCGAACCCAGAAGGAGAGACCACGAAACGGTTGCCGACTTCCGAGTTTGAAAGAATGGTCCACGAAGGACTTGCTAACCGACCAGTTCGGTAAGAATCCGAAGAAATACCAAACTGGTGGTGAACGGCTCGGAACGACGCGTTTGAACCGAGATCGGTGAGTTAATCTTAATTGACGACGGTTCAAGATTAGTAAAGAAGTTCACAAAGAAACAATCACCGAGCTCGGTGAAGGCCGAACTCGAATCCTTATCTCGAACCGAGATCGGCCAGGTTGATCCGATCAACGATGTTTTGAGATCGGTAAAGAAAAAGACATCAAGCGATTGCCGACCTGCGATATACCGAGTTCGTCAGTATCAACCCGTCGTAATCAAAACCCACTTCCGGGATTCGCGGAACTTTACAGAAAATACAGAAAAGAAAGATTAATTAGTTTTTTAATCCGGGATTCGCGGAACTTTTCCCGGATTCGGGGAAAATGTCTAAACCGCCGAGGAAGCTTATAAATAAGGAAGTCTCGACTACATTTTGGAGGGAGAATTTCGCAATACATTTTTAGAGAGAGAAAGTGAGAGCTCGAAATCCGATCTCGACCTCATTACCGATCTCAGAATATTTTTGTAAACTCCGACGAGTTCGATTTAATAAAAAAGAGATCCCGATCGATCTTTCAATTCTTTTTATCCCTGTGTGATTTCTACAATCAACACCGTCCCCTGCCATCTCCGATGCAATTCCATATGCACTACTGTTTCGTCGACCGGTAACATATAATCATCTCAGAGTCTTCGGTTCATTGTGTTACCCTAATCTTCTTGCCACATCTGCACATAAGCTTGCTCCGCGATCTACACCGTCTGTATTTCTTGGTTATCCCACTGATCATAGAGGATACCGGTGTCTTGACCTCACTACTAACCGAATCATCTTATCTCGTCATGTGGTTTTTGACGAATCGGTGTTCCCATTTGCTACGCAAGCTCCACCGGTTTCCTCTCCTACACTGCCTCCGCCTCCTATCCCGGCTCCGTGCAATGATATGGCATACCTTTTGCTCTACGTCGATGATATCGTTCTTACTGCTTCGATCTCTTCGCTTCTCCGCTCGATCATCGCGTCACTTAGTGTCGAGTTCTCCATGACTGATTTGGGTCCTCTCCATCACTTCCTCGGCATTAGTGTTCAACACAGTGCCTCAGGTTTGTTTCTGACTCAACACAACTATGTTGCGGATCTCTTACATCGTGCAGGTATGACCGACTGCAATACATTCCTTACTCATGTTGACATGAAATCCAAGCTTGCTGCTGATGATAGTCCACCAATCAAAGACCCCACGTTCTACCGTAGTCTTGCCGGAGCTCTTCACTACCTCACATTTACTCGACCAGACATTGCTTATGTTGTTCAACAAGTCTGCCTTTTTATGCAAGATCCACGTGAGTCTCATCTTAATGCTCTCAAGCGCATTCTTCGCTTATGTGAAGGGTATTATCTCCCACGGCCTCCAGCTATATAAATCCTCTGTCACGGGTTTGGTCGCTTACTCTGATGCTGATTGGGCTGGGTGTCCTACTAGTCATCGTTCGACATTAGGGTACTGTGTTTTCATTGGTGACAATTTGGTTTTTTGGTCTGCAATGCGTCAAAATACAGTTTCACGTTCTAGTGCCGAGGCCGAGTATCGGGGAGTGGCAAATGCGGTCGCTGAACTTACTTGGATTCGTCAGCTTCTACATGAACTGGGAATCTCTCTTTCTAAGGCGCCAGCTGTGTTTTGTGACAACGTTATTGTGGTTTATCTTTCTACTAATCATGTTCAACATCAGCGCACTAAACACATAAAGATTGACATCCATTTTGTTCGCGAGACAGTCGCTTTGGGACACGTTCGCGTTAACAGTTTTTTTTTGGACGTAAAGTTTGAGATGTGTTAACAGTTTTTTTTTGTATAGAATATATTATATAGTTTTTTAAAAATTTAATCCACAATGAGGGCAACAATTTTTTCTTTTTTTATTTATTTTTATGTTTTCTATTTTGTATGGAAAAATATATTTTTGGTATGACATGTATGATTCAAAATTAGTGATTTTAGCTACCCAAATTTTTTGACTCGTTTTGTTCATGAAGCGCATTAGCAAGGTTAATATATAGGAATGAATATAAATTCTAGTGTAAGTTTAGGTTTAGAAGTTAATATTTTTACAAATCTATTCTACAAAAAAATCAAAATAGATTACAATATCCCTCCGAATCTTTCAACAATTAATAAAAACTAATTAAAAATAGAAGTGTTAAATAAGATATTGAAATCACATATAAAACATTTACACCATGAATATTCTCTAAACTTTTACGAAAATATAAGTTAAAATTAATATTATGCATTTAATGCAAAAAATATTCAAATTTAAGTTAAGTAATATCTTCTATAATATCATATACAAATCTAATATATTTTTTTCTTTTTTCATTATTCCTATTGAATATATATTTTTGTTGTTATTTATTGTAAGATTTTTTTGGTTTGAAACGATTTAGTGTTATATTTTTTTAACACATTTTAAAAACTTTTGTTTTAAAAATAATTTGAATAAAACATTTTTGTAATTAGTTATGGCATTTTCTGTTTTAAATGATGATTTGTGTTTTAAATGATTAGTTATATATTTAAATTAAAAAACTTAAGATATAAATCAAAATTTAGAAACATAAAATAATTTAAATACAACAAAAAGTAGTAAGATTTTTTATTCACACAAAAAGTTGTATAACCATTTTTTTGACTATATAAAAATCACTTACAAATATAAAGAAGTTTTTCAATGTCTATGTATTTTTTTTAAACTATTAATATATATATATATATCATAGTTTTAATAGTTCAACGATATCATAAAACTTTTATTTTAAATTTCATAACGAAAGTATCTGTTTCTTTTAAAATTCATTACTATATATAATATTCGATTTATCTATTTGGCAAGTAGAATAAGTTTAGTTTATTATTTTGTTTAACTAAACAAAAAGGCTGAAAAATATCTCGATATTATGCAATTATTTGAAAATCTTTAAAATAGTTAATTTTTTAATTGAACCAAAAATATATGTTTGGCAATGGGAATAGTAGCTATCCAGAAACATAATAGTCTAAAATGAAGGATTCACTGTTTGGAGTTTGGACACAAAAAGTGTCTCTGTTTTAATAGTGGGTTTTGTGCCAAAAAAAACCATCACCTTTATTTCTTTTGCAAGATTGACGATCACCTTTGGAAAATGCAGGTCGATACCCTCACCTCAAAAGTCACTCGCAATATAACCCATCCGTCAAATTGACGTTATATCGGTAACAGAATTAAAAACGCTGCGTTTTGAATATGAAGAATAAAAAAAAACCGTGTTGTTTTCGACATAGAATGAAACACGTACCTAAAAAATGAGAAGAAAGAGGATAAAAGTCGTGATATGTCTCACTTGGGGAAGAAAAAAAATTAGGGTTCATCCTTCTACCGACGACGAACAAAAATCGAGGCATTCCGCCTAAAACTGCAGATCCGGTAAGTTTGTAGATCAATGTCTATTGTCTAGGGGTTTCTGGGTTGGGATTCGAGTTTCATATGTCTTAGTTTCGTTTTTTCTGGTTTGGAATAGGGTTTGAGTTTTTGGTGTCACTGTTCATTCACGAGATTTAAATTAGCAATTGGGTTAGTTAACTATCTTTGTTGGCAGGGAAGATGACATTCAATTACAACTTAAGCTCTTCATCAAGGTTTAGTGTGAGCTCTAGGGGTCGGCGTCATGGAAATTATGGAATTCCGAATAGGTGTTTTTGCGGTGGTGCTACTGTGATTCTCACTTCTCACACAAACACAAACCCTGGAAGGCGATTTTACTCATGCCAAATGAGTGATGTGAGTGTCTACTTTAACTTTTATTGTTTTTGGTTTGTTGATTTAACTTTTACTCATGCAAGTAAATGGTGGATGTTTAATGATTAATGATTTGTGTTTAGGATGGAGCCTGCCACATTTGGAAATGGTGGGACGAAGTGATGATGGAGGAATTCAGGGACCTCAAGGAGGAATTGGAATCTGTTTCGGATAGGATCCAATATGTTTGGTAGTCAACAGTCGGACAACATGAAGCATGTTGTTGACGTCCGTCACATGGAGACAATGCGTCGCAATCTTCGGGTTGTTGTGGACGATATTGCCAAGGTGAAGTCATTGTTGGAGGATGATGACCTAATGGAGAGGTTGAAGGAGTTCTCGGCCTTGAAGAAAAGGGAAGGTAAGAAGCTGAAGATGGTTGTGGCGGTTGTTGTTGTCGTTATTGCCTTTGGTTTACTTATTTGCTTGATTAAGTAGTGTTCTTAGGAGTTTGAAGATGTTATGATTATGAATTTATCGGCAATTATGTTTTCTATTTTGTATGGAAAAAAAATATTTTTGGTATGATATGTATGATTCAAAATTAGTGGTTTTAGCTACCCAAATGTTCCGACCCGTTTTGCTATATATATTTTTAGTTCTATATTTGATTTTAAATATATTTTTTAATACCTAAATTATCCATTCAGACTCTCATCCATTGTTTTGTTATTAATTTGCAAATAAACCATAATCATAAATATTTTATATTATCAACATAAATATCATATCATTTACACCTACAATTCATCATACATATTTTAAATATAAAATATGACCATTATTTTCTATATGTGAATTATCTTTTTATTTCAAATAAAATAGTATGGGAAGACTACCTATTTCCCCACGAGAAGTATCGCATATTTCTAGATGTCTCCCAAACTATGACCCCGTTTCAAATCCCCACTAAAAAAAAGTTAAAGACCTATATCCCCCGAAAAAAAGTTCTAAACGTATATACCCACAAATGTCGGTTTTAATGGCTTTTGATCTAAGCCAGATACTAAACTACAAAACTAAACCGAACAAAAAATCTGATTTCCTAAAAACTGACCGGTACATCTGTCCAAAAACCTAATTCCCCCAAATAATATTATTTTTTTTATTTCTTTATTAGAATAATAATATTTTTTTCTTAAAAACTAAATGAGAAGAAAAAAAAAACAAAATTTGATAAACAAAATGGAATCGTTCAAGATTATAACTTTCAACGCATGCAACAGTTGCAGGAATATTCTGAAGCATATTAATCTCAAATATTTTCATAGAGATTTGGTAAGATTTTTTTGTAATTGTATAAAAATTTAATAAAATTTTGTTGCTAAATCTTGTAGATGCTTAAAAGAAACCGTAAGTTGTATATGATTAACCGTAAATTGTAGTTGGTCCAAAGTAATTTCTTCTGGTTAACTTAGACATTGATCGTTTTGGTTTCATGATGCTTGTGGGTCGTCTTTTAACCACCTGAATAGATTCATAAAGCTCTTGTTACATGTTAATTTTCGATGTTACATCAAAAGTTAAAAACTAAAGACTTTTATACTATTAATTCTCGATGTTACAAAATGGTGTGGTAAAGTCTTGTTACAAACTTGATGAGTACATGAACTCTGATTTGATAAAGACAATAGAACTGGATAATATTTTGATAAACGCTTCCATAACAATGCATTCAAAGCAGAGGAGCACATGCTCGGGAAGATTTCACAGTTTGACAAAAAAAAATTGATTTCTCATGTAATCGATAACCTGAGGATTGTAATCTTCTTAGAGAATTTTTTTAATTTGTATAATAATCGTTTGAATTTAATATGTATAATTTATTGACCTTTAATTTAATTTAACAAAATTATACAGTTCAAGCTAAGAAATTTTGATTTATGTAACCTTTAATTTAAATTTTATCTCCAAAAACTGAATTTTTAATTGAATAAAATTATTCTGTTTGAAAACAGGGATAGTTATCCACAAAATCTAAAGTTTAAAAGTTATCCAGAAAAAGAATAGATCTATATACATTTTTTCTTGTTTGGACACAAAAAGTAACTATGTTTTAATAGATTAGATAATGAAACATTTATTCAAAACAAAATTCATTTTGAGAAATACCCTAAAATGGCACAAAATTTATTTATTTTGTTTCCAAACTTAACACCCTAAATTTAAAATTCCAAAAATAGCACAAATAATCATTTAAATTTACTTGTTTATCCAAAATAAATTTAAAATAAAATTAAACATTATGTTTGGGTTCACTATTTCCAATTTAGGGTTTAGTTTTCCTCATTATGAAATGATTTTAGATCATTTTAATATTAAATTTGTACTATTATTTACAAAATTTGTACTATTATTGTCATTTTCAACCAGTAATGCTAGGTTTGGAATAAAAGTTTTGAAATGTGCTATTTTGATCAATTGCCCATTCATTTATTCAAATTTTAATTATTATAACTGAATAAAATTCTCTTTGTTTCTTTTATAAATGTATTTTTTTGCTTAAAGAAACCATATAAATCCCCTATATATTAATTGAGAAAGACTGGTAAAAAAAAACTTTGGCTTGACATGTGATTTACAATTATGTCATGATGATGTGTCATTACCATAGAGCATCTCATGATATTTTTGAAAAAATGTTTCACTTACTAGAATAATTACATTCATGTCATTCACATTAAACTTATGTTTCACTTGATTAATATGCATAATCATATAGCCTCTCAAGATATTTTTGTAAAAAGATTTCACTTACTAGAATAATTGCATTCATGTCATTCACATTAAACTTATGATTTACTTGATTAATGTGCATAATTATAAAAGTTTTATTATGAGATTTTATATACACTGTTAAATCAATATTATTTTATAAGTTATTTCATTTCTAAAATGAAATTTTGTTTTTGATTTTTTTAATGTGAAAAATATTAGTCATACATTTCATATTTACCAAAACTATTTATTTATAATTTACAGAAATATTTAACTAAAACTACGCATTCATTATTTATATCGATTATTTTGTATTTTTTATACTTTTGGGAAAATCATTGTAGTTTAACCATTTAAAAGAACCTTCACGCCAAAAAACAAAAATCTATATCAATATCATTTAAATCACGTACCTATTTCATAATGGAAAATCGTATTTCCATTTCTTCATTTACCAATGAATATAAAATTCTGCAAAAATAATTTCATATAATCACTTCAAAGAAACATTGTAATAAAAAAATAAACGAAACATATTTATGTGCTTTGAAATTGGAATTCATTTTAAGTTTTGACACTATAAATATCATCAAATCATCATTTAATTATATTCAAATTAGATGAAACTTACGTTAGAAAATGATAAGACAAAAATATCAGTTACAAAAATTTACAAATATAATGCAGATGGAATTTGGTAGTTACCTAATATAGTTATTAAACATCTTTTGCATTTAATTATGTTTATTATTGATTATTTAACAATTTTTCAAAATTTATATAACATTATTTGGAAACCCTACGATTATATATAAGAAGAAATGTCTTCCATAAATATTTACTCATCATTTTTTTTAAAGTAGCATTTCTGATCTAATTATAATTTTTGTTTCTCATGATTCTTTTTTTAACTGAATCTCTGATTTGAAACTTTTGAAGAATATGTGAAAAATAAAGGTGAATATCATAAGACTTTGCAAAACAATACATATTGTTCTTGGTACTACCGATCGAGATGGTTATAATCGACTCAAAAGTTAGTTATTTGTTTTATTTAGTTTTATCATTCATATTATTTATGCTAAATCTTATTCACATCACTACAAGAAAGCAGGGCAACTAACGACATATTTTAGCGACCACTTATGAACGTCGTTAATTAACGACACCCTACCAACACATTAACGACGTATATACGAAGACGCCGCTAACATGTCGTAACTTAACGACATGACCACACGTCGTTGATTAGCGACGAGGTAACGACATATTGACAACATATGAAACAGATGCGTCGTTCACGCGTCGTTAAAACAACGACATCGAGCAAATATGTCGTTAATGCGCCGCAAATGAGACGTTGCTACGGTGTTGTTACTCAACAACATAGTAACGACGTATCTAGCCGTTGTAACCTTTAACGACATCACATGTGTCGATAATTTGGCATCCACAGAACACGTTTTCACCTAACAATATTTTGCTTATACTGAATTATTAACGACATTGGACGGTGTCTTATTGTTGTCGTTAGCATTGTCGTGTCGCTAAAACGTCGCAAATTAGCGACACATTAAAGACATTTATGAAACTCTAAACCTCAAATTTCTACACATACGATTAAAAAACAAAACACAAATCATTTAACGACATCTTTACAACGGATATGTATTAGTCGTCGCATTAATGTCCCTAATGAATGACAAAGTTTGAACATATGTCGCGAACACGTCGCTAATTAACGACACATTAAAGACATTTATGAAACTCTAAACCCCAAATTTCTCCTCATACATTTAAAAATAAAACACAAAAAAAATTAACGACATCTTTACAACAAATATATATTTGTCGTCGCATTGATGTCGCTAATGAGTGACAAAGTTTGGAAATATGTCATGAACACGTCACTAATTAACGACATATTAAAAATATTTTTAAACCCCTAAACCCCAAATTTTTGCCGGATTAAATATATTAACCCGTATTCTTATGTTTTTGGACAAATTCATTGATTAAAAGTCTTAACAATGATATTATAATATAGTAGTAGGAAATCATCTACCTCATTCACTTTACATTTTAAAAGTATTAGGAGTAGTATAAGAAAACTTATATTAGTATATGTTCACATCTATTCAATTTGTAGTAATTAACATGATTATCGACGTCTTTGACAATGCGATATTTAATTTACATGTAAAAGTGTATAAAATACGTAAATATTCTTTTCAAAGTCTTCAAAATTTGAATTATAACAATTTGAATCATAATTAACAACGTATGAAATACGAGTATAAAAAAATCATCGATTTATTGTTCCTATGATGTCGTTAATTAACGACGGAGTAATGACGACGGTGAATTATATGTCATAAAACCGTCGTTAATTAACTACGGGTTAACGACATAATCTAATTGTTTCACGCTAAATTTTTTTCGAATTCCCGCTTAATATTTTGGCCAAAAAACAAAATCAACACAAAATATTTGGATTCCCGCTTTATATTTTGGGAAGTTTTATTTAGTCTCTTCAACTAGCTTCTTCAGCATTTATTTATTCAGATCTCTTAGTTCTTTGTTTTGTTGTTGTTAAAGAACGATCTCTTCATTCACCAGTCCTCCTTCAGATCTGAGTTCGAGGTTGAGATCGACAACAATCTTCAATAAGCTTAGCACAAGGCTAGAATGGTACACCACGAACAAAACGCTTCTGATAGCGAGAAGAGGAGAGGATCTTCAAACTTGGAGAAACTCGTCGGCCATGGCAGACTCGGCGGGGAGCCAGCTTCGGGAGGCGTGACGGTGTCTTCAGGCGGTGGAAACGGCCGCCTGAAGACAGAGGAGCTGAGAAGAACAAGAGGAAAAGACGTTGTTTGAAGGCTTGTGCTGGCTAAAAAGGAAGCAGCGAGGGCATGGATCTTCAAGCTTTGGCTTGAGAGGATTGCAAGGTAGCACCAAAGGTATATTCGCCGGCAGATCGGAGATACGGTGGAGCTACATCGGAGGCGGAGGCAGAGGCAGAGGCGGAGGCGGAGGCAGAGGCGAAGGCGGAGGCAGAGGCGGAGGCAGAGGCGGAGGCGGAGGCTAAGGCTGGGGTCCGAGTCCAGAGAACGTGGCGGTGGCTTCAGACTTCTTCATCGGAGGAATTAAAAAAAAAATTGACAACCATGGTGAAAAGTTAGAACTGGGATTAGGTGAGAGAAGAGGGCCTGAGAGGGCGTGTTCATACGCAAACAATATTTTTTTTATTTTTTTAGGCAAACAATATTTGAATACCGGTTAATTAATGCAAAAACAGGATGTAGTTTTAGATTTGTTTTATTTTATTTTATGGTTTATTATATATAAAACATTTTTAATATCAATTATCTTTTTAATTAATTTTTAGTGTATAATTTTCTATTTTTTAATTATTAAATTTAAAATTGATTTTGAAACACTTACACTTGAGTTAATTAACAACACATGCACAACGTCATTAACTAACGTCATATATTTGACGTCGCTAATTAACAGCACAAACATGCGTCTTTAATTAACGACATTTAAAGGGGTCGTTAATTAGCAACATTTATAAGTGTCGCCGAATAACGACGTAGCGGGTGCTGTTAATTACCATCGTTTAGAAATCATCAATGATGCGTCGTTAATTGGCGAGGCAAGTCGTTGTTAAATAACGACGACGCCACGACATATTTGACATCGTCATAATTTAGCGACATATAAATGACGGATCTATTTTACGTCTTTATGTCGTTTTGGTGTCGTTACAAGCATTTAACGACGCATTAAGGACATTTATGGGTGTCGTTATTGATCTTTTTTCTTGTAGTGCATGTAGTTTTCTTTTCATAACTGTTAAAGTTAATTTATTATAATCACTACAAGAAAACAGGCGATTTCCGACGGCAGTTCCCGTCGGAAATATGTCGGGAAATAGCTTTTTCCGACGGGAAATTCGATTTGGTTGGAGATTCGTCGGAAACTGGTCGAAATAGTTCCGACTGATTACCGACGGGCAAATTTATGACGGATGTTGATCGGAACTAACCGTCAGAACGTTGTCGGAACACCGTCGGAAATAATTCCGACAGACTTCCGACGGGCCTTGTTTCCGACGGATATTCCAACGAATATTTATCGGAAAATTCAGTCGGAAAGCCGTCGGACATCTGTCAGAAATATTTCCGACAACCTTCCAACGGTTTGAGTTCCGACGGATTTCTGACGGACCATTTTCGACGGATTTTCAGACGGATATTCAATAATTTGTTTTTATTTTATTTTTATTCAATTAATTAATTAAACCTAATTAATTAATTAAATGAAAATATTTGTAAAAAAAAATTAATTATTAAAATTCATTATCATAAAAAAAATAATTCATTAAACATAATAAAATTTATCCAAAAAAAACATAAAATATTAAATTCAATCGGTCGAAGAGTTTTCGGGGTTGTCAGGATCCCGAAAGAGATGGAGAAGGCGCACTGCATGATCTTCTGCAACTCGGTGAGCTGTGACTGGGTTGAGGTGTGTGCGGACTGTAACTCATGAACCTGCGCGTCACGTTCTTTCACCGTTTGGCTGAACCTTTCAATTTCTTCCCGGTATTCCGAAGCATACCGAGGAACCGAGGAAGAAGATTTCTGGGTCGGAAGTCCGCCTAACCCAACGAATCGACCTTTGACTTTTCGAGTTTCCTACAAAAAAACATAAAAATAATGTTATTAATGAAATGTCGAAAAAAAAAATTTGAAAACAAATAGAAACTTACACCGAGGTCAATGTCGTTGATCTCTTCCCGGGGTAACTCGTTCGAGGACGTCGATTCATCGAGAGTGAGCTGTGAGATTCCAACTTCACGTTCCCGTTCCACCTTCTTCTTCTTGCACGTCTCAACGAGCTCACGCATCCCCACGTCATGTGATCTCTTCGGATTCTCTGGTACATGATCGAGAATGCTAAGTAACAAGAACTCCCGTCTCATGCACAAAGATGGCGGCAAATTGTAAGGTGTTACAATTACTGGACACAAAGAATATTGTATGCCGTGCTTCCCAAAAGGGTTGAAACCATCGGTACATAATTCAAGGTATACGTTTCTCGCCTCATACGCAAAACTATGATACATTAACTGAAAATGTTTCCATGCTCATGCGTCTGACGGATGAGCGATTTCTCCATCCGTTGTCTGCTCTGCATGCCATCTCATTGCTCCCGATGTGCGCTCTGACTGATATAACCTCTTCAATCTCTCTGTTAACGGCAAATACCACATCCGTTTATATGGCACTGACACTCTTCCACTTGTTTCCTTATACCAAAGTTTGCTACAACGGCATGTCGAACGGTCTGCGTCCTCTCTCCAGTATAGCATACAGTTGTCGATGCATACATCTATCATCTGATACGGCAATCGTAGACCAGCAACAAGTTTCTGTATCTCATAGTATGATGCCGGTGCAAAATTATCTTCTGGCAAAATGTCTTTCACAAAATAAGCGATTGCATCCACGCACTCCTCACTCAAATTGAAATCCGTCTTTATACCCATCATCATAGTTGCAGCTGATAAAGGGGAATGTCCACCTCTACACTCAGCAGCGTCTAACATATCAAAGAATTTCTGAGTTTCTAAGTTAGGTTCTTCTCCTCTATCTCCATACTCATCAACCGATTGTATACTTTCACGAAATGCATCGTTCACCATCTGAACATGACCTACAGTACTTTCTACTTCCATTGCAGGTTCTTCTAAAATAGCGTTATCCCCAATATATTGTTCACTAGTACTAGCATAATTATCCACCATGTTATCATTTTCTCCATGATAATACCAAATCTTGTAACCCGGAACAAACTCATGACAATACAGGTGTGACCATACTTCATCTATCACGATTAATCTACGATTCCAACATTTCGTACAAAGTAGATTTTATCGGTTTTTATCGCTTTCTTCTGCATACCCGCAAATGTCATGAATTCCTGCAGACCTTCTTTGAATTCCTCCGTAACTAGGCATGTCTCCGGAATTTGATGAGGCTTGTCCATCCATGATCGAAAATAATTATAAGGATCTGAAGAAGACATTTTGTTAAGAGAGAATAAGATATTTTTTTTTTTTTTGGTAATTGTAATGAATGAGAGAAGGGTTGGAAACGTTTTTATAGAGAAATTGTGCGCGATTTCCGACGAATTTCCGACAAATTTAACGGCTATATTCAAATGGCAATGTAACGTCTATATTTTTCAAATGGCTACAACATTCGTCAAAAAGATGTCGGAAATCCGTCGGTATATTTCTGACGGCTGATCGTCGTCGGAAATCCGTTGGACATTTCCGACGGGTTCAGTTTTCTGACGGATTTTACTTTCGTCCAAAATTCGTCGGAAATCCGTCGGAATTTCCGTGGGAAAAGACCATGTTTTCTTGTAGTGAATAGTGAAATACACTATATATAACATTAGACCATTCACAATGGGGTGACTGACTTTTATTTTAAATGATTGAATCCCCACAATGGGGTGACTGAATTTTGTCCGAAAAAAAAATGCAATGACTTGTATTGATTTTAGTTGAAAAATTTAAGTTAGTTGAAATTAAATAAATGGGGGCCACAAGATATAAATGGCTGATTTTAATTGGACCAAACAAAAGTACAAGGGGCCTACGTGTGTAGAACAATTATTATCTCATCCAAATAATTCGAACACAATTATTTGAAGATCCAATAAGTTTTTTTAATAAAAAATATATATCAAAATTCATTATTTTTTATACTCTATAAATAGAGTGTAATTTCATTTGATTCAGACACAAAAAAAAAACACAATTTTATCCAGATATCTTTTTTTTTTTTGTTACAAATCCAATTATCTTTCTAAATTTTTTTTTTTTAGGGAAATGGATCCCAACAATAACCCTTTTAACACCCAAAATTTTTCTAATTATCCTTTTAACTATCCAAATCCCAACAATTATCATTTTCAAAACCAATCTTCCAACCAACCTCAAAATATACCAAATTATGGGTTTCCACCAAATTGTTTCATGCCGTCATCTATTCCAACCTATCCTCCATATTATGGATCGATGATACAATATCCATCTCAAGCATCCCCTTATTCTTCTACTCCGGCGGGTCATGAAAATGTTTCAAATGTTGGACCAATTGAATTTCCCGGATATTCTACACAAACGGCTCTTGGAGGCTTGAGTAATGTTGATGAAGGCACTCCAGATGCAGATGATTCAACTCCTGCTCGCAAAAAAAATCCCAAATGGAACACTGCACAAAATTTGGTGCTAGTAAGTGGGTGGATTAAATATGGAACCGACAGTGTTGTTGGCAAAAACCAAAAAAGTGAATCATTTTGGGGTAAGATTGCTGACTACTGTAATGAGCATTGCTCATTTGATCACCCTCGTGACATACGTTCGTGCAAAAATCATTTCAACTACATCAACGGCAAATTGGCGAAATGGACTGGCGCTTACGATAACGTTAAGCGTATGCATCAAAGCGGGTGGTCAGAGAATGATGTACTGGCGAAAGCGCATGAGCTATATGAAAGTGGGGGAAATGGACATTTTAATTTAATGTCTGAATGGGCCGCTCTCCGTGATCAACCACGTTATGAAAGTCAGGTAAGAGCAAATACTGGATCTGGAAGCAGTGGGTCTAAGAGAGCTCACGAGGGTGATGCAAGCGACTCCAACTCTATAGGATCTAGTGTTCGTCCAATGGGAAGGGAAGCAGCAAAAAAGAAAGGTAAAAAAAAAGTAAGGAAGCAGCTTTGGAGGTAGTCAACGAAGACTGGTTTGAATACAAAGACTTGAAGAATCAAGAGATTGAACGATTAGACAAAATAGCCAAGACGCAAGAGGAGGCAAACAATTTGATGAAAGAAAAAACTCGTGCCAAGAAGATGAAAATGTGGATTAAGCTAAGTGAAAAGGATAATCTCGATGACCAGAGCAAAAAGCTGTTTAACGAGTTAAGCAACGATCTATTTGGAAATTAATTATTATTAAATGTCTGTTTATTTGTTGTCGTTTTCTGCTTTCATAATGTGTGTTTGTTGCTTTCTGCTTTCATAATGTGTGTTTGTTGCATTCTGTTTTCATAATGTGTGTTTGTTGCTTTCTGTTTTCATAATGTGTGTTTGTTGCTTTCTGCTATAATAATGTTTGTTTGTCTTTTTCTCCTTTAATAATGTTTTCTGTCAGTTTTCGTCAAAGAAATCTGTGACTTTTGGCTTTTAAATGAAGAATCCAATCTTTATCTACTAGTTCACTAAATTCCATGATTTTTTTGAATTCGTCTGTATGAACCACTCAATATAAATTCAATTCTTATCTATTAATTAATTGTATTCCATAATATGTTTGGAATCCGTCGATTTCAGCCACTTAACTTCCTATAAATGGAGACTTTTTCTTTCATTCAAGTATCAATACAAATAATATCATCTTACTGAAAATATCAATGAATCCATCACAATTTCCTTTTGATATCGAAGCTTACAAAAGGCAGTCTCAAATTGAAGAGAAGTATATCCTTAACCAGTTTAGGGAGCGTCGACAGAAAATAGAGGAAGGACGGGCATCTAGTAGCAAGAGAAGATACTTCAACAGAGATCATGTAGCAGCAAACCAGAGGCTAATTGACGACTACTTTTCCAATCAACCTACATATGACGATGCAATGTTTCGTCGGCAATTTCGGATGCGAAAACATGTTTTTCTTCGGATCGTTGCGGACCTATCAAGCAGTGACAACTACTTCACTCAAAGATTTGATGCAGCAAAAAAAGAAGGTATATCTCCACTAGCAAAATGTACCACGGCAATGCGAATGTTAGCATATGGTGTGGCGGCCGACGCGGTTGATGAATACATCAAAATAGGAGGTACAACAGCAATGGAGTGCTTGCGTAGATTCTGTAAAGGAATCATACAATTGTATGAGCAAGTGTATCTTAGAGCTCCAAATCAAGATGACCTACAAAGAATACTCCATGTTAGTGAAATTCGAGGGTTCCCGGGGATGATTGGCAGTATTGATTGCATGCACTGGGAATGGAAAAATTGTCCTACGGCGTGGGAAGGTCAATTCACTCGAGGAGATAAGGGAACAACCACTGTTATTCTTGAAGCAGTTGCATCTCATGATCTATGGATCTGGCATGCATTTTTTGGGTGTCTGGGCACATTGAACGACATCAATGTTCTAGATCGTTCACCCGTGTTCGATGATGTGGAACAAGGAAATACTCCAAGAGTGAACTTCTTCGTGAATCAACATCCATATAATATGGCGTACTATCTAGCTGACGGTATTTATCCTTCTTATCCGACTTTCGTCAAATCAATTAGACTTCCTCAAAGTGAACCAGACAAGTTATTTGCAAAACATCAAGAGGGGTGCCGGAAGGACATCGAACGTGCATTTGGAGTGTTGCAGGCTCGATTTAAAATCATTCGCGAACCAGCTCGCATGTGGGACATAGCTGATTTGGCTATCATTATGAGGTCATGTATCATATTGCATAATATGATTGTTGAGGATGAAAGAGATACATATGCTCAAAACTGGACCGATTATGATCAATCCGAGGCAAGTGGGTCTACTACACCGCAACCATTCTCAACCGAGGTGCTACATGCATTTGCAAGTCATGTGCGTGCTAGATCAGAATTGCGTGATTCCAATGTGCATCACGCATTGCAAGCAGATCTAATCAAACACATATGGGCAAAATTTCGTGATTAAAGAGATTTTTAAGTTTTTGTTGTGTGTGATTTAAAATTTTATTGTTTATGAGTTGAGTTTATTGTACTAATTATTTAATGTGTGTTTTATTAGTTTTGTGTGTTTTATTGGTTGTATCGTGTGTTTATTTGTTTCCTGTATTCAATACCAAAATTTTCGTGATTTTATTTCTTTTATAATATTTTTTAAAAATTTTATTATTTGTTAAAAGTTAATTCAAATTATAAATAAAATATAAAAAACATAATTTTCGTTTAGTTTTAATTGATAATTGCTACTATTATGTAATCACAAAACATAAATAAAATAAGAATATTAAAATAAAAATAGTGGGGTAGGGAGTTGAATTTTATTAAGCAAAACTATTGTAGTTATAAAAATTGAATAGATAGTTGAATTATTATGTGGAAGAGAGAGAAGATGATGTGGAGTGTTAAAAATGATAAAAGAGGTAGTTGAATTTTATAACCATTGTGAATGGTCTTATATTTTACAATTCTATTTCTACACTGTTATACAAAAATGGTTTTATTTCTATATAACAGTATATTTTACACCAATATTGTATCTTTGTTTACAATAAGTCCAATTTCGAGATGTTTAATTCACAATTTTTGAAATAATTTTTTATTATTCCATTTTTTAGTGTGTAAAACACTTTCAAAAACTTTTAAAATTAATCGCATATTAAGATAATATGTTAAATTTTGTAAAAATACTACAAAGACGAAATAAGAAAATGTTTATACTACTATTGTATTTTATGATTTTATTTATTTTTAGAGTTTTTCGATTATCTTTTTCATATTATTTGATTTTGACACACAAATCCCATCAAATTTAAAAATATCTATTATATCATTGTGGTTCAAATGGTTTACAAAAGACTTATGTATTATATTCAGAATTTTAAATTGTTATGGTCCATATTTTCATTTCATACTCGGATATTACAAAAAATCTATAGATATTTCACTTTTCACGGAAGGCGCAGATTATTATGTAATTATTTTCGTCTCTTCCACATTAAAACATTTTTCTTTTTCTGATGGAAACAGTTCGTTCATGCGATTTATATAGTTGAATGCGATATTAATTTCTTTTTATTGGTGTTCGAAAGTTGAGTTGGCTACATTTTACAAGATCAGCTCAATTTCCTAGGAGGAGATCGCTTATAATATTTGAATCGTAGTTAAAAACAAATAAAATTAGAAAAATGTTTGAATCGTAATTTAATGATACTCCTCTGTTTCTAATAAATAGATTTTTTAGAATTTTCACACATATTAAAAAAACATTAAAATTTGATTATAAATACATCATCTTTTTTTACTAAACAATTTCTCATTACTCTAAACCAATAATAATTCAATAAACTCAATTTTTTTTTAAGTTTACAACTTATCATTATTAACCAATAAAAATGTATAAAAAACCTTAAAAAATCTATCTGAAACAAAAATAAAAGCTAAGAAAATTTCTTTTACAAACAGATATATATTTCTAAGAAAAATAAAAACAAAAATAAAACCCAATATACTCCCTCTGTTTCGAATGCTTTCAATCGTTTGGGTTAGACCTGTGCATAATACCCAAACCCGAAAAGCCAAACCAAATCCGACCCGAAAAAGAGGAACTGAACCCGACAAAATACCCGAACGGTTTCTAAATTCTAAACCCGAAAAACCGAAACCGAACCGACCGAAAACCGAATGGATATCCGAAATACCCGAAATACAATTATATACCCAAATATTAATTATATTTAGACTTGATAACCCAAAATTACAATTATAAATCCAAATATATGAGTTAATTTTATACCAAAATAACCAAAATATACGAAGTTTTTAGTTATATTTGTTAAGGTTTGACCAAATTTTATTTAAATTTAACCAGTTTTATTCAAATTTAACCAATTTTCATTTTATTTTTATGATTTTTCGGATACCCAAACCCGAACCGAACCCGAAAGTAAATAACCGAACCCGAACCGAACCCGAATGAAATTCTAAAATACCCGAACGGTTTCTAAATCCTAAACCCGAAAACCCGAACAGAAACCCGAACGTCCAGACCTAGTTTGGGTGTATGACATACAAATATATATTTTTTTGTCAAATTGCAAATAATATAGTTTCCAAATCCACCATGCATTATCGATAACTACCATGTAAATTAACAATGATAAGTGAATACATCTAGTAACAAATTTATTTGTATATTGGGTTTCGGGTGATGACGCATCCGAGTAAGATGACTTCAAGTGGATCGTGAAATGTAAACGGAGTAAAGGAGACAGTGGGTTGATGGGTAGAAATGTAGAATACGGCAATCATATCCTAAGCATCTAAATTTTTTTTTCATATTTTATTTTATTGATCAAATTTTCAAATGAGTCTTGACATAAAAATTTCTGGTTTGATTGATCGCTCATACTATATTGATGCAAAAAGTTCAAGTTCGTATTTTTGTTTTGTTGGTCATTCGACATCTAATAGATATCTTAATAAGATACCATCGATGAATATTGAAAAATAACGAGTAAAACAGATAAACAAATTTTATTAAGATAACGATCATAACATGGTACATATGACATATCATATGCAACCTAGCTATTATTATTTCTTAATTATTATCGAAGCATATAATAGAAGCTAGGAAGTATTAATCCCACAAACTCAAATATTCATTTGTTACGCAGATTCCGGAAATACTCTTTCGGGTCGCTTTCGAAAACATCCCTGACAATTCGAGCATCTTTTCCGGGAGCCTTCATTGTCTTCTTTTCCGGTCCCGCTCCCACACCGGAGAATAAACCGGCAATAGCAACGACAGCACCAATGACGGCCATAGCAGTTCCCAAGATATGAACCATCTTCTTTCTTGTTAGCGTCATTGTTGTTGTCGCACATTTTGAAAGATAATCACAATTTTAAGATATACTTTCTCTTTGGAGATCAAGAGATCTATGTGATTTTTATAGCTGTAGATGTGATGCCAAACGATTTATTTGATGAATTAATATCTCAATTCAATTTACTAGGACGAGATCTTAATTATGTTGTGTATTCTAATTTAATGGCACTGTTGGGAGTCGATTGGGGTTTCTAGTAAAGATCGAATATGAACATATTGATACTTTTTTTTTCAAGAAAATTAAATTAATATATAATTTCGATTTTTTTTATAAAAAAAAAGGGGAATGGAACAAATGGAAACGTATTTGATCTAAGCTAGTATCTCCAAAGTTAATGAAATTATATTTGCATGTGATAATAAAAATGAAAAATTACGGGAGTTTTTCCTTTAGAATTTGTTCCATGTGATGTGATGGGATGTGAGAGAAGAATCTCTAAGCGATTTCAAGAATCTACCAAGATTTCACTAATGGGACCCAAAACATGTGTTTGCACTTGAATGTATTGACGGGATTTTACACTCCACAAATCAATTAACTAAAAATGCAACTTTTTAGCTCGTAATAATAATACTATGCAATGAAGAAATCGTAAATAATTTTATTTGGCTAAAATTATACTTGGAAAAAATATTGTATCACCATGTATATAATTTAGGGTAGACGAATCATGTTGTTAGCTATTTGCAGATTATTTCTTGGTCTATCGGACCAGTTTTACACGTGTTTGAGTCTGATTCTGACAAAGGTCCGAACAACTCGATAGTAAATGCTTTAACGATTCTTCTTATTCACACGTAAAAACTCTTTATTGTGAATTGGCAAACACAAAAAGCATAAAGCATACATAAACAAACTCTATGAATAACGTCATCTGATTATTTGTTTGTCGTCCAACTGACACAAATGATAACAAAAGTAAGTGTGGTGGTGCTCCGGCAAATATCAAATGAAATAACAAATTTTTTATTAAAAAAAAAACTGCAAAATGACTTTTAGTCATAATATTATATAATTTTACAAAATAACTGAAGGAATATATCGATAATGTGATTAGTAAAAACATGATCTACCATATTGTATCATTTAAGCCATTTACTAATTCTAACTTATACTCCTATTTTCTATTTATCAAATCTAGACGATCCTGATGATTGACATACATGTATCACTATTGGCATCCTCATGTAATTGATCCTTTGTGTCTCTTTTGGTTTTTACTCTGTTTAGTCTATGTTTTTTTTTTGTGTCGTTCTTTTTCTTGTTTGGCTTTGTTTTTTTTTGTCTTTTCTCTGAGTTTCTCTGTATGTCTGGCTCAGCCTGTAGAGTCCTTTAAAGATTTTATGTCTTTTAAGATTTGTTGGGGACAGTGGAACATTGTGGCATTATTTCAGAGAAAAAGAAAAGTATGAATATTGCCGTCCAAAAATGGATCTAAATGATCGTGAAGGCGAATACATTTCACAACAATTTTTTTTATATATTAAAAACACTTAAGCTCGTGGGTGCAAGTTTTTCTCGATTCAAGTTCATGAGAAAAAAGGTTGTGGATACAACGAGAGACACGTGGCAACTGTCATTGTCAAAGGTGTGGCACACCAATTTTCGTTTTGACTTTTTGCTAAAGTTAGCCTCCATTATTTATTGGTTTTTTTTTTAAAGAATATTATTTAATTTACTAATTTTATGAGCAGTACCAGCAAAAATCTATCGCCTTCTGAAATAGATGTTTCAACAGAGCCAGTCAAAAGGAAATCTTATGGGATTTACCAAAACCAGCGATTATGGAAAAGGATCGAAAGTGATTTGGCCACAACCAAATGAAGAAAAATCCAATTTTATATACATCAACACATGTAAAACCAAAGTCTACACAAGAACCTATTATAAAACCCTGTAAGTGTCCTAAAGCAGCTTCTTCTACCTATTCACACAATGTACTAAGTGTCATTTACAAATAGAGGAACACTTCCTTCAAGAATTTAAGATCTGATCAACCCGAAATTGACGAAAGATCTCGACTTGAAAACCCCAAAGAGAAATCCCGTTGGAGATTCTTGAGAACTCGGTTTCGGGTCTGTGTTTCCGCCTTTCACTTGAAGTATTGTCTGGCCAATGACTTGTCTAATTGAATCTATGGTCTTAGCATCAACTTGGTAACCAGAAGCATCCCTCACATAGAATGTGTTAAGAGCTTTGCCTCCTTTTGTTTTCACTTCAGCTCTTGTAACCGTAAGACTGTTTTCGCGGAAAATCCGAGTCACATCCGAAAGTAACCCGACTCTATCTGAAGTGCAAAGCTCAAGCTTCAATCCCTAAAACATAGAAACAAGAACCAAATGTTAAGGCACAACACACGACATTCTTATGGTTCTTCTTCAAGCAAATCACAACAATGTTTACCTCAGAGACTCTTCTTTGAATAGCTGCTTTAAGACATTTAATCACTCGCTGTCTTTCTGCCTCGGATTTGACTGGGGATCCATCCGTGTGTCTTATGTAGTATTCCTGAAAACTCCGAGAATTAAGGATCAAGTCACGAGCTTAAGTTGAAGAAAAAATTGCAGAAAGCCTAATGTGTGTAATACCTGATAAGCTTCAGGGCCTTCAGCATCGATGCTGGCATGCGAAACCACATATTTCATATCCGTCAAAGTGAAGACAGTATCGAAAAGAAGCTTCGGTCTATCTTTACAGTTGATCATCACAATTGAGTAATCCAAATCATGCAAATTGGAGACATCCACATCTGGAATTACTCTCCCACTTTTATCTTCATCATCAACATTATTCTCCCATTCGTCGTAATCCCTATCTGCAAACATCAGTTGATGAAGCTTACGATCTGTGCAAGTCTCATTGAGAGGAGAAGAAACCGTGGTTTTGGGTTCACGGGATCTTCTGCTACTGCTTCCACCTGTAAGCACGTAACCAAGAAGTTTCCTGATTTTGGATAACCTCTCTGGATCGGTGACTGCGGAGCAGGTCTCTTCGTCGGTTACTTGTAAAACCGCTGCTGCTTTTGCTCTATGTGTCCAGATTTCAGCGTTTACCACATTGCATTGAAGGTCCATAAGAACAGCGCATAGCTCAGACAACAACCCAGGCCTGTCAGTTCCTGATAGCTCAATCACAGTGAAGTCGGCAGATTGTTTAACCCCAATGGATGATCTCATTGACGGACTGAAGCAAGAAGACTCATCAGGGCCAAGAGACTGCAATAATCACACCACAAAGAGTTAAGAATCATACCATCACACTAACCGAAATTGAATAGAAACAAGTGGTTCATCGCTTTTGCTTACTTTACGGATATATTCAAGAACGATTTCATCGGTGACTTTGTTCCCATCTTGATCAGTAACATTGAAAACATCCATGAACCAGCCACCATCAGAGGAGATATAAGCTTTCTTAATGGTGAGATTAAGATCAGTCAACACTTGAACAACTTCCAGAAGAATCCCATGTTTATTGGCACTATCCACCTAAAAACAAATCAAAATGTTTTTTTACTTGTCTTTCCCAACTAAATCAAACCTAATCCCGTGACAAATTCAATCTCAGAGAAATTTAAAAGGTACCTTAATGACAGTGACATTCTTGCACACTTCGTTATCAATCACAACCCTAAATGATAATAATCAAATTAAACTCAGACTAATTTAAAGATAGATCGAAACTATGGAAGAACAAAAAACAGCAATTCGAAGTTAGTCAATACCTTGGCGGATTTACTCTTCTGATGAACTTTGCAATCTCATCATCCATATGATATGAATAGCTCAAGCAAACATCTGGAAAAAAAGAAGAAAAAAAACCCAACTAAATCCATATCAACACAAATCCAAAACCCAATAGATTCAATCAAATAATCGAAGGAAACATATAATTGGGAACAAAATCTAAACGAAAAACCCCTCACTAAACCGAAAACCCTTAAAAGAAACAGAGACTAAACCTAGAACGATTACAAACGAAGCAAGACACAAAAAGACCTAAAATTGAACAAAACCCAGTTTCGGAAACTAAACCTCAGAGACATATTTGGATCAATCGATCATCAAATTGAAATCGAATCAGAGGAAAAAACAAAAAACAGAGAATAGTAACGAACCCATTTTTCGATTGTTTCGTGATTGTGTAAAGATCTTCGCGCCAGTAAGAAGAATAAATCAAAAGGGAAAATTGATTTCTCCCTTTCTATTGATGTATAATCTGGAGGAAGAAGAAGAAGGAGGAGGAGAAGACTTTGCAATTGCAATTGCCAGAGAGAAAAATCACAAGAAAGTTGTTAATTTTATATGTACAGAAGAAAGAAAAAATTCAGTTATAAACTAATAAAAAATTGGGGAAAACGAGTGAGATCCAATGGGGAAAATATTACTACTCACACTATGCTGAGTCTGACACAAATTCAGCCGACACGATTCTCCTCAAAACCTGCAAAGAAAGAGTCCACAAAATATAATTTGTTAAAAAAATTCTTCTGATTGTGATGAGGATTTGAGGAGGAGTCTACTCATAAATACACTTGGCGCATGCTAGTAGCCGCCCTTCGTTTTCACGATAGATTTGACCGGTGACCGGTTTAGGAGATTCCTCTTAATTGGGTTAGTAAATTACAAACCATATTGTACTATTTATATCTAGGAGATTTCTCTTAATTTGGTAGTAAATTACAGACAGTCCTTTGGGTTATTAGAAACAAATCGATGAGTTTTGACCAATTACATTCCAATTTATGGAATAATAAATCGAATTTGAATGTTGACAATTGTGGAAATCGATTATTTTTATTGGTTATATGACAAAGAATTGGAAAACAAATTAACTTGTACTACAGTGGAAAAAGAATATTGTAATTAGGAAATTAATTTAATATTTTTAAGTATAGAAGGGGAATTTGGTATTATTTTTGCAAATTATAGAAACATCACTCACATATTTCTGCTTATATAACTATTTGCTTTCAAAGTTTTTGTAACAATTTTGTAAACTCGTTTTGATATCAATGAATTTGTTTAATCGAAAAAAATATAGAAACATCACTCACATAAACTTCTCCAATCTTAAAAACATATATTTTTTTTGTCTAAGCCCTAATTAAATCCAAAACAAAACAAAATTCTACTTTGAAAAACTATCTCATTCAGGTAAAAGTTTAACAAACTTTATTGAAGATCCTTTGGAATATGGTTTTGTCGAGCAATAATAAATTAGAATAATTTTTGTAAAGATGAGAAATAACTTAAAACAACATAAACAGTTTTTATTAAAACAAAACTTTAGTTAAAAATATCACAAATGTGTAAATAACCCCCACTACCACATACTTTAGAAATTTATGATTTTGGTGGTAGTTTTGGAAAACAAAACATAAAATGTGGTCATCTAAATATTAATATTAATATATTAGTAAATATTAAATCACAAGCTTAAGAAATATCCCAAGTTACAATATTTTTTTTTCTCCCTACTACCATAATTATGATTTTTCTAATACTATAATTGATTTGTTATCAACTCTTTTCCCTGGTTTTCTCGAATTGGCCGAATGTGTCATGTGTTATTACACTCCAAAGATTTTGGATGTTTAGAATTTAGTGGAATCCAACCATAACGGCAAAACAAAGAACATGAACACTTATGCAGTTAGCAAGGACCAGAATCTAAGGAAAAATGTTTCACATGTCACACTAAATTTCCAATAAATTTCGTGGATTTTTCCATAAATCTCTACATACATTATCAAGTCTTCAACTTTAACCATCGTGATTTGTGCAAATGTAAATCTGTGAACAACACCTAAAGTGGATATAGATCAATTGATGTATAAATGAACTCCGATCGACCCTTCAGTAATTCAGTAACTCATAGTTGTATGTATTAAAAAAGAAATAAATTAAGGTGGAAATTTTGTATGTAAAAAGAATTTGGATGACTGAGAGATTTCAGAATCCGCCGCACACAAATCCCGTTGACATTCCTTCAATAAATATATTTTTAAGAAATCGAATAAGATTAGGAAAACATAGTTTGATTAGTAATTATATATTATATATGTCTATTAAAAAAGGTTCTAATGGAATACAAAGAATATAAAAGAAGGGGAAAAACATGCTGTTAGAAAGTCAAATGTTTGGGTGAAAGAGAAATGCGTAGAAGGAGGGACCATGCCGGCCGCATGTTACTCCCCATTTGCTCATTCTCTTCTTTCTTCAGTGCTACTCTCTCATTTAATTAAAATAAAAATAAAATACTTGTTATGCATAAATACATTTCCTTTAAAACAACTTTTTACATAGCACAACTTTATAAAAATACAAACAAAAACAAGTCTGAAAGGGTTATTAATCTTTTCGTCAGGAGTCCTAATTAGTTGTAAGATTAATGATTCTTTTTTCTTTCTACAAAAGATTAATGATTCTAAAACGTTCAAAACCTTTTTTTTTGTGGTATTTTTAAAGAAGTTAAAACTTGTTATGATATTTTTGAATAAAGAACATAATAGTATAGTGATATTTTCTGAGCTAAAATTTGTTTTGTGGTTTCTTATGGCATTTCTCTAAGTTTAATATCATTGAACATTGGTTCGACTTGTTAAATATACCAAAATTTACCAAAGAAGACTAAAAAAAAACTTTGGTTTGAACTTCGTTCTTAATGTGACAATATTGTAATCTGTAGACACCATATATCGGTAAAAAGTCTAAGCCAAGTCGGACTGAACCATATTATCATATAAATTTTGTTGGTGTTTGTATGGCTCATCGGAAATTAACGTTTACTTTTCGACGTTGTTGAAATAATTTCAGAATGCATCTCATAAACTTTGAATGTTACACTTTACAAAAATTGAAGTCACATAATAATGTTATTTCCAAATTTTAAATTTGTATAAAATATTAAAATAGCACTTTAAAACATAGTCGGTTTAGTCTCCAAATCTACGGTGGTCTAGTGGTTAATTAGTAACTAAGGAATTGCATTTTGGCAGGATTGAAACCATCGTGTTTCTTTAACTTAATATATGGTATTGTTTGTAGATATATAATGTTAAAGAAACACGATGGTTTCAATCCTGACAAAATGCAATTCCTTAGTTACTAATTAACCATTAGACCACCCTAGATTTGGAGACTAAGTAACTAAGGAATTGCATTTGAATGATTAGCCACTGAATATAACAGTTCAATAAGTCTATATATGTATCAATTTATTCTCACAAAATAAAAGATATGTTTTCATATTATTGCCTCAATTTATTTATTTACTTAGGGCTCCAAATATAACCAGAGCCTCTCATAACCTTCACAATCTATACTTCATTTTTCGGAGGCAATATCGCTTCTTTTGCCTCTGTTGCTTTTTCTCCAGCGTACTTAGACGTTTTCTTGCTCATATCCGTCGCCGAATCTTTGGCTTCACCGGCTTTTTCAACAATGAAGTCTTTGGCTTTCTCCGCCATTGAAACAGTTTCTTTCTTCGTCTCTTTGCCTTTCTCCGTCACAAACTCCGAAGCTCTCTTAGCATTTTCAGCGACTGTGTCCATCGCTTCACCAGCTTTCTCAACAAAGTAGTTTCTTGCTCTCTCCATGTGATCTTTAGCTTCTTGTCCTTTTTGAGCAGACACGTGTCCCACTTCACTTCCCTTTTCCTTCACGAACTCGGCGGCTNGTGGCAAATTTACAAAATGATTACAATGAACAAAATGAGTGAATATTTTTAGAAAATAACATCATGTAAATTTTTTAAAAGAAATTATATGAGAGTTTTGATTCATGTCGGAGCCGATCTCAATTATTATCCCAAACAAGTAGACTTACGAGGCATCGTCGAGCCATTTGGGGTCGTTCTTTGAGTTACCATCACCTTTCACGGTGGCCATGACCCACGACTTCTTACGGTGAGGTGCAATGATCACATTCTTCCGGCCAACTATCATGGCTCCTCCGCCTACGCCGCTTCTCTTGCCTCCGTTGATGAAGAAAGAAGAACCCATCCCACTAAGCACAGCTCCGGAGATCGACATCTCTCTAAGATGTGTAAATAGTGTGTGTTTTGGGAGCAAAAATAGAATCAAACTAAAGGGATGAGTTTAATTTATTAGAGACAAAGTGAGAATCGTTATAAAGAGAAACTTTAAGAACTTGAACTAAGTTTATAAAAAGAACAAATAAGTTTGATTATTTTATTTTAAATTATAATAAATTTTATTTTAATAGAATAGTAAGAAGTGGGAAAAATAATGTGTTTTTAGAAGGTCGAATTTTTGGGAGAGAGGAGAAAGGGAAACAATACGTAGAAAGAGGGCTCATGCCGGTCGCATGTTAATTAGTCTTCTCATATCTTCTAACTGAGTATAAAAACATAATAAACAAAAAATAAAAAGAAGTAAAAATGACAATAGAGGAAAGAAAGAAGAAAATAAAGAATGGTGTAATTAAGAGAAGTGCATAAATTTGAGGGGGCATGCCGGTTGCATGTTTCTGTATGGTTGACAAATCTTAAGAATGACTGTACGTTTATGTTTTTGGTCCACCATTCTGATTAAAGGTACAATGTAATAATATAAATAAATTATACCGATTGTTGTAACTAGAAATATAACGGTCAAAATTTGTAAATAATGATGAAAATAGAGAGGTCTTTGGCTTATCTTTAAGAAAAGAAGAATCGAGGGACTATCGAACAATAAACACAGAATTTGTTGCTCGATGAGAAGATACATGATTCGAGAGCGTTTTAGACAAGATTTTGGAGAAGTAAACTGGATTAGTATTTCGATTCTCATGATAGATTTACAAAAACAAGAACAAAGAAAAGACAAGTGTTTGATTCTATAGCTAAATGGTAGTTGAGAATGGTGTAGAGAGTTGGAATATGGTCCCTTACTCCTTGCCTTCGTCCGTGTTTATAATCTAAGATCGTGTTTAACGTCTCCGTCTCCTCCGCCTGATTCGCCATGAATGGTCTTTAAGTCCGAGGCTCTGGCCGTTACGTTTAGACGACTTAACTCACCGGTTTGAACGAGTTTTTGATATCGGCAGAGTTGACTAACAATTCTGCATTGAATCCCCTTTGACTGTAGATGTTCATTCCGATGGGCCTTTCAACTCGGCCTGTCACCTCATTACTCATTTGATCCATTTGACTTCTTTGATTTTAATGGATATTTTTACCATAAGTTTACTGGATCTAATTAACTGGACCGGGATTTTAACCCCACATCGATATACACAAACAAAATCCATGCATTGGGGGTGTATATATATATATATATATGTATTTTTAATATATATGTCCAATTAACAAAAATACACATTTGATTATCTTTGACAACCATATGTATTGCATGATAATATCAATATATGGATGGTGGACGTAAGTAATAAAGGTATTTATCAATTTTCTGAATAGATAGAATAACTTTTTGGAGTATTGGACTAACTAATGAAGCAACATAATTAAGAAATTTCTGTTACAAAAACAAAAAACAACATATTAAAAAATTTCGTCGTAATTGGCCCACCATTTATTTTTGATTTTTTTTTTTACGTCATTCTTTTTTGAGTTTTTGTTTCTATTTCCACCCATTTTTCAGATAAGCATCAAATCTCAACAACTTTTAAAGCCGCCGGGCACTAAAACAGTAACAATACAGTTCAATAATCGATCATTGGTGGTGTCGACCAAATTTGACCAAACATTTTTTAAGATGTAAATCAAAATTATTAATTGATATCTAAATGTAAATTCTATGGTCGTTTTTAGGATTACCAAAAAGTTATATAGTTTTTTTTTTTTAGAAAGAAAAAGTTATATAGTTTTGATGTGTATATAACTTTATAAGAATTATCAAGGAAAAACAGAATTCGATTATTTTATGAAACATTTCATTTACGAAAGCCGTGGTCCAATGTTCCAACCAAATTTGGGTTAGGGATTACGTGAAAGTGACTAAAGAAAGCGATCTTTAAAGATTCACATAATCACATCTGCTGTTTTTCTTTTTTTACGTACGATTCACATCAGTGTCGTGTCCACAAAACACAGACACACGCATATATATGGAGAATGGATTTTAGTAATTACGTAAAGTTAAAGCTAAAATGAAATGTTTGGTCTTTATTTTTTGAACATTCGTGGAAAACATGTTATATGTCAAAAGAAAAAAAAAACCGCTGTAATAGTATCTTTTAAAATTCATTCTCCAAAAATCGCGCAAACGGACCCAACCTTTTTAGTTAACAAATTGGGTAGGATAGTAATAAATACTTTACAAAATTAAAGTGACTGACATAATGTTATTTACAAAAGTTATATTTGTTAAAAAAAAAAAACATAACACTTCAAAAACTAGATTATATAATGTCTAGATCTATGGGACCTAATGGCTAAAAACGTCTACATTTTATCAAAATTGAAATAACTGTGAATGACATAAGGGGTGTATTGATGAGCATTTGGAGTGGTTTGAATTTTAATATGATTTTAGATGATTTTGATGATTTTTGGTGAATTTAAAGAAATTGTTATGATTTGGTTTAAAATTTTCTATAATTTTACATAAAACCATAAGATTTGAGTTCTTATATTTGTAACCAAGAAACTTCTCTAAAATTCTCTTGAAGTCATTAAAATCTCAATACTTAAAACGTTTCCAATAACAGTCGATTTTAAAAGACATTTAC
Organism: Eutrema heterophyllum; assembly: GCA_002933915.1. Classification (NCBI taxonomy): domain Eukaryota; kingdom Viridiplantae; phylum Streptophyta; class Magnoliopsida; order Brassicales; family Brassicaceae; genus Eutrema; species Eutrema heterophyllum. The sequence goes on along the minus strand of PKMM01030643.1, from coordinate 245,392 downwards.
AAAGCATAAATTCAATAACACTGATTTTAGAAGATTTTTTAAAATCCATGTTTGAATAACATAAGATTTGTTATTTTCATTCAAATAATTTCAAATGCTCGGTTCAATACACCCTCATAGTTTTGTATATATATTAGAATTAAAGAATAATTCACTTGAATGATTAACCAATAACCACTGATTATAACAGTTTAATTAAGTCAATGTATGATCAATTCATTCTCACATAATTCTTTTTTTTCCTTAATACAGTATATTGCTTCAATATCTTGTATGTGTGTTGACAAAAAAATATCTTGTCTTTGTTTTAGGGATCCAAATATATATATGAGAGCTGGTAATTACCACCACCACAATCTATACTTCATTTTTTGGAGGCAATATCGCTTCTTTTGCCTCCGCTGCTTTATCTCCAACGTACTTAGCTGTTTTCTTGCTCATATCCGTCGCCAAAACTTTGGCTTCACCGACTTTTTCGACGATGAAATCTTTAGCTTCACCGGCTTTTTCAACTACGAAATCTTTGGCTTTCTCCGTCATTGAAACAGCTTCTTCCTCCGTCTCTTTGGCTTTCTCCGTCACAAAATCCGAAGCTCTCTGAGCATTTTCAGCCACCGTGTCCATCGCTTCACCAGCTTTCTCAACAAAATAGTCTTTTGCTCTCTGTATCTGATCTAAAACATCTTGTCCTTCCTGTGCAGACACGTGTCCCACTTCGCTTCCTTTCTCCATCACGTACTTGGAAGCTTTCTCTCTTTCATTTTATTTGTGTGTGAAAATTTTACAAAATTATTAAAAAATGAACAAAATGGGTATATATAATATTATAGATAACAAATTCGACCATGCTCGAAACTAAAAAAAAGAAGAAGAAAATTTAAAATGTATATCTCCAAACAAATAGACTTACGAGGCATCATCGAGCCATTTTGGATCGAGCTTTGAGTTGCCATCACCTTTCACGGTGGCCATGACCCACGACTTCTTACGGTGAGGTACAATGATCATATTATTCCGGCCAACTCTCAAAGCTCCACAGCCAACGCCGCTTCTCTTGCCTCCGCTGATCAAGAACGAAGAACCCAACCCACTAAGCACAGCTCCGGAGAAAGAAATCGCCATGAGAATCTATTGCGTTTTCTCTTTAAGATGTGAGAAAAAAAGTGTGTTTTTTGGGAGCAAAATAATCAAAAGGGAGGAGTTTAAATTAGTTGAGGGACAAAGTAAGAGTCTTTACGTATAAGGAACCTCATAGTTAGGCTGACGTGGATTCGTTTCTAACCAATTAAAAGCAATGACATCCAATTTGTTTCCTTCTTAGTTCGCCACGTGTAATCAAATTTTTATTGTAAGAAAAGTCACGCCGGCTAGCAACATAAACAGAATATTAAGTTGACATGCTTGCAAGAATAAACAGAATACTTGAGAACTCATCCGCTCAATATTTATTCCGACACTGAAGCAGGGGATTGCTATTATAAAAGATCCAAATATTATGTTGCTCGATGAAGCAACAAGTGCACTGCATGGACACAGAATCTGAGCTTGTCGTGCAAGATGTGCTTGATAGAGTTATGGTGAATATATTGAACCACTGCATGTAGTTGTGGCTCATTGGCTCACGACGATTGAGAATGCATACGTGATTACGATTCATCATAATTCGATCAAGCGCATCATGCACCCTAGCTACGCTCAGATTCCGCGTCCAACGCACACATCTCTTCATCGAGCAAAACCCACGGTCCTTTTAAAATCACAATCCTTTTAAACAGAATATTTAAGAACTCAACTAAGATTTTAAAACATTGAGCTTGTGAGTTTGATTTATTTGTTTTAACTTCCGTAAAATATCTTATGGAATCTAGAAGGTCTAATGTTTGGTAGAGAGGGGAAAAAGATACATGCATAGTCGCATAGAGGTCATGCCGGTCTCATGTTACTCCTCCTATCTTACCTTTCTACATCGAATTAATATAAAAGCATAATAAAAAAATGTAAAAGTATCAAAAGAAAAGAGGAATTAGAAAATAGAGAATGCTGTTTAGAAATTAGAGATAGAAGGGAACATAAGTGCGTACATTCCGGTCGCATGTTTCTTTTATGGTTAGCCAATAATCTTTAAATGGACTATTTATAGATAAAATCTATACCGCGTAGAAATTTAAGTTTAGGATAGATTTACAATGTAATTAGTTTGATTTTATTTAGTTTCGATTTGTTGGATTGGTTAAGGTTTATAAATTTTTAATCTATATAGTGATTGATAATACTGAGGAAAAAAAAACATCATTCCAATAACACCTCCTAAAAACCGTTTGAACGAAACCGAATGCATCAAAGAAAACACATGAAATTTCAAAGCCAAGAACATAACATAACACAACCTTATTTGCTGTTAGAGTTTCTTTATTTGTAAACTCTATCCTCCTGTCTGAGCAACTAGCTCGGGATTTTATTTTAATTTAATGTACTAGATTTTAACTCGTGCGTTCGCGCCAGATAAAAAATTTTTAGGTAAATTTTGAATATACAAAATAGACAAAGTTTTTTATAGACTAAATTTTGAAATATACGAAATGAGAATGAGAAATAAGATATAATTTAAGTGTTATTGATTCAAATATGTTGAATCTATGATTTTTAGTTTTTTAGCGAGAAGATAATATTTTGTTGATTTGTTGTTCACTATGTGTTTTGGTGTTTATACTATATTTGTAACTCGTGCTATGCAAAATTAGATTCAGATTCTAATATGCGTTGTGTGAGGACCAATAATTTTTTTATACATTGTTTTTTGTGAAATTTATATTGAATAAAAAGCGGTATGTAGACCAAACACTAACAAAAAATAGTTTGACTTAAATTTTAATGAAAAATTGCATGATTATGTGATTTTTGTAACTTTAAATGATAGCAACTTTTGTTATCTAACAAAAAAGTAAACTGTTATAAAAATTATATGATGATGTTACCATATTGTGTATACTAATAGAATATGAGTATGAGTTAGTTGAGTATATATCGATGTAATCTTAATTGTAAACTTTATTATTATGTGAATTTAGATTACCACACAACCAATCTATATATTTATGAGAGTTAAAATGGGTTAACCCGTCCTTTCAATTTGCCTCGAATCAGCTTACTATCTTGCATGTTTTAACAAACCAATCCGCAACTGACCGCAATTATAAAAACATAACATAATCCTCCCCATCATATTACACTATAATATAAATATTTACTAATTTTGATTATTTAAAATTTTAAACTGATTGATTATGATATGCGTTTATCATGTGTTAGTATAAAAATATTATTTAAATTTAAATATTTAAATTAAATCTATATTAATATTCGATTATTATTTTTATAAAGATACAATAACAACTGATTTTGTGATTTTTTTATAAGTAATCTAACCTATATTTAAGGAAATCCAAATAATCAAAATTAATATTTAAATTTTCAAAATAAAATTGAAATATAAAATAAAATAGATTTTTTATTAATATTACACTAAATATATATGTTTAGCATATAAATTAAACATATATATTACACAAAGTGTGCTTTGCTTTTAATAGTACAGATAGTTGGGAAAAAAAAAAAAAAAAAAAAAAAAAAACATAACACAATCTTATTGAAATATCAAACCGGAACCTCGTAGTCTATATTCAACGATCTCGTCAAAGGTTTTCACCATATGAGGAGTGAGATGATTTTTCCAATCACCAACTTCACCTTTCCTGAAGAATACATTAGAATATATACCAATTCTCGTTGTCCCCTTCTTATTAACCTCCAAGTTACTCAGATTACGCAAACTACACAGCTTTAAGATCCCCTCCACCGATCCACACTTTTCCTCTTCCTCGGTGAATGGACGATTCAAGAACTCGGCGAGTCTCTTGACTTGAACACGAGGATCCTCAATTATCTCCTCGTACCTCATAAAAAGAACATTCTCCTTATCTTCTAAGCTCCCTTTCCAATAGCTCAACACATGTTCCCAATAGGGTCCATATAAGAGAACTCCTCTACAATATGCATCAAACATTAGCTCAAAAGTGGCTTCATCCATCTTTGTGCGATGCAACATGTTTCTATAATGCCAACCGGAGACAAACGTATCTTTGAGACCTCTACACACATACACGATTTTGCAAGGTGAGGAAGAAGACTTTGTGGTGGCTTCACGCAATGCGTTTAAGTGCATGTGTGTAGAAAAGATTGTAGGAGAAGGAAACTTTGTGAGATCCGGAATTTGGTTACTAGCGTATAATTCAAGCTCAAGAAATGGAACAAGGTCATGAGGGTTTTGTGAGAGCAAAGGATGGATTTGGGGATTTTCGCGGTATTTTTCTCTATGGACAACGGCGAAAACTAGGGATTTGAGCCAAGTGGTACCACCTTTGGGCAAAGAAGCAAGGATTATATCGGTGCTTCGTGGCCGGAAATGTTTTTGGACGTCAAGAACGCCTTGGAGTGTGTTGGGATAGTACCAACAACCTTTGTAGTTGTAGAGACTGTAACCCGTGAAATCTTTGTCTGAAGGAAGAGAAGAGATCAAGTTCTTGGTTTCTTGGCTAACCTTGTCGTCTTTCATGTAGTTTGGAAGGTGAAGTTCTTGAGAAGCATCCATTATTGTGATATTTTTTCCGTGTACACAGAGGATAGTGTAAAAAAATGAGAAGATAAAAGATTTTTTTTTAATATATATATTTGGTGCTTTGGACAATTCGGCGCCACATGTTTTTGTTTTTGGATTCAACAATCTTATCTTGAAAAGACTTGTCTTCAAAAGAAAGCGAAACTCTCTTTGACATCCGCAGCTTTTTTTTTTTTATCAAAAGAAAACTATGATCGAATTTTTGTTAAATACCATTCTTAAGAAGCCAATTCCGATTTGTACTTTGTTTGTTATTTTCACAAAAAAAGAAATATGACAGCTCCATCTCGCAAGTGAGCTATGCTTACACGCTAAATGGTTAGTATTCAACCCCATTTCTCCTATCATTACTACTATAATATTTTCTTATAATTAATTAGGATTATATACATCTTGTATAATATGTGTGTTTTATGTATAGCGAAGAATATATGAGTCAATATAACTTTTTCCAATCCCTAAACTCTCGTTGCATTATTATATGGTATCAGAGCCACAATATCTAACGATCGGCTCCGTTCCTCGTTCTTATTTTCTTTTTAAACTGTTTCTATTATTTAAATCTATCATGAATCTCTGAATCCGAACCACAATGATCTGTTTTTGTTTCCTATTAAACCACGTACTTCTAAATTATTCAGTTCATCACGAGCCTCTCAATCAAACTATCAAGCTTCAAATAATTCAAGTCTCGTAAACCTGAATCTGAAACTTCAAGTTTCTAAGCCATAGTGCTTCTCATTCTTAAATCTTAAACATGGGCACATCATGGGCTCATCTGACATGAACGATGCAGATTTAACCAGCTATAATATATCTTATTAAATAAACCATCATTTTATACTAACACTTATATTCCATATATTAAAGAAAAAGGAAGTAATATTGCTTCATTTTATTCATACAAGAACAAAAATAAAAACATAGACAACAAAAAACAAAACTCACAAGATTGAAGAAAACATTATAAAAGCAAAACGAAAACATAACAACAAGTATCAAAGATTGATTCAACAAGAAAATTTCAGACCAGAACCTTGAAACTTCTCTTCAATGGTTCTATCTATTTGCTCTTCCAAGGACTCAGTCAAAGTATCTCTCCATCCTCCAATCTCTCCTTTTCTAAAGAAAGCTTTAGTCTCCATTCCATTTGGCAATTTCCCTTCTCTATTAACTTCCAAACTACTCAAACTCTCAAAACTACACAACCTCACAATATCTCTCACTTCTTCATCTCCAATTAAACCACATCCCAAGAACTCAGCGATTCGCTTGATCTCATCTCCGGTCTGCTTCTTGAGCTCTTCGTAAGTAACAAACAAGACCTTGTTCGGATTCTCGCTGCTCGCGTACCAATACTCCAACACATGATCCCAAAAGGGTCCACCAATAAACTTCCCTTCACAAAACGCTTCAACCGCTTTTTCAATCGGATAATCCGCGGTTTCCTCAGGAGCAAGCTTCTTCCCAAAATGCCATAAGGAGACAAACATGTCCTTAGGGTTCCTACAACAGTACACAATCTTACAAGACGAGCTCTTAACGGATTCGGGTAGCGAAAGATGTGATATGTGCGTGTTCATGAGTCTTGGAGAAGGCAACTCGGAGAAATCGAAATCCGGAGATTCGTAGTAAACTCCTTCCAAGAAGGGCACGAGAAGATGCGGATTGGTAACCAGAAGGGGGTGATTACCAGAAGAAGAAGAAACTGGAAACTTGTGTCGGTTAATGAGGGCAAAGACAAGAGCTTTTAACCAAGTCGTACCTGATTTAGGATTGGTGACGAGTATAATGTCGGAATCTTGGGCTTCAAAGTGTTTTTGGCAGTTCAAGATTCCTCCTAACAGAGCTTGTGTGTGCCAACGTCCTTGGAATTGATACATTTGGCTAACCAACCAACCTTTCTCGCTTGGAAGAGAAGAAATCAGATCTCTTGTTTCTTGTGTCAGATCTTCATCTCCCAAGTAATCAGGAACAGATGATGATGATGATGATGACATTGTTAAGAGAATATATAAATCTTGAAATTTTTTTGAAACTATGAGATGTTTTTTCCTTAAGCTCTATTGCATCTATGAGGGTAATGCTTGTGTGCTTTTTATATATGCATTGTTGTGTTTAGTAAAAGTTTGCTCTACAAGTAAACAGCACAATACTTTCGATTTATCTTTTGGTCCTAATAATATTATTTTTGGTGGAATAGTCAACACATCCTTTACTTGAAGATCACGTAGAAATAATAATCTAAAGTTAAAAAAAAAAAAAAAAATCTAATNCTAATTAAGTCAAATACAATGTACGGTTTGTGGGTCATTTAATTTAGGGTTTTCAACCAAAAAAACCCGTCACCTGGTTCCGATTTGCAAGAAAACCTATCACCGCAGAAAAATGCATGTCAACCCTCCACCCGATAGTCAAACCGCAATATAACATTCAGTCGTGTATAGATTTTTAAAACCGTATAAGACTGTATATTGATTCTCAAAACTACATCATTTTGGGTAAATAAATTGGGGAAAATTATGTAAAATGGTGATTCGAATTCTCAAAACTACATCATTTTGGGTAAATAAATTGGGGAAAATTATGTAAAAGGGTGATTCGAACTCTGCACATCACCAATACATAACATGTATTCTGCCAACTGTGCCAACGAAACTAATTACTAAACTACAAACATATATATATATAAATACCCGAAAAACCCCAAAACCCCAAACCCCGAAAACACCTCAAAATCCTGAAAACCAGAAAAACCCGAACCGGTTCTTCGGGTTTTCGGGATTTTCGAGGTTTTCGGATTTTTTGGGGTTTGGGATTTTTCGGTTTTCGGGTATTTATATATATTCTCGAACCGAACCGAACCCGAACCGAACCCGAACCGAAAAACCTGAAAAACCCGAAAACCCCAAAAACCGAAAACACTGAAAACCCGAAAAACCCAAAAACCGAAAACCCTGAAAACCGGAAAATCCGAAGAACCGGTTCGGGTTTTTCGGGTTTTCAGGATTTTCAGGTGTTTTCGGGGTTTTCTGTTTTTGGGGGTTTTCGGGTATTTATATATATATATATATGTTTGTAGTTTAGCAATTAGTTTCGTTGGCACAGTTGGCATGATGCATGTGATGTATCGGTGAGGTGCAAAGTTCAAACCACCCTTTTATAATTTTCCCCAATTAATTTACCCAAAACGACGTAGTTTTGAGAATCAATATACAGTCTTGTACGGTTTTAAAAATTTATACACGACCGAGGGTTATGTTGCGGTTTGACTGTCGGGTGGAAGGTTGACCTGCATTTTTCTGTGGTGATGGGTTTTCTTGCAAATCGGAACCAGGTGACGAATTTTTTTGCAGAAAACCCAAAAAAAAAAACACAAATATTCCATATGTAACATGTATTATTGACAAAAAAACCCTCTCTCTCCCTCTCTCTCTCTCCCTCCCATGCTCCCTCCCTCTCTCTCCCTCCTCCCTCCTCCCTCCTCCCTCCTCCCTCCTTACTCCTTAGTCACATGGACAAAACGGTCCAAAAATCAAACATATGGTTACTTGCTTAATTTTTTTTTATTCATGGCTATATTCTTCATGATTTATCCAAAATTTGTTATTTCATCAATTGTCCCAATAATGTATAAGATATAAGCGGCATCATATTTTAGTCAAATATTTTACTTGCCGTTTTGCGTACAGACAAAGCAAACTAAACGAATCAAATAGATATTGCACAATAAGCTACGGACTTTTGTTCTGCTTACATATGATAACGGGTCTGTTCATTTGGCAGCCGCTGGCGTTTGTGGCTGCGGCCTGCGGCCAGACGCAACCGTTGTTGTTCGTTTGGCAGTTGCGCGGCTGATCGCTACGATTGATCGCAACACAACGCTGAAAAAATTCAGCGTCAAGAAATTTCGAACGCATATCGCAGCGTCCAACCGCTACGTTTGGCCGCAGAAGGTTGCGTCTGGTAAACGAACACCGATTGACCGCAGCCGCAGCCTCCTGCGACAGGCAAACGAACATACCCAACATGTGTAAACATTTGTTACAAAAAAAAAAAACATGTGTAAACATAAACGTGGATGTTAGCTAACTCTAGAGTAGAGGTCCAGACATGTGATGTAGGTAGCCGCTAGTAGTGCTACATCGGACCCGACACATCTAAAGTGTCAAACTGATGGATTTTGGATTCAGACCCGCTAAATGGACATGGCTAGATCGTTGCATCAAAGCATCGAAAATTTCATTCGGGCTTAAAAAGACGATGAAGTGCTTGATATGGGTTTCCATGACTAAGTTTCCGTTTGCGACTGATTGTACGGATCATCTCTTTGCAGTGGCGGACCCATAAATATTTTTTACCGAGTGCAAATCAAATATGAAAAATAGAAATACGTAAAAAAAAATTATTTCATATATCATCTTACAAAAGCAACCTGCTATCTTGAAATCTTTTCATCGTTGCTCATTCGTTGTTCATTCGTTACAGTTTCAAACACATTCTCAATAAAACAAACTAATTCTGGGTTTTTCTGAATATTTGGATAGGAGAAATCCATAACAAAATATAAGCTAATGTTTAGAATTTACTTATGGGTAAAATTTTTTTTATGTTTTCAACACCAATTTTGGGCATGTGTCAATGATAATAAACCCATATAAACTATAAAGAAAATTTAAAACATTGCGGTGTCACCTGAACCGCAAACTTTTTTTTTCCTTTTTTTTTCTTATTTAAAACATTGCAGGTCTTTTCCTTTTTTTTTCTTATTCATTTGATTTCAAACTGTATCAATATCCGTACGGATTGTCTTGCGTAAGCGGCGAGAGCATGAAGTTCTTTCTTTTACCATGAGGGTTTGTCGGGTCCGGATTTGAGGGTAGCCTCCTGCGCAAACTTTTTTTTAGTCAATGGCCTATACGGACCGGCCCACTTGGCCCATTAACCTCACAAAGAGGAGCTGGGGATCGAAACCCCCGAAAGCCAGGCTAAGGTATTACCACCTGCACTACGTAGCTCCCCCGCAAACTTATATGAATATAGTGTCTTTGATGTCCCCCCAAGAAAAAAAAAACTGAACAAACTAAGGTCAAATCAAAACCGGATACAACACAGTTCATGCCAGTTTGGTCCATCACAACAACCCTATTTGTTTGTATTGATGCATATCAAAACAACAAAATCACAATGATGGAAAGAAAAAGCTTAATAAACAGAGAAAATAAGTTTAAGCAGATTCTTAGCAAAAGAATCTAAAAGCAGAACCAATTAGTTTCTGCTCAGTGGTTTCATCTATTTCCTCTGCTAATAAAGGAGTCAAAGTATCTTTCCATCCTCCAATCTCTCCTCTCCTAAAAAATGCCTTAGCCACTAACTTCCCCATTTTATTAACCTCCAACTTACTCAGATTCTGAAGACTAGACAACTTTATGATATCTTCCAAAACTCCATTCTCTATCTCTCTCTCTGTAAAAGAGCATCCTAAGAACTCAGCGATCCGCATCACCCAATCGTCGGGCTTCTCTCTCATCTCTTCATACATAACAAAGAAAACTTTTTTCGGGTTTTCTCGGCTCTCTTTCCAATACTCTAAGGCATGATCCCAAAAGGGTCCATAAACACTTGACCCTCTGCAAAACCCTTTCACCATTTCCTCCATTGTACACCCAACCATCTCCTTAAGAATCAATTTTTTCATGAAATGCCAAAGCGAGACAAACGCATCCTTCGGGTTCCTGCAGCAATACACGACTTTGCAAGACGACTCCTTAATGGACTCGGGGAGCGACCCAAGAGGAATGTGTGTAGAGAAGATCCTAGGAAAAGTATCTTGAGAAACTCTATATCTGCAAGAAGACGAAGACGGCATTTTGGTAATTTAATGCTTTTTTGGATTCGTTGATTGTAATATCTAACCTTCTTAGGTTCAAATTTGTGCTACCTTGTTTTTATTTCTTTTTGCCAAGGTACCATTGTAAAGGGAAACTTTAGTATTACCCACCTTTCATTTATATGAATTTTTACAGTTTAGCAAAAAAAAAAGTATCTTGAGTGTGAAAGTTGAAAGCTTCGATAAAGGGCACGAGGGAATGCGGGTTGTTATCGAGTGATGAGATTCTAGAGGAGTTTGGAATTCTTGTCTGTGAACCGAAGCAAAGACGAGTGCTTTAAACCAAGTTGTACCTGATTTAGGACTGCTTACGAGGATGATATCTGATTCTCTGGCCTGAAAATGCTTCTGACTGTATAAAACACCTTCTAAGAGGTTTGGTGGGTACCAAAATCCATGGTATTGGTAGAGATACTCTGCAAGCTTCTGTCTTTTGGAAGATACGACAGCAACTCCTTGCATTCTTGGCTAAAATTAGACTCTGCTATTAACTTCGAAAGAGTAGTTTTGGAGTTTGTCATAGATTGTAACGTGGTTTGAAGAAAATGCAACAAAGCACATGACTTTATATATGATATATTGAAAATATGTTGTTCAATTTCTTAATTGGTCAAATGTTATTTGAGACTTAGAAATTTTGGTCATTGGTTAATTAAAAAAAAATTATGATAAAAATGAAACTATATAAATGTAATATGGAGAAGGGCATTTACTCAGCTAAATTTATGAATATTTATTTCTCACTGATTAACAATTACATAAAAGCATCTCTATGAAAATGTGAAAATTGTTGACTTTATTTCTCTTTTTTATTATTATTTTCTTTCCAAAACAATTATATATGATTTATAATTAAGTAATATATTTGTGTATACATATAATTCTATAACACATGTCAAAATCCTACGAATTATAAAAATACACTATTATAAGATGTGTTCAATGTAGCTGCATAAAAGATGAGAAAGCTATTATCTTTCCTCATTAAGCACAAACAAACAAGAACAACAAAAAAATGTACTTTCTGGATTATCAAAGAGTAAAGATCGAGGAAAAGAGAAGAAAGGCCAAACTTTTTTTACTAGAATAAGAAAGCAATTGCAATTTTCTACAGACTTTTAAGTTCCAAATATAATCTACTGGCGATAAAGAAAAGTTCAATTTATGAGAAAAGGAAAAATTCTACACTTTGTAATACCATTCATGTTTAAAAGTACTGCAACAGAGAGATATCAGAGTCTGCTGCTTTTAAAGTTCCTCAGCAGCAAGAAGTCGCCAAATTCTCTGAAAATATTCCATACTAAATGATCCTATTTCTCGCGACAAATCCCAAAAGACATACCAACCTTAACAAGATCCTAGAAAATGTATCCGAGAGGCAGAAAAAAGAAAACTCACTTTTAATCATTCGACATCAGCACCTCCCAATAGGTATGATGTTGGTGCATCATCTCCAAGCAGCGGAATATACTCTGATCCTCGCACGTGAACGCTGAAGCAAGCTGATAAACAAATAAACAAACAAAAAAGAATTACAAAAACGGCATAAAGCAGAAGCAACACTGAAAACATATTGCTCAGATGCGTATATGAAATTTGTTTATACCATTCTCTATTTTGATCACACTCTGAAGCATCACTTCCATCTTGGATTTCATGTCGTAACTGTCATCCATCTGTGGCACGACTAGCATAAGTTCCCTATGAATCTGTCGAACAAACTGGCAAATCCGCTGCGCGAATTCGATTTCACTATCTGATATTCGACCAATTGCCATCCGCATTAGCTCTCCAGTCAAATCGGCAAGCTGTGTAAGTAAAAAAAAAAACATAATCAATAACAATTTATAAATCCAAACAATAACGAAATCTTTTAACGGATAAACACAAGTCAAGAGAGTCTAAATACCCCAAGAATATAGTCAAGGATATTGATCTGCAGCGGCTCTACTGAAGGGTCACTAAGCGGTAAAAGCGTTGCGTTAATCTCATCGAGAGTAAAGAGCGTCCCAGACAAACAAAATTTATAAAACGTTGCAGCTTCAACATATTCCTGCACCTGTAGTAAGTTACCCAACACAAACATACCAATTAAAATCGTTAACCAAAAGGTTCCAAAGATTCAATGGTTTTGTCTCACAGACCCCTGGGGAGTAAGCTCGTCTCAGCTTCCAAAAATCAGTCCCTTGAAGCTCTTTCATTAGCCGGGAAAAATGTTGATCTCTCACTGCTTCTAAATCTTTCCCTGCTTTCTCCAAAACCTCCTCTTTGTTGTCTTTACTGAGTCTGCCACAACATTTTAACACAAAACAAACAGAGAAGAGAAAGAGAGTTTAAGCCAACAGTAAAGTCATCATCATAATAGCAACAAACATGAAAACCAAAGCCAGAGGTTTGATGTTGTTGTTGTTACCTGTGAACCTGAAAGATAACTTTTTTACTGTTCATAGTGATATCACGACTTGCCTTGACCACTCTTTCTCGCTTCTCATTCTACAAAGATAGCAAAAATGATAAAGCATGCTACTTGTTATACCCGATTCATTAATAGTCAAAGGCTCAGATTTACTAAACGACGATACACAAAACCCACTCTCGGAACACAAGAATCAAAATTGCAAGGTTCAATCTTTTTCAACAGCAGATAAAACCCAGAAAACGTCGAGCTTTTCTATGGAAAATTGAAAAGGAACTTACGAAGTTATTGAGATAATCAGCGTATGTAGAGAAAGCTTCTTTCATTGAGGATTGGGTACTCATCGTCCTAGCTTTCTTAACCAATTGCTCAGCCCCAGTCTCTGCAACTACACACAAAGAAACCCAAAGCCCTTGTTACGAATTTGCACTAAATAGACCGCCTAAGTCATAAATGCGTTAACAATATACGATACATAAACGCAGGAGTCTGTGTAGAAGATACATACTTTGATGGAGTCGTTGAGGTTTTAATTTGGGAGCCATGAGCATAAAGGCTACTCTCTGGAACGCCGATGAACAACCCAACATCTGTCTGCTTTCTCCTATTCTCGCTCCAAGTCCCAAAGGGGTTATTCGAAGATGCTCAAGTTTCTATTTATATAGTTAAACTAGAGCACATAGACATCAGGTGCTGTGGTGTAGTGGTTATCACGTTTGCCTTACACGCAAAAGGTCTCCAGTTCGATCCTGGGCAGCACCAATTATTTGTACCTTTGTTAGGAGATACTTGTTTTTTTTTTTCTTTGCCAAAGGCAAACGCTCGACTCAACTGATAGTTCGTATATTTAGCTAACCACATCAAAAGTATTTTTTTGGGTTTTAAATCAAAACATAAGTATTTTTTTGTATATACTGTACATATTTTTATTTTTTTTATTATAAGACGAAAACATTTCTATTTGTATATTTGTTTTTTAATTTTTTTGTATGTTTTTAAATTCTTTCTAAAAAAACACGATTCCCAAACAATTTATCTTTCAATAAGGTTTTAAGAAATACTTTTATTTTCTCACTTAAAAATTCATATTGTTATTATGAACTTTAGTTCACTTATTAAATATTTTAATTATTTACACTTACTATATTACATTTTATTATTTAAATCGTCAAAATATATCAATTGAATACAACTGTCAACTGCTATTTCTTATTATATCATCACTTTTTACTGCATTCAATCGCAAATTTTTTTCGAACCTCATTCATTCGAACCATTTTCTTCGATAACTTTTTTTAATTATCTCGTTAAAAGATCACCAATCGAAGCCATTATTAATCTCGCTTGATGACCAAACAAAAAAATAAATCATTATAATAGCTTTCCAAAAGTTCAAAGCTATAATTATGATTTTGAAAATAAGCGGCCGAAACGTTATACGCTTGGTCCAAACGCACATAAGATTCCAAACAAACGCCACTCGTAACCAATCGCTTTTAAAGAGAGAGATGGTGACACTGATCGTAGCCACCACCTCCGACCCAGCGTCGATCAATCCCGCGGCGGCGCTTCTCGCCATGCCGGGATGGACTGCCGGACCCATCTTGCCGCCGGTATCTATTTGATCGTCTATCGGCCACCGGTTTGCTTTTCTCTCGTCTGATTCATTCTTTTCCGAATGTTTTCAGGACATCAAGAGCTTCACTAACCAGCAAACGAGAGTGATTCAACACGATGGATCTATAGTGAAAGAAGACGATCTCGATTTACGGTGGGAAGAAGCAACCGGTGAAGCTGTTGACGAAGTCATCTTCCTCAGCCGTCACACCGCCGTCTCGAATCGCCCTGCTCTCACTGTGCATCCGATTGGTATGCTAAAATCCGAAATTTCTATCTTGGTTTTCTTCGTTTTGGGTTTCTGATGGAAGTTTGTTTATAATTGAAGGAGTGCTTCACCTAAAAGAAGGAGAATCGCCGCCGCAGGGAGGACGGCCAGGGTGGGCGGCGTTAGTGAACCCTAGAATTGGTCCATGGTTGCGTCTTTTGAAGAAAATGGCTGAAGCTCATAGCTTAGTTCCTGAGTTTGAGGTATCGTTTGTTGTTTGTCGTCTCCTCGTGAAATTTGCTTTTGCTTTTTTTTTATCAGGAAATTGGAAGTAAAGCAAATTGCTCTTTTTTTGTGTGGATGTAGATAACATTGGAAGGTACTCATCATGGACCAATGGCTAATAAGCCAACGATGTTCTTGGAGATTGGTGAGTTTCTTTCTTTCTTCATTTTTCTGAATTGAAAAGCTCTCTGCTTTCTTTCTATTAGCCATTTCTTTTGTATTGTGTAGGAGTTGTTACTACTTTCTTATAATCGGTCACTGAGAATGCTTAGCTCATGTGTGTCGACAATTCCTGATTCTAATATTAGATAATCATTGGTTTGTGTATATGTAGGTAGTACAGAGGAATACTGGAAGAGACAGGACGCAGCTCAAGTCATGGCTCTTGTAAGTGAGAAAAAGTTTGCTACTTTAATGGTTTGTAGAACAAGGTCGTTGTTCTTGTTTCTTGTTGCTTCCTGTAGATTTAAAGACTTCTTTGAGTTTAAAGTTTGCTTCTAATCATCAATATCTACTTAACAACAACTTTCGAAGCTCGTGACTTGCCAGTAGCTTTTAGTGTTGATCACTTCTTTGTTAATAGTTCCATTATATGTAAAACTGTTCGTCAATATCTAAAACTTTGCTTCCATTTAGTGAAAGCATTGTGATTTGTGATGCAGTTAATGTGGGAAGGACTTGGGCTAGGAGGCAGTGAAGCCGTGGGCAACTGGAACAGGTATACATACCATGGTAGCTTATTTTTACCTCGACATAAAGAAAGAAAGTAATAACAATCTAAACTAATGTGAGTCATTTTGGTGGACAGTGAATCCGGAAAGAAGAAAGTGCTTCTAGGGATTGGAGGTGGACATTATGCTCCTCGTCACATGGATGTAGTTTTGTAAGTTGTCAAGAACTCTGAGTATAACATTAAATCTGTTCTCTGGCTGATTTTTTTTTGTTGCGTTCTTCAGGAAAGACGATATCTGGGTAGGCCATTTGCTTTCTGGATACTCATTACCAATGGAAGAACCAAAACCTGGAGAGAATCACATTGGTGGAACTTGGAGACAATCAATCAAAGCAGCATTTGAAGCTACTAAAGCATCATTCCCCGGAGGCGAGATCTTGGCTCATCTTGATCAAAAGTAAAGTCTACAATCATTCTCCTCTAGATTTGTTGTTTGCGTTATGATCCCCGCGCATGGATGACAAGTAAAGAGGTTTTGTTTTTTGTTTGTTTTTGTTCTCAGGAGCTTCAAAGCGTGGCAAAGGAAGGCCATTACAGAGTTCTTGGCAGAACAGAACATCAATGTCGGGAAGCCAAACGATTTCACATAAACTGTGAGACTCATTAAACGTATTCAAGATCTGAGTTTTGGTTCACAATCTATCATTAGATGGGTTTAGATTATTTTCAAACTGGTACAATTAAGTTGAGGTTAAAATTCATCTATAAGCCCTTGTTAAGTTCCCTTTCAGATTAGCAGAAGAATAAAACATGAAAAAAACAAGAAAGATGTGGAATAAAACAGAAGCTGAGTTGAGTTTTGTTTTTGTCTCTTTTCATAGTTGAGACCTTTGAGTTTTTCAAAATGTCACTTTTGTGTGTCTTTTAGTCAGTGTCATAGTTGACTTTACTTGGGTTGTGGATGGGAAATTCGTCTGAAGATTCACAAATTATGGTTTCTGACTTCGTCTGAAGATTCACAAAATACATTTGAGATATTTGCGTCGTTGGTCACTTCCTTACTTTGCAATCTGCCACTTTCCAAATTTGTCTACTTCCTCATGTGAAATTACGAATTTACCCCTCCTTTATATATATATATGCGTATATTATACACATGTTGATTTACGCAGTACTGTACAGGGGTATGATTGGGAAGTCAATGGTTGTACAGTACATAAAGTTATAAAATGCTAAGTTCCAAAATATGTTTTCAAATATAGCAAAGAATCCTAGAGCTGGGCAAAAAATCTGGATCCGAAAATACCCGGACCGAACCCGATCCGATTTTTAAAATACCCGATCGGATCTTAAATTCCTATACCCGAAGAACTGAATCCGAACCGGTACCAAACCAAGAACCGAATGGGTACCCAAAATATCCGAAGTGTAATTATATACCCAAATATATTAATTATATTTAGACTTGATATAAGTCAAATACCCAAAATTACAACTATAAACCCAAATATATTAATTGTTTTTTGGGTATTTCGGGTATTTTAGGTATATTTTCGATATTATGAGTATATCGAATACACCTATTTTGGTTTTTTTTCTTGGATTTTTCTAGTATTTTGGATACTTTTGGATTGAAAGTATATTGGTTTTATTTAAATGAATATTCATGTTTTTGTGTTTTGTCTCGGATTTTGGGTTCTTCGGGTTTTTTCGGGTATTGTGGATACTTTTGGATTCGGATCCGAACGTATCCGAAAAATTTCGGATCTCAAAAAAAATATCCGATCCGAACCGAACCCGATCCAAAATTTTAAAATACCTGATCGGTACCTAAATCCTTAAACCCGAAATACCTGAAACCCAAAATACCCAATTCAAACCCGATCCGATGATCCGAACGCCCACCCCTAAAGAATCCATTACATTTTGAAAATTTAGTTGGCTATGAATAGAGTTAACTCGTGATCTTGTATACTATTATCTTGTCAATGTAAAATATCTAAAACTTTTAGAGTGGAGAAGATGTATCATTCGATATTTCGATAATTGGTAAAAGAAATGTTTATTTAGATACATCATTGAAGATTTAGACCATGGAAACAGCTTTTTTTGTTAATTTTCAAAGCAAATGACTTGAAATTTTCTAAACAAAAAAAAGTAAAAAAAAACTATAGATTTGGTCATATTTGCACTTTTGTTAGTGCTTTTCCTTTTTCTTCATTTCCTCGAAGAGAAGGAGAAATTATCATTTGGTGATATGAAAATCAGATAAAGGACCACTTTGTTGCCTTTTTTTTTTTTTCTGTGGTTCAATAATATTTTAATTTCATATACTTTTCGTATGGGTTCTTGAACTACTTGTGTATGTGTTTGGAATAATAACTTTTATAAATCATTTTTTTACCCAAAAAAAAACTTCTAAATCATCCATTCAAAAGTTATGTAACATTCCGGTAAGTTAATATCCTACATCACGTAGAATCTGGGGAATTTGTGAAATAACGTGACTTATGTGCATTTTATAGAAATCAAACAAATAGAGGAGGTCTTAATAGCAAATATCCGAAAGACAGAGCGGGAGAAAACTCTTACTGGCTTGCGAATTGCGCGCGCCAGCCCGTCGGTTTGTCATCTTTTATTTGCATATGATAGTCTATTCTTTTGCAAGGCAAATAAGGATGAATGTCAAACTATTCTTCATATTGTAAAACAATATGAATCGGTGTCTGGCCAAGAGATAAACTTCACAAAATCTTCAAAACAATTCAGACACACGGTGGATTATTCTGTCAGAGAAGAGATGAAACAAATTTTAGGAATACTAACTATCGGTGGAATGGGGTCATACATAGGGATCCCAAAGAGCCTGGGAGAAACAAAGAGTAAAATTTTCAATTTTGTTACGAAACGTTTGCAAGATAAGGTAAATGGGTGGATTTCTAGGCGCTTATCTAGAGGAGGTAAGGAGGTCTTAATAAATTTGGTTGCAACGGCATTACCAACTCACGTAATGTCATGCTTCCGGTTACCTAAATCAGTAACAAAGAAGTTAACAAGTGCGGTGGCAAACTTTTGGTGGAGCACAAATGGACAACAAAGAGGTTTACATTGGGTGGCATGGAAAAAGTTGTGTCGTGACAAATCAGAAGGAGGAATCGGATTTTGAGTAATCGAGAATTTCAATTCCGCCTTATTAGCAAAACAACTCTGGCGGTTAATGGAGAACCCATAATCCCTATTTGCAAGGGTTTTCAAGGGTCGCTATTTTTGCACTATGGATCCTATGGACCCCATTAAATCGTATTCCCCATCGTATGGGTGGAGGAGTATAGTCTCAGCTAGGCCTCTGGTTAAAAAAAAGCTAATCAAAATAGTTGGCTTAGGGTGCTCTATCTCCGTATGGAATGATCCCTGGATACCAGCTCATCGCCCGAGGCCAGCAATATGCAAGGGATACAACTATTACACAAACTTAAGGGTAAATCACTTGATTGACCCAGAGACACGGACGTGGAACTTTCCGCTGTTAAATGCAATCATGGATCCGGCTGATGTTATCCTCATTCGAAGCATGCCAATAAGCAGCAATTATAGACCGGATACTCTAGGATGGCACTTTACAAAAACGGGGAGATATACAGTTAAATCAGGATACATGCTAGAACAAGAATTCCCAGAGCGACTCCAATTTTATGGCCCCAATGTTTATAAATTACAGGCACATGTATGGAAGCTAAAATGTCCGCCGAAATTGCGGCATTTTATTTGGAAAGCCATATCATGCTGTCTCTCGGTTTTGGAAAATCTACAAACAAGAGGAAATAATTGTGATACACAATGTGCGTGTTGCGGAATAGAAGGGGAAACAATAAATCATGCCATGTTTGAGTGTCATCTGGCTCTACAAACTTGGGCTATCACACCAATTCCTTCGCCTTTAGAAGGATTCCCAAATTCATCAGTCTTCTCGAATTTTGACTATCTTTTCTGGCGAATACCACAAGACGCACAAACTCGGATCTTTCCTTTGTTAATATGGTATATTTGGAAAGCAAGAAATGACAAGGTATTCTCTAACGTGGATAGAACACCACAAGAGATCCTAAAGTTGGCGGAGTCTGAGGCAAATATATGGAATTCAGCACAATCTATCGATCAAAATGTGATTCCACATGATACGGTTTCCACGGAGACTTCTTCGGATCTTGAAGGCTTTTGGTGTTTTGTATATGGTTCTTGGAAGGAGACTGATGCTTACTCAGGACTAGGTTGGCATTATATCCAAGAAGGAATCTTAGAAGAAGTTGATATACTTGGTTTTTACCGCTTTCTAACATATGTTTTTGTGTTGGTTTTGAGTCTTTATTGAGTCAAAGTGTGTTTTTAGAGTCTTTTAGTCTTTTATCGATCCTTTACAGGTTTTAGGTTGATTTGGAAGAAAACAAGGCATTTTGGTTGCAAAATGTGAAACTAGGAATGCATAGTCATGCAAAAGCGTCTGAAGTTTGGCAGTCTTTGAAGGTCTTCCCACCAATGGATCGAGCTGAAATTTTGAAACAAGATAGAGCTTTGAATTAGCTTTCATTTTCAAGTAGTTTGAAGAAAATCCAACTGTGCGATCAAGAGTTATACCCGATTTACTGAAGACAAGTCAATCTGCCTCGCAGAAGAAGCATGCGCGGAACAGGGAGGTTAGAATCAATCGATGCACACTTGCATCGATTGATGCACATTTCCATGAGCTTCAAAATCGACCAATTCATACCTTGCATCGATCGATGCACTTCCCAGACAAAAAAAGGCAGTTTCTAAACTTCCTATTTTACCCCAGAATCATCCTAACTTAACCTAATTCGATCCATGACATATATATACTTATTTTTAAGCCACTTTTGAGGCTAAACTTTATTTTTCTTAGACATCTTGCATCTCTTTCAATTATATGTTTGAGAGAAGATTTCTGAACCCTCTTATTATCTATTGAATTTCTTTATGATTTCTCTCATACCTCTTTGCTTATTCTCTGCAACTATGTGTGAATAGATTCATAGTTAGGTTTTAGGGTTTTCAAGGGAATTCATGAATTGCTAATTTAAGATTGTTAGATAGGGAATTATCGATTGGTTTCTTCATCTATTGTTGATCTTATTGCTGGAACTTGACTCGCGACCTAGTTTCTGATCTTAGGTGTATTTACGCGCCGAAAGCGTTCGTTAAATTTCCTGAAAGAACATAGATGAGCAAAATATCCTTAACCAACGGGAGTTGATGTTATTGTGTTTTGTGAACATATCAAACTCGCTTATAATGCATGTTTAGGTTGTTGAATTCAACGGGAGTTAGTATTCATATATCTAATACATAGGGATTTAATACTCTGGGAAGAGATTGATCGAGTCTAGTGATTTGAGTTCGAGAACGATGTTTAATGCTTTCCTTGCCTGATTTTCTGTTTTGCAATTCATGGTTCCTGCGAATTTCTCTGAAGCCTGGCGCCTTTAATTCATAAGTTTAATTCGTTTTTACTTAGCTTGTTATTTCATTGCATTAAAACCACAAACAATTCTCATTCGTCTTAGCTTTACTTTACTCTTGCATTCTCGTAGTGTTACACTTGGTCCTTGTGGATTCGATCCCTAGATTACTACAACTTTTGTTGTGCATTTGCAGTAGTTTATTGTAGGGTTAAAACTTTGTGTATCAGAAGTCTATCGCCATTACACGCAGAGTTAGAAGCACTTATTTGGGCAATGCATTGTATGATTGCTGCACAAAAGACGGCGATAAGGTTCACAACAGACTTTTTCGAGCTGGTGAAGATAGTGTCTACACCAAAGGAATGGCCGGCTTTCTCTCTATATCTGGAGGAATTCGAGAGAAGTAAGGAGGTTTTCTCTTCATTCTCTATCTCTCTCATCCCACGGGCAAAGAATACAGTGGCGGGCAAATTAGCACGGAGTGCTCGAGTCTACCCTTCTGATATTTCGTATGTAAACTCGATGTCACCGGTTTGGAGCTCCGAACCGTTCTAGGTGTCTTATATGTTGACAAAAAAAAAACAAAAAAACAAATAGAGGACATGATCTAATGCTAATGCATGCACCAATCTATACTATTAAAAGGGGGACACAATTGTGTCCAAACATTGAAAAATTCATTTTAAGTTATTATATTCCTAGATAACTACTATTCCCTTCATTTTATTCATGTTGCCAAACAAAATATTATTTAAAATTAAAAAAATATTTATATTTGGTTCTTCATCTTCCTTTCTCGATTCCATTAAATGTTCTATTAAATCTTCCTTTCTCAATTTCATTAAATCTTCCATTAAATCTTCTTTTCTCGATTAAATAACCCGTCCGCCTTTGATGTTTTATTTTCAGCGAGGCTTTAGCTAGAATTCAGTGGATTGGTGGGGAAGAAAGAGAGCTAGATGTCAGCAATGGAGATCGACGATCCGAAATCCGACAACTCTGAACAGATCCTTCATGAGGTTCTTGATGAATGATTAGTTTTTCTTTTCTTTTCATGGAATGCGAATTTACCCAATGGCTTCTGTTAATAGTTTTTGAGGATAATTGGTATTGAGTTTAAAACAAAATATATGATGACAATATACATGAATAAGTAGTATATGCATGTTCGGGAATTTTGGTTACGGGAATCTCGAATTTGGTCATTGGTTGCTTCATTGAACCCTACTTTTGTGAAGGTGTTGCTGTGAATTTTATATCAACTACAAGTCTTCTACATTTTTTTTTTAATCTATGCAACACTGCATTTGGCTTTTCAATTCTGCAGCTGATGAAATCTTCTCAGGCGCAACATGGTATGCGTCATGGTGACTATGCTCGCTATCGGTATTAATATGAAACCCTAAGCTCATTGGCTTACACGGTCTTTTTTTTATAGAAAAAGTAATGTTCTATATTATGTGTTATCTTCTTGTGTAGGAGGTACTGCTCAGCACGGTTAAGGAGGCTTTACAAGTCATTGAAATTTACTCATGGTTGTGGTAAATACACTCGACGAGCCATACTTGAATCAACTGTCACTAATGTCAGGTATTTATCTTGCTCTCATCGTTATTCCTTCCAAGCTGAAGATTTTGTTAGAGAGGTTTTACTTGAGTACATAAAATCTTGGTTTATTGTGATTCTGCGTTTAGCTGAACATTCATGAAAGAATGTGAAGGCTCAGTTGTTGCTTCCACTAGAAATATTTGAATTTAGATTATGTCAAATATTTTAATAATCAAAATCTTTTGAATGATACAGATTCAAAATTAACAATTTGCATTGAAAGATAATCTTAAATTTTGAATTTAATGTAGATTTTCTGAGATTTCATCAACAGTTACAAACAAAATATTCGGAATTAATAACAAAATATGTTTACTTCTAAATTTAAATCTTATTAATACACTCGGGTTTATAATTGAATATTTTTCAAACTGAAAAATGAATATATTATTAATTAGATTTGTACAACCATAAATTCGATCATGCATATGGACAACATTCAGTTACTAATACAGATTCAATATTTTTTATTTACATATATAAAATGATTCGTTTTATATTCGTTAATCTTGGTAAGATTGTCCAGATTTTGTTAATATTCGTTTATATTAATAAAAATTTATTAAAAAATATTATCATAAAATCTAAACCATAAATGGTTATTCTATTCAATTCAAAATTAAGAATTCTACCACAAGCTTCCAACGATAAAAGGAAAGAAGCATTAATTAATTAGATTCGAAAAATCATCATGACTTATTATACAAACTAAATACATTTGCATAGAAAAAAAGAATTCTACCACATTTCTATTAATAAAGATTTATTAAAAAAATATTATCATAAAATCTAAACCAGAAATGGTTATTATATTCAGATTCAAATTAAGAATTCTACCACAAGCTTTTAACGATCAAAAGAAAGAATCACTAATTAATTAGATTCGTAAAATCATCATGACTTATTATACAAACTAAATATATTTGCACAGAAATAAATATACTAAATGAATTAATTTGTGGTTTCCTAAAATCTATACTATTAAAAGGATACACTTTTGTGTCCAAACAGTGACACCTTCATATAATCATATTATTTTCCTAGATAACTACTGTCCTTTTTTTTTGTTTTTTTGTCATTATTTTGGGCCACAACAGGCCGGCCCAATAGCCAAATACCCCCACACATGGAGGGTAGGTGGAGTCGAACTCGACACCGGTAAGATGGCAGCAGAGGTGTGGCAACCACTAGCTCACTTGCTCCTTCTTAACTACTGTTCTTTTCATGGATAACTACTATTTTTTTTTTATTGTCGAACAAAATTTTTTTAAAAAATTTAAAAATTAATTATATTTGTTTCTTCATCTTTTTCCCGGTTTTTCTCCTTCAACAATTTCTATCATATCGTATATGATGCATTCAATATCGTTTAACTAAATATTCCATTGTTTCCTAATTTTCAGCCTAAAACAACTCCTTAATCGATATAGTTATGATTTAAAATTATACATAGCGATTAACATTTAGCTCACCAAATAAAGAATTTGAATATATAAATTTTTAGGCCGTTGAATAAGGAATTTGAATATATAAATTTTGAGGCGGACGCACATACTAAAATCTAGTTAATATGTATATTAGTAATGTAATATTGAAATTCATTCCGACTTCAATGGATAAATATATTTCTGAGCATAAACCGAACAAATATGTTTGTTACGTCTACTAAGAATTGATTACAACCTTTAAAATATGTTCCATTCAAACTTTTTAAACTTTATAAAAATATACTAAATTATCATACACTAATATAGACGGTTGTTAATTTTATTTTATTTTGTTACATATATATCACACACAAAATCGAGTCATGAAATCCTTTAAAAATCAACTATCTAACAATGCCAATACATAGGTTCGATTGTCACCCGGAAATTTACATTCCCCGTTTGGTCAATCGAAATGATACTAGCTATTATAAGTTATTAGAAAATTTGGTTTACGAATACATGAATGTATTCAACTATATAATATAACTACATAATTATAAATTTTAAAAGCTATACTAAGAATTTATGACAACTAACAAGCTATAGTACGAAGAAATATTTGTTTGATTTAATTAATTAAACACTAGTTGGAGATGAAAACGTAGGTCCAACGTAGCCAACGAAACATAGCCGTCGATTAGTAGGGAACAGTTAACAACACGCTGTCACACGCAGACGCGCGCTGAGATCGTACGGTACTCATTAGCTGGACCATTTTCATACAAAACACCACCACGTACGCAGCTTTTTTTTAAAAAGCTATTTTACTACTCGACATAACATAACGACGAAATAGGCTTTTCTAATTTCATTCCTCAATTGCTACGACTTCTTTAGTTTAGCTGCACAGGTAATATTTTCTGCACACGTGTCACTTAATCTGTGGTTGTTTACCTTCGAGAATCATCCTCTTTTTTTTTTTTTCTTTTTCTCGGATCCCTAAACAATGGTTTTAAAATGAATAAAAATTCGAATTAGTTTATCGGGTGCAACGCGACGTACCGTAACAAAGATAATCTACAGTCTCTTTCTTTTTTTTGGTTAAAGAGATAATCTACAGTCTCGATTTAATGGATATTAAACAACTCATATTTATAAATAAAAACTTCTTGTTCTCTCTTCGTTTAATCTATACTTTTATGATATTGGCAAAATTCTACTCCTTGTTAACAGATTTTGTTATTTCATTTTCTATAACATCATTGAACAAGACACTACAGTTTAAAAAATTTATATTTTGTTACACTAAATCATAAGAAATATGTGGGGGAAACAATTTGCAACAAGAAATATATGAAACTAAAGATTGGTGTGACTTAGAACTCACGTCTATATCATTTTCATGGATATAATATGAACCACTATTATGCATAATTGAAGTAAAGTAGGAAAAATGGAGAAGAGACAAAATGCAAACCGCCTCACCCAAATCCTTTGGCAGGTAGTTGACTTTTTATTTGTTTTCTTTATAGATCCCCCAATTTTTTTTTTTTTTTAAATCTGAATCCTCCCCCAAATAAAAAGTCAAATCCACGAGAGAAAAATACTCTCTCGAGGGTGCCGTTTCGCAGATCCGATTTCTCCAAAGCAGAGGTCTTTTCTCCCCTTTGAAGCGGCTGTTTATTTTCCGGGAAAAAATACAATAAAATCCGATATTTTTCCCTTTCTCCGAGAATAAAGTTTTCGTCTTTCCAGATTAGTTCAGACACTAGATAGATAGATATAGAGAGAGAGAGAGAGAAGGGTATTTCGATCTTGTACGATTTCTGCTGATGATCTCATGATTATGAAGAGTTTCCGATTTTCCGAGAAAGTGTTCAGTTTTCCCAGGAAAGTGAAGAGATTAGAGAGGATTGGTAAGTGCATTTTTCCTCTTTAGGTTTGCTTAAATTCTTACTTCCAACCATTTCTCGGAAACTGTTAAGATCGTGGTAACAAAAAAAAAAAAAAAAAAACTCGAATGATTCAAGAAAGTTTTTATTTTTTTCCGGGAAAGTAAAAATCAACTTTGAATAGAAAAAATTTCTGTTTTTGCGTCAATTATATAGTAAAAAAAATAAACCCTTTTATCGCTTCTAATTAATGGTGGCATTAAATGTTGTTTTCCATGGCTGGGAATTTTCATTTTTTCGGGTTTGGTTGGTAAATTAAATGCGAAACCAAAGGGCAATAAAGATGAAAGAGAGATTGTGTACTCTTTTGGTTATATCTCTCTCTCTATCTCTCTGTGCTCTAATTTATTGCAGAGATAGTGATTTTTAATTGACCTTTGAACATCCTTTTTTCATGTTTCGAAGATTTGATTTTTTAACAGCCAAAAAGCATCTGGCTTTTTCTTCTCAAAGGTTGGATTTTCTTACAAGTGATCCGAGATTGTGTTCTCCTTCAACCTATTAGGGTTTTTTGATCACTTGTTTCTAACTTATTGCTAATTTTAGGTTAAAAGTTAATGGCGGAAGAAGGTTGAGTCTCTGTATCTGGTGATCAAGTAAGTTTTTTTTTTTTTCTGTTGCTACTTTCTTTCTTCTTCACTGTTCTATGAAAAGATTCCTCTTTTAAAGCCTAATCTTTGATTCATGTTCAGGCTTTTCATTTGGATTCTAGTTATTAGATCTGTATATATTCCACTAGTTTTGATTTTTTTGTTTTTATTAGGGTATTAGTTTTTTTGTTATAGTAGATCCAATTGGGTTTTTTGTTTTTAAATACTTGAAACTTTTTTTGGGAATTTTCAGTTCTAGATTCTTCTGTCCTGCAAATTCCAATTGTTTATTGATATTCCTGTGAAAGAGAGTTGAGAAACTCGGATGTTATCCATTATTTTATTTTATTTTTTAAAATGAGATTTGATTGATTGCAGTGTAGCTGTTTTGAACAAAAGCTTGTGTAAGCTTTGCAAAAAAAAAAAAGTTTAAAGCTTTCTCCTTTTTGTCTCTTTTCTTCTTTCTATGACAGTGCATAAGATTCTTCATTCTTTGTAATACTTTGCCACACATATGTAACCATATAATCGATTGCGCTATAAAGCTTATTACTATTGTTACAAGTAATCTAGATTAAGCTTATTTTTGAAACTTTCTTGCATATTATTATGGCATTACAGCTTTTATATAAATGTCTTTTTCTCTACATTAGCAAAAAGTTGGAAAGTGGTCATGGTAGTGGTTGATTGCATCTTTTTCCTGTTTTATTATCTGTTTAGACCTCATGATGATTTGTTTTTGGACTTGAGGAAAGAAGAAAAGAATCTTTCACATGTGTGACTGACCATATCTATGTTATGTATGTATCCGTAGAATACTTAGCACCAAAGCTTGGCTTGTTTCTGTCACAATCTTCTTGGCCCATTGCTTCGTTGAACAACTCTTGTATGTAACTCATATAGAGTTGCTTCTGTATCTAACTTTGAGAGAAGCAGATAGATACATTAGATTTAACTTTCATGGATTCCATCCCCTAGAATGAAGTTTCCATATACTTGTCTTCTCTTTGCAACTTCATTGTTGTTCTCTGTTTCTTTTCTATGAATCTGCTTCATATAGATTTTCCCTTGGACATGCAGAGCTTGAAGATATAGCTCTGGTTTATTGACGAATTCTTCTCTTTATGCAATATTTACTCTCTTAAAACGATGAGAGCAGGTAAAAAGTCTTAAGCTTTCAAATATTTTAGTTATTGGATCTATAACTGCTTTCTGTTTTGTAGCTTTAAGATGTTTCTGATGGTCGTTGAATGATACCCTAATAATCCTAAAACCTAACTATGAATTCACAGTAGATCAAGTGGTTTTTTTAATTTTCAGATAATGATCACGCGGTTTCGGTAGAGAGTTGCAAAGATGAGTCTAAGCCTCATCAATGCCCTGAAGAGATTTGGGAAGATGCAGAGCTAAAGATCCCGGAAAATGGGAAGAACAATAACAATGTGTGTGAGTTGTTCTATGATACAAGAAGCGGCGACGAATGGGATAAAGAGAATGATGGAAATACTTTGGAACGCCCTTCTTGTGGAGATTCTAATGAGGCCGGGAAGAAAATCCCAGACCATAGTCATGATATTGCTGCTAACAGGGATTCTCTTGAGAAACTTGATCCGGTGTTTTATATGGACAAGAATGTTACGGCCTGTGACTTGCCTGAGATTGTAGTTTGTTACAAGGAGAATACTTATCATGTCGTGAAGGATATATGTGTCGATGAAGGTGTGCCGGTCCAGGAGAAGTTCTTATTCGGCGAGAAGGATTCTGTGAAATGTAGCTCAAACTCAAACCAGTGTGAGTCAGAAGATATGATGGAAGCAGACAAAGTAAGTGCGAATCTTTTGGAAACTAAGTCCTCGGAAGACAGAATTAGTAAGCTTGACGATTCTGAGCTTCATAATGATCCTCAGACAAACCGTGATGTGGAAGAATCGTCAAGAGAAGATGTTGCTGATGCTGAAGGTTCTAGCAATTGCAATCAACAGCATTTGATTGTGACAAGAGCAGCCAAGGACTCGCCCATGCACTTGTTAAATCCATCTGAAATTTCTCATGAAATTGAATCTGATGAGAATTCGAAGCACGAAGTGGCTACATCGGAGAATGTCGTAAGTGAATCTTTAACTTTGGGAGATATTCTATCAAGGGAAGATGAACAAAAACACCTCAACAACAATAACAATAGCCATAGACGTGAAGAACAATCTCCACCTCTGCTTCAGGCAATACATTTCATCAATCTATACAATCTAATAAAGTCTCAATTTTTATATCCAAAGTATCTAACTTGCTGAAGTGCGTGGCTACAGGAAAGTGAAAAAAGAAGCTTAGAAACCACAGCTCTCGAAACAGAGATTGAGGACACAGAGGAGCCAAAAAAAGCAGAGGAGAAGCTTTCCTCTGTTTCTACGACAACCTCTCAAGAACCAAACAAAACTTGCAACGACCCTGAAAGGCCTGAAACCGAGAATCAACAACCAAACTTGTTAGTGGAAGACTCTTACGAAGACGACAAACTTTTCTCGAGCGGATTTGGAGAGACGAGTTTCTCTGCAGCAGAATCAGTTTCAATTTCAGGTCATATAACATACTCAGGACCAATTGCATTCTCTGGGAGCCTCTCCGTTCGTTCTGATGCAAGCACAACGAGTGGAAGATCCTTCGCTTTCCCAATGTAATATAATCGAATCTTCATCGCTGTGATACAAACTTGAAAGAGAAATCTTTTGCTGAATTTGATGATTTTATGTGCAGATTGCAGTCGGAATGGAACAGTAGTCCTGTAAGAATGGCAAAGGCTGATAAGAGAAGACAAAAAGGATGGAGACACATTCTTCTCTGCTGTAGATTCTCTTAATCAACCAGTCCAAAAGCTTTTCACTTTGAAGCACAGAGGAAGAAGAAGGATTTATGAAATCTACAATATTTTTCTTTAAAAAAGGATGCTTTTTTATTTTAATGCTGAAGTAAATATTTTTTCTTTTTTGGGTGGTTTATAGTTTATGGCATTGGTGTGTAATTGGCATTTTGGTAGTATTATTTTTGGTTAACAGTTAGGGCTTTTGAGTTTGGTAACAGATGCAAAATGGTCGGGTTATGTAACCGATGAGTTTATTATAATTTCATTTTTCATACGTACGTGTATGTACATGCTTTTGGTTTAGCTTTAGTTAAGTGATTATTTGCACAGGTTTTATGACGATCTGTTTAAATTTTGTTTTCATTTTTTTCTTTCTTTCCAAGTTTCCACATTTCAATGGCCTTTGGCTTTGGGTCAAACGTATCCCGACCTCTTTTCCATGTTTCCAAGACATTTGTCTCGACTCTCGGCGATTTCAAGACCATTGTCTCGCTGTGTTGTTGCTATTCTATAATATGTTCATGTTTTGAAAATGTAGTTTTAAGTTATTTTTTATATATAGTTTTACCAAGATTTTACATTTTTAATGTTTAAGAAAATAAGTTTGTTATATATGATGCAAGTGTTATACTGTTATATATATAATTAGAAAAACCAAAATATCAGTATTCCACAACAAACTAATTTTTAATGTTTTATGATTATTTCACGAAAATTTATCAATACAATTTATTTGACATACTAGTCAAAACCTTTATAAGTTGATAACTTATTCATGGGATTTGCTAGAATTTGAAGTATTGGTTATTTAGCAGAACTTGTATTAGGGGTTATTTGTCCGTTGGTCAAATTATCAAATATGTTATGATACTTGCACGAGGTTGATGATTGTGATTAGAAACGTCATGATGGAAAATTCCAATCTGAACCTATAATAGATCTTGCAGCAGCTAGATCTTAATATTATAAAATGCAAGCTACGTTGTAGGTAGTCATGCTAGCCAGCTCATTGTTAATCACAAAATCGAAACAAAAACTAACAGGTTTTACGTGGCCTGTTCTAGTTATGACTTATTTTATTCAATAAAAATCAGAGCATATCTTGATCGTTGATTTGTTTTTTCAAAACATAAAAAACGTGATCCGGAAGGCCAAACTGATTTAAAAATGCTTTTGGTCCAAACACATATATTGATTGTAATTGACTAGTGTTTGGAGTTGAAACGCTTTCGTAACGTGATAAGATCAATGATGCTATTACCAAAGGTGTTTTGTAACAAACTAGAAAGTGATGTTCTCATCTTCACCCCATTTGGGTAGAGCTTTTAAGTAAGTAATTTAGGCGTGTGAATGTCAAACAAAAAGTGTGAGAAAGAGCAAAGGGTTTAGGCAAATATGATGTGATACTCTCAACAACTTTGTTTTATACCTACTCTCAAAGAGAAGCACGCATAAATTAATATAAACCATATGTCAATAACTTTAATCTAAATCTTTGAAAGATATAAGAATTAAAGTTATTGACAGGAAGAAAATTCTAATATAAAAACAAAAATTCATCAACTATTGACCCTTTTATTAAATTATGTAGACAACTTTTTTGAGTTTGTAGGAAAACACACAAACAAAACATGTAACTCAGCTTAATATTCAAACTCATCGTCGTATTTGTATATTACACCCTGGACTTAATGAATGGTAACACAATCTTTTTCAAACGACATATATAATGTTGATTTAATATTAATAACGGTCTCTTTTATACATTACTTTATATTTTGCTTCTAGATTGCATTGGGATCCTAACAAAAAATTATTGCGATATTCATCTAGCATCTCAAAAGGATGTGGTCGTCGTCTGAGCTTCAACATAGTAGAACCGATTTTCGAAACCAATGCATGAAGATAAATTTACATGAATAATGAAGGGGTTCTAAACGATGATTCACTATGGGCTCTTTCTATACATATGTCTTGTATATAATAATATATATGAAAAAGTGAATGGAGAATGGTGTAGAACGTGTGGGATATGTGAGAGAAAAGAGAGAGAAAAAAAAAGACAGAAAGGCGAAGACTCGACAAATTGGGTTTGATGAAGTGGGATGCCAAACTTGTGTTTGTCCCAAGACAGACAACCCCGAGAACGAGCCTCAATGGCGTGAACCCCTTTTTAAATCTTGACATAATAAATTTGTATATTTTTTAGTAAATAGTTTCTTCAACTTGTTTTGGAACTCTCACTTTTGTGTTTCGTGCACTCTCTATCTGACATACACACATTAATATATTACACATTAGTATATAATATAAATATAGTGGTATATAGATAGATATACATATGTATGTGTCTAAGTTCCTTTTGGTTGGATATAAAAGAAGAGAAGAAGAAGAAAAAGAAAGATAGTACAAGAAAAGCTTCTCATAGCTAAAAATCATTTGGAAGAATATGAAGCTATTTGGAGTCACTTTCCTGCTTTGTGCAGTAGCCATTTTATTGCTTCTAACTCCAACCTCTTCTCTACAACTCAACTCTCGATACTCATCTCCTAGCCAAGGTGATTAAGTTTCTTTTTAGTTTTTATAAACCCTAAAGTTTTGATATTAAGGAATGGTTGGAGTGGATGTGACTGACTAACAATCTGCTGCAAACCAAATTTCTTTTTTTCCTCATAAAAATGGTTTGCAGTGGACAAAACAATATTTTGTTGTGTTCGCACCAGTATAGACTAACATGTATGAATAGTTAAAGAAAAAAAAACAGTTTTGTCTACAACCACTCAAAGCCTAAGTCTATAAATTTTCGAACTATACAATGAGTAAATGAGTTTTCTTTTTTCTTCTACATGTAGTAGTTTTGCTTCTGACAAAACAGAAACATATATATTTTCTAATCGATTGATTCAACTAACTTTAGTTACAATGATACAGGTCTAAGCGAAAACATTATTATTAAAATGGCGCCACGGAAGCTCATGATCATCTCTAGTGAACATGTAAATGTAAGAGATTGATATATATATATCTTAAAAGTCTAATTTGAATTATATGGAAAGTTTCTAATCAAATATCATCCGTCGCATCTCTATCTCATTTGCAATATAACAGGTGATGACATCAACAGTTCATGAAGGTTCAGGCGAACAAGATCGAGTCACTTCTTCAGGTATATCAATCATTTGGTGGTAATCATAAGTTTTTTTATATATTTAGTCAGACATTTCTTTTTTTTTTTCTAAATAAAAGAAATCGGTAATTAGCAAAACTCATAAGCACAGCTCTTTAGTCAAATGAATTCCCTTAAAATACATATACAAGTCAAACATGTGACTCTTTGACCATGTCAGGAGAAAAGGTTAAGTTATCAATATTTTTGCTTTCTTCATCAGAATTTTGTTTTTAGTAGCAGATATATTAAAATCAATAATTTGCAGGAGCATCTTGCTAAATAACTATAAAAGAAAAATGGCAAAGATTCGATATTTCTTTGAAACTTTCAAACGAAAAATTTGTATTAATAATCTCGTATATTTTGTTCTCAGTAAAATCTAAGAGTGATGAAGTGAAGAAACTAGGTGAAGAAGAAGAGGAGAAAGCTCTATCGAAATATCTATCGATGGATTATCCAAAGTTTAGAAGAAGACGGCCAGTTCACAACAAGTCTCTACCACTAAGTCCATGAAACATGAAATTTTTATTTCAATACATCTATTTGATTTTAGCTAGATTAATCAATTAATTAAGATTAAGTTAGGATGGTTAAGTGGTTGGTATAACGTAGTTAGTTTCTTTGGGAACATTTGAGGAACAAGTTTTGGCGATATTTTTGTAATTAACGGAATATGTTCGTGTTAATTCTTTTTTTAAATATATATTTCTAAGTAATGATATAATGGCCGACAAGAATTGAGCAAAACCCTAAAACTCTGGTTTGGGGTTTTAGCTTATTTGCTCTTCGTTTCACGCACTGTAACATGGTGGCTGATTCGCTTGAAACTCGCGATGCACTGTTTCTGAGCCATCCGAGTTGAAAATTTGGTGATTGGTTGGGCCACATAGTCCAAATTCACCTGATTAGCAAAAAAATAAAAATAAAAATTACACACAAAAATACTTAATTTAGCATTTACCAATCTTAAACTTCACACGCAAAAACCAAACCCCACAAATTATATGGAACGGATAAATGCAATGCGTACTGAAGGTCTTCCATGACCTAGAAGGACAATATGTTTTGGGATATTGTTGTTGCGGGCCTCTTTAATTAATTAAAACTTATGACTGATCAATGAGAAAGCATGTTGTATTAAAAATATCTTGAAAATCAAAGGCTCACGATGATTTCACCTACAATCTTTTATGAGCACGTGATAATCCTAGTCCCTATCTAAACCCCAATATATATCTTATTATATAAAGCTGAATGTTTCAAAGTTGTTAACTCATCTCATCGCAACACGTATCAAATCAATCGATCAGATTTTAACATGTGTAAAAAAAGATTCAAAATTAATAATAGGGAAAATATTAAAATAGATTAATTTAACCGATTAATAAAAAAAGAAAAACTTAAAAATTTGGAAAAATTAATAACCTATTCATAATCTGAAAAGGTAAAATTACAAAACAAAAGGAAAAATAGAAATTTTAAATTTATCTTAAAAGACAAATTTAATAATAATAAAAAAATTCCTTAATTTTTCTATTTAGATTTAGATTAAAGTAATTAAACATTGGTAGTATGTCAACTACATACAAAAAAAATCAAAAGTCTAATAATCGTTTTCAAAGCTATATTATACTACATCTGCTTTACCAAATTCTTATTTCATCGGAAACTTTGTTTCTAAATTTATATATTATTTATTTTCACAGATGATTTAATTTTTTTTTTCATTTTTTCGTTTTTAATTTTTTTTCACGGGTTATAAAATATTAAATTATAAACCCGCATATATGCAGGTTTTGATCTAGTATATATATATATATATACCCAGAAGTTTTATTGTTATAGTTTTTATGATTAGGATATACTACTTATGTGAGGGAAAAAAATCAACCAAAGCTAAACACACGTTAACAAATCCCGTTTGAAACTCACAATGTATTGTTTTTGGGCCAGCCGAGTTGAAAATTTGGTGGGCGAGCTATATCAACCGGTTTACTCACCCCATGATTAGTCGGACCTCAACTTAGATTTATGTGGTCTAACGGAAAGAAAAAAAACTACACATAAAATAAAAATAATATTTGTGAAAGCTCATTTGGTCCACGATCAAAGGTTCACTAATACTTATACATCAAAAAAATATGGGTTTCGAATATTAGAGAGTATGATTTATTATCATTTATACAGATTAATAAAGATAAAGCGGTAAAATTGTTGGTTGTAGAATCGTCGATGTAACAATTCTCATAATTTGTAATAGAATAATAAATCAATGTTAACAAAAAAAAATACAATTCAGCATTTACCAATTTTACAACACTGTTTGTTGCACATTTTTATCATCTTTTTCTAATTTCTAATTTCTAATTTGAAAGATAAATAATACATCTCTAGTCATAACAATTAAAAAAAATTCATTAGATTTAATAGTTTGTTGTTGGACTATTATGCGATAAACTTGAAAAAAAAAGGGAAAAATTCATAAAAATACCCTAACTTTATTCCGATAAACTTTTTAATATCCGAACTATTTTTGTACCCAGTAAAATACCCAACTATTTTTTTTGCCCATTTTAAAACAATGTTTATATTTAATAATATAATATTCATAAATAAATCAAAAATTACATTAAATTTTCAAAAAATCAAAAAAATCCCCAAAAAATTCCAAAAAAATCCGAAAAAATCTTAAATTAAGAAACACTAATTTTAACTTGAATTTTTGAATAAAAAATTTCTAAAAACTCAAAAATGCAAAAATCCAAACAAATTCTAAAAAAATTCTAAAAACTCAAAAAAAAAAAATTCATGAATAACACAGCACAGTTAAAAGAAAAACAAAATACATGAGCACAAATTTCTTAAGTGTTTTACCTATGCTATAAAGAAGTGTTTTAGAATAGGGTATGTTGGAACCTAGCAATTTCCAACCTTGAGAGTATAGTCTTTAATCAAACCAATATTATTTAAACCTGTCTTTTGTCTTATTTTAATTATCTTTGTGGTTTTGATACAATTATTGGTATTCGTTAGTTTCTACAAATAAATATTATTGGTTATTATTATTTTGGTTGATTATATGTTTTACATTGTTGTTATATTTGTGTTCGGATTATTATCGATAACACATTTAATAATCTAACTAATATGATTATTTGATGAAACATCTTGTGCGGACTAAACACCTAATATATATATAACCGTGATGTGTTATTCATGGATTTTTGAACCGTGATGTGTGATTCATGGATTTTATAACCTGTTGTGTGATTTTTTTTTTTAACCGTGATGTTATTCATGGTTTTTTGAATTTTTAGAAATTTTTGAGAAATTGTTTGGATTTTTGTATTTTTTGAGTTTTTAGAAATTTTTAGTTCAAAAAATCAAAAATTAAAATATAATATATTTTATTTAAAATTTAAAATTAGTGTTTCTTAACTTAAGATTTTTCGGATTTTTTTGGGGATTTTTGATTTTTTAAAAATTTAATGTAATATTTAATGTGTTTATTAATATTTTATTATTAAATATAAACACTGTTTTAAACCGTGTATAGTTCCGTATACATCCGTTAACGAGAGAAAAATAAAATAGTTTAGGTATTTTACTGGGTACAAAAATAGTTCAGGTATTAAAAAATTTATCGGAATAAAGTTGGGGCATTTTTATGGAATTTTCCATATAAAAAAATTTGAAATCTGTTGTGTTTAAAGGTGAAAAGGATCTTCTAGGAAAGTTGGAAAATTTCCATGGACCATTTGACCAAACCGGTCAAAACAACTAACACAGACAAATAAAAAAACAGACAATCTCTATGTTAGGTTTTTTTCTGTTTTCAGATGTTTCCTTAAATTACAAGCTACAAAACCTAAACTTATCTTGTGCAACAAGTCATCATTGAACTCTTTGATCGATCTTCATTGACCTCCTTATTAATTGACTTCACCCCTTACTCTCTCATTTTTTTTTCAACAATAACACGATATAATGGCGAAAGATAAAGAAGAACAAAACAAAGAAAAACCTTCACCATTATCATTTTTAAAGAATATCTCATTTCCATTCAACACCACTTTCTTGATCGCAAACGCGATTTTCCTCGTAACATCCGCTTTCTGGTTCGTCACCGTCTCGACATTACATTACAAGACCGATGAATGTAACCGGTTCGTGACAACTTCCGGGATCTTCGTGAGCTTCTCATTGCTGGCCATGACTCTCACCGGATTCTACGCCGCTTACTACAAATCCGATTGTCTCTTCCGAATCCACT
Organism: Eutrema heterophyllum; assembly: GCA_002933915.1. Classification (NCBI taxonomy): domain Eukaryota; kingdom Viridiplantae; phylum Streptophyta; class Magnoliopsida; order Brassicales; family Brassicaceae; genus Eutrema; species Eutrema heterophyllum. The sequence goes on along the minus strand of PKMM01030643.1, from coordinate 208,272 downwards.
TCTTCATCTTTTTCTTGTGGATGTTCGTGGTCGTGGCTAAAGCCGTTTTCGTTTACTGTCTCCATAAAGAGACCAATCCTAGGTTGTTCCCTGGGACGAAGATCCATGAGTTTAGGTTGGAGGATTACTCGGGATGGGTTCGTAGATTGGTCATCAAAGAAGATGAATGGTATCGTACTAGGAGATGTCTTGTTAAGGACAATGTTTGTAACAACCTATTCTCTAATAAAGACATGCCGGCTTCTGAGTTTTATCAGATGAATCTAACTCCTCTACAGGTACGTACGTATATACGTAGGATATGTATATATGAAAATGTTCAATCTAAATTCCATTAAGGAGATGCAATTTCAATTCAATTTTCTTATGAATCATTATTCTAATATTGTGTTCTTGTTTAACGTACAGTCGGGTTGCTGCAAACCACCACTTTCATGTGGATTCAATTACGAGAAACCAAATATTTGGACGGTTTCAAGATATTACAACAACTTAGAAGATGATTGCAAGACATGGAACAATTCGGCAAACACATTATGCTTCGATTGCTATTCATGTAAAGCCGTGATTATTGCAGATCTACATAATAATTCGTTTTCCCTTACAATTAATATCCTTCATATCATCTTTAGTCTTTCCATCGGTACTGTCGGTTGGTTTGCTTGGTTAAGGAGCCTCCGAGAAACTCAGAGCTAGAATTTGTAACATATATAAATAAAACTTTTGTTTTGTTTTATTTTTCTTTAGTTAATCAATTTAAATCGATGGAAGAGAAAATAGACTGTTGTAATTTTCATAAACCGAAAAGAATATAAACTGATTAAAAGTGACTGTTGAGACTTGGTGATGAAAATCAATTGAATTGGACTTGAACCGGACTAGTTATGTCAAATCGAGAAAGTTGGTTTAATGTTTTTTTTTGGGTTCACGGTTATGTTGAAAACCGATTTCATCTCGTCTATGTATATAAACATAGCGTGTGTGTTCTCTCTGATCGATGTGATTTCGAAAGTGCAACAAAGAGAGGCGATTTGTAATCCGGTGGTGGATTGCTGGATTTTGCTAGGCCGAGACGTAGGGATTCTCATTCCGAGATCTTACACTCGTTAAATCTCTGTGTTGTTTTTTCTTGTTCATACATTTCTCTGCGATTCTAAGTTCTTCGATCTAATTCTTCTAATTTTTTGAGCGATTGCGAGTTGTGAGAGTTCGTGATAATTGATTATTGTTTTGATCAAGTTCCGTGAAGATTGAATTAAAAAAGAAAAAACTTTGATTACAAAATCAATTTTTTTCCTGATAATTAAATATAGAGATAAGCCAATATTATACATTTCGAACCGAAATCATCAAATCATGCTTGAGAAACCAATAACCAAAACAAATTATATTGTGAAATAATATGCTGACGTGTTATGGATTTTGACTCAAACCATAGGGGATTTTAACCAGAGTCTTAAAACGATATCGGAGTTAATAAAGCGTCACTATAGATAGATTGGATTCTCCGGCTTTCTCTGACTTTACAAAATCGTCCTGCGATTTGCTTAGCCGAAGTTTCTGGGTTTCACTGTTTCGCTCCGATCTTCAGATCTTCGTTTTTCCGGTGAGTTTTCTTCATCAATCTCTTGAGTTGCCAGTCATGTTCTTTGCTTTTCTTTCTCCCGAGTTTGATTTTCTATTTCCATTCATCGATTTTTCTAGAGAAACGTAGTGACCTTTCCGAATATCTGGCATCCAAACCCTAGTTTTTTACTTAAGAGTTGGGGGCAAAGGATTGCAAAACCCTAATTTTGAGTTGGCGTCTAGAGCGGACGGTGTTTAATCAATTATTGACCTGCAGTGATCTTTCATATTCTCTTTCAACTTCTTCATAAAGTATGAGCATGACTCTCTTCTGAATCAATTTGATTTCCGTTTGTTTCCAGATTTTAAGGTTTTTTTAGGGGAATTTTTGTCGAAGACTCTGCTCTAACATGGTAAGTTAACATACATTGATGTAAAGTATCATTGTTATTATGATTTGAGTCAAATTATTCAGTTCAGTGTTTGATTTTCTCTGTTTTTTCTCACAGTCAGGAAGAAAGGAAACTGTGTTAGATTTGGCCAAGTTTGTGGATAAGGGCGTGCAAGTTAAGCTGACCGGTGGTAGACAAGGTTCAAAAAGGAGTTTTTTTTTTAATATATATGATTATGTGAAGTTGATTTGCTCTTGCATTGAGATTTGCGGGTTGTTATTTGTTTTCAGTCACTGGAACTCTCAAGGGCTACGATCAATTGCTTAACCTTGTTCTTGATGAAGCAGTAGAGTCTGTTCGAGGTATCTCTCTTACCGTGTGTATTTTTTGAATTGCTTTTCACAGTTGTATCTACTGCATTGTTAGTGCTAGGCTCTTTCTTTTATTTCTTTTCATATGAATATTGCACGACATGAGATGAGTAGTTTAGGTCATGTAGATCCATGTTCAACCACAATTCTCTAGTGGAATCGGCCAATAAATAAGAGACTCTCTGTATCTGATTTGATTCCCTTTACTCTTGCTGCATACTGCAATTTTTTTCCATCTGTATGTGTATATATGTTATATAAGTTTGATTAGATAGGTGACAAGAGAGGTTTTCTGATCTCTTAATCATTATTGATCTCTTACTGTGATATAATTGGGACAGTATCATTCTCTTATCCATTTTGAAACCAGAAGTTGTGTTCCCTTCCATTGTTGATTTCCATGATTTGTACAGTATTATTATGACCCTTGTCTGTATCTCATTCGATTCACCTTACTCTGCTACATACAAATGTCTCCATGTGTATGTGTATCTATGCCACTGAAAGTCATATAAATCTTGATTAGATATGCCGGAAGAGAGGTTTTTTTTATTGCTCAATCATGTTTGCTGTGGTGTAAAAGGGGATGATATCAGATCTATGTTGAAACTAGAGTTGTGGTGCTTCTTGATTTCCGTGATCTATATACAATGTTATGCCCTTTGTCTGATATTTGACCAGATCACGATGATCCCTTGAAGACTACTGACCAGACAAGACGCCTTGGTCTAATTGTATGACTCATTAACTATCTTTTTCCACTGATTATTTCTTGTGGTTGCATTTTGGCATCTTCTTATCTGTAATGAAGCTTTATAGTTAAACTCATTAGATTCTAAACCAGTATGTATGTTCTCTGGTTTAGGTTTGCCGTGGAACAGCGGTGATGCTCGTCTCACCAACTGATGGCACTGAAGAAATCGCTAACCCTTTTGTTCAACCAGAAGCTGTCTAAAGAGTTTTATTCCAAAAGATCGTGCGTCTCTATTAGTTTAACTTGGGAGCTTTAGAGAGTTTTATGTATCTGAGTATCTGCTATGATGTTGGATACATTGTTTTAATATATACTTATTTGGAACATCATAGGCTATTCTTGTGTCTTAGTTATTCCAAGTAATTTCTTTTCTACCAAACTTTAATTTTAGTTGCTTCATCAAATCCCAATTTGATATTTTTCACTACTTACACACCTACCAATATTGCGATTTGAGCTTTTTCGGAGTTTATCGTGGACAAGATGAAGTCTGTAACGTCAAAGCTCAAACTCCTAAGACCAGTCCTCACGTTACGGTGTTCTTACAGCTCTGCCGATCAAACTCTTCTTCTTAATGAATTCACCAGATTCTGTTACCAGAGAGACCTTCCCAGAGCTCTGAAAGCAATGGATTCGTTGCAAAGTCATGGTCTTTGGGCAGATTCTGCGACTTACTCTGAGCTCATCAAGTGTTGCTTGTCTCATAGAGCTGTTCATGAAGGGAATCTCGTTTCTCGTCATCTATACTTCAATGGGCATCAACCGATGATCTTTCTGGTTAATGTTCTGATCAATATGTATGTAAAGTTTAATCTTTTGAATGACGCTCACCAGTTGTTCGAAAAAATGCCCCAGAGGAATGTTGTTTCTTGGACGACTATGATCTCTGCTTATTCTAAGGAAAAACTTCACCAAAAGGCTCTGGAGCTTTTGGTTTTGATGCTGAAAGAAGGTGTGAGGCCTAATGTGTATACGTACTCCTCTGTGTTAAGATCCTGCAACGGGATATCTGATGTTAGAATGGTTCATTGTGGGATTGTCAAGGAAGGATTGGAGTCTGACGTTTTCGTTAGGAGTGCTTTGATTGATGTGTTTGCTAAACTGGGTGAGCCGGAGGATGCTCTTTTGGTTTTCGATGAAATGGTTACTGGTGATGCGATCGTTTGGAACTCGATCATTGGTGGCTTTGCTCAGAATAGTAAAAGTGACGAAGCCTTGAAACTTTTTAAGAGGATGAAGAGAGCTGGTTTCATTGCGGAGCAGGCTACATTGACTAGCGTATTGAGGGCATGTACTGGTTTGGCTCTGTTGGAGCTTGGGATGCAAGCCCATGTTCATATTGTGAAATATGACCAAGACTTGATACTCAACAACGCACTCGTGGACATGTACTGCAAGTGTGGGAGCTTGGAGGATGCTCGCCGTGTGTTCAGCCAGATGAAGGAGAGAGATGTGATTACATGGAGTACTATGATTTCAGGGTTGGCACAGAATGGTTATAGCCAGGAGGCACTGAAGTTGTTTGAGTCCATGAAATCTTCTGGGACGAAACCAAACTATATTACGATTGTTGGAGTTCTATTTGCTTGCAGCCACGCGGGGCTCCTGGAAGATGGTTGGTACTACTTCAGATCAATGAAAAGACTTTATGGAATTGATCCAGTAAGGGAACACTATGGTTGCATGATTGATCTGCTAGGAAAAGCTGGAAAGCTCGACGATGCAGTCAAGCTTTTAAATGAAATGGAGTGTGACCCAGATGCTGTGACATGGAGAACGATGCTTGGTGCTTGTAGAGTCCAGGGAAACATGGTGCTAGCCGAATATGCAGCTAAAAAGGTCATAGAACTCGATCCCGAGGATGCAGGAACTTACACACTGTTGTCTAACATATATGCAAACTCTCAGAAATGGGACAGTGTTGAAGAAATCCGGACACACATGAGAGACAGAGGAATCAAGAAAGAACCTGGATGTAGCTGGATTGAAGTAAACAAAAAGATTCATGCTTTTATCATTGGAGACGAATCTCACCCAGAGATAGTTGAAGTCAACAAGAAGCTGAATCAATTGATCCATAGAATGATTAGCATTGGTTATGTTCCTGAAACAAACTTTGTGCTACAAGATCTTGAAGGAGAACAGATGGAAGATTCTCTTAGACATCACAGCGAGAAACTGGCTTTGGCCTTTGGCTTGATAACGTTACCTTTTGGGAAGGTCATTAGAATCAGAAAGAATCTGAGAATATGTGGGGACTGTCATGTGTTTTTCAAGCTCGCATCGAAGCTTGAGAACCGCAATATAGTTATAAGAGATCCAATCCGTTACCATCATTTCGAGGATGGAAAATGCTCGTGTGGCGACTACTGGTAACAATCAGATGGCCTTAGATAACAATGAAACAGACTATAAAAATGGTTTAGAAGATGGTTTCCCAGTGAGTTATCTTCATCCATTTGTTGATATGCGAGTCATTTTCCGGATTTTCTTCATCGATTTGTCTAGAAAAATAGAGTGAACTTGCCAAATTATTGGAATGGTACGCTGTAAAATTTTGCAAACATCTAGAGCGGACGGTGTTTTAAGTATCGACCTGTAGTGATCTTTCATATTTTCTTTCAAGTTCTTCATAAAGCATAAGCATGACTCTCTTCTGAATCAATTTGACTTCCGTTTCTTGCAGATTTTTAGGTTTTCTTGCAGTCACTGGAACTCTTATAGAGTAGTTTGTGTAAGAATATTTGATTTGGTATAGAAATTGTTTTATATTGATATACATCAAAATTGAACCTTTCTATCACTTATGATAAAATCAGAGTACCTAAAGTAAATTGTAATACTAATTTTTTGATATTTTGTTTTCAGAATTACTTGTTTTAATATATTTCCCATGAAAAATATTGTCGAGTTAATGGGAAGATACTACTGCACATGGTTTTGGATCATGTGTTATAATTTATGTTTAACTCTTTTTATTTTATTTTTTTGTAAAATAAAAATCATTAAAATAGTCAAAAAGAGTCCAAAGCTGAATTTTGCATTATGGAGACAAGATCTTTATGTCCAAAGTGGTTTAATCTCATTATTTATTATTATGACTCATGTGGACTTAAAAGTGCCAATGTAGTCGCTTTATTCATTTGAGACCTAATGGACCTCATAATTAAATTTGTATTATATTTGAAGACTTATTCCATTAAACATTTAAATTCATTTTTTGTGTTCATTGTTAATTCTTCAGTTATATTATCTTATTTTAACCCAAAACAATTGTTTCTCAATTAGCTATATATTTTTTGTTATTTCAAAGTATTTTGGTCAAGTATTTTTTAAATGGAAAGATTATCTTTAAATCATAAATATTTTATATGATTTCAAAAGCTGTATAGCAATATTCTAATGTATATGTATATGTTATCATTTGTAAAATATGATCTTGATTTTTAATTACTTGTCAATTGCCCACTAGCAAAATTTTACTTCAGGTTATTATGGGCTTTTAAGTTATGAGGCCCAATTTCGTAGGTTCATGTCATGTCACACCACTAAATCCTTTTAAAAACGTCGACATTCTCATCCGTTGCCACGTGCACATCGGACGGTCAAGAATCCATAAGAATCTATAATCGAACGGCTCTCTTTGCCTGTTCTAGACTCTTCTAAAGACGGGGACGATGATGAATGTTCTTATTTACGATTTCACCTGTCAATTTATGACTCTATTTACTTAGTTATTTTCTGTTTTATTTAACTCACATTTTTCTTCTTTTCTTTTTTTTTTGACAAAAAATTTTTAAGAAGAAAAATATAATTTCATTTTTTCACAGATATAATTTCAAATTTTTTTTTTTTCAGAATTATATAATTTCATTTTTCAACTCTTTGTTGGTGATATCGCACGTCTTTCCGTAGTGATTCATAAAAAGAAAAAAACAGCAAGGAACATAGGCAATAAATTAATTTATTTAGCATTATTTTGTAATCTTGAAGTACGTGTAATCATTAATTATTTTTTAAACTACAGAATAAAGATTCTAATTTTCTTAGAAAAACTTTCGTGAAAATAAAACGTTTTTATCATTCGTCATATGATGATACAAAAATCTAACAACTAATAGATAAAAAAAATCACACTTGTCCATATTTCAATTTAAATTCTATCATGAATTTTAGAAAAAAATGAAAAAAACGAAAGAGAAAAATGAGGTACAAGAATTTTAAAGGACCTGTTAAAGCTTAAAAGAAGGAAAATATGAAATGTTAAAAATGAGAGCAGAATTACAATTCCCTTCGAAAAAGTACCAAAGAAAAGCAAAATATATGAATAAGTTTCGACATATATGTCAGTAAAAAAAAGAAGTAAAAACTACGATAACACCAAATCATAAACTAGTGGGATAAACATACGAAAGAAAACAAAGTTTAACTTGTAATAATGAGGAACCTTAAAATAATAATACGATGACGTGTCATAAGGATAGATTTATGATATATCCGATAAATATAGTTACTCGAACCATGGTTAGAGATTTAACCAGAGTCCTTACGAGATCAGAGTTAAAAAGCGTTCCTCATCAGAGAGGTGAAACCAAGGAAGGAGACAGCGAAACCCACAGAGAAAGAGGCGGCTAGGGATCAGTGTTTCTCACTGAGTTTGATTCTTTTTTTTTTCCCTCGATTCCTTGCCTTCATTGAAGCCTCTTCGAAGATTCTTCTCTTCCATGTGCGTCTGTTTTTCGGAGACGATGATGCTTTTGAATTGACAAATTCGTCCCTTTTTTTGCGACTGTTTCGCCTCAAGTTTCCGGGGTTTTGATTTCAGATCTTGGTTTCCCGGTGAGTTTTCTTCATCCTTATGTTGTGTTCGATTGTGAAGCTCATTGATTTGTCTGAAGTTTAAAAAGTTTTGGAATTTCTGCAATTTCTTTCTCCTGGTTTCTGTTCTTCGGCTTTGTCTAGAAAAGATGGAGTGAAAAAAATTCAATCTTTGGAATCGGTTTCTGTAAGCGGATATGTAAAATTTCTTGGATCAGGATCTATTCGATCGATTAGTGCGATGGATGTGTTTAGAATGATCAAATTTCTAGTATTTGTGGAATCTCTCTTCAAGGTCTAGAGATTGAGATCGCTTTTGACAGATCTGCTTGATTGGTGATATCCTTTTTATGTCATCTTTTTGCAGATTTCTTCTCCTGGTCGATCAAAACATGGCTTACCTGATGTAGCAATTTGATCAAATTCTTTCTCAAAGCTCTGAGTTTTTGGCGATAACTGGCTCCTGTTATCTGCATATAGAAGCTGCGGGTTCTCTACGTTTCATGGTCGGTTTAGGTATTATCTGCTTCTGCTTTGTCCGGCTCGTGTTGGTCTCAGACAAAGGCACTGGTCTTGAAGGGAACGGGAACGGTCTCTCTTCGGCTGCTGCTTCTGCTGTTTCCTTGGTTTCACCTTCCGTTTCATGTCTCGGAACCTAGACAGTCCTGTTCAGACACAGATGGCAGTGGCGGTATTCAAGACACCCCTTACTGGGGCTAATAAGATGGAAGGGAAGCAGCATAAACATCATCAGCAGCTACAGAGACAATCCTCGGGACGAAGGGTTTTTGTGCAAACTGAAACTGGTTGTGTTTTGGGGATGGAGTTGGACCGTAGTGACAATGTTCATACAGTGAAGAGAAGACTTCAGATTGCTCTTAATTTTCCCACTGAGGAAAGTTCCTTGACCTATGGGGATATGGTGCTGACGAACGACCTGAGTGCTGTGAGGAACGATTCTCCGCTTCTCCTGAGACGTAACTTTATGCACAGAAGCTCGTCTACTCCTTGTCTTTCACCTACTGGGAGGGATCTGCAACAGAAAGACCGAAGTGGTCCTATTGAGATACTGGGCCAATCAGAGTGCTTTTCGATTGTAAAACAAATGGTGAAGGACATTGTGAAGGCGATGAAGGTGGGCATTGAACCACTCCCTGTTCATAGCGGGCTTGGAGGGGCATACTATTTTAGGAACAAAAAGGGCCAGAGTGTTGCGATTGTGAAGCCCACGGATGAAGAGCCATTTGCACCTAACAATCCGAAAGGCTTTGTCGGGAAAGCCCTTGGCCAACCTGGCTTAAAGTCTTCTGTACGGGTTGGTGAAACTGGGTTTAGGGAAGTTGCAGCTTATCTTCTTGATTATGGCCGCTTTGCAAATGTCCCTCCCACTGCTCTTGTGAAGATAACTCATTCTGTATTCAATGTCAACGATGGGGTGAAGGGGAACAAGCCTCGGGAGAAGAAGCTTGTTAGTAAGATTGCTTCTTTCCAGAAGTATGTGGCTCATGATTTCGACGCCAGCGATCATGGCACTTCAAGCTTCCCTGTAGCTTCTGTGCACCGCATTGGTATATTGGACATAAGGATCTTCAACACAGACCGTCATGGTGGGAACCTTTTGGTGCAAAAGCTCGATGGAGTTGGGACGTTTGGTCAAGTGGAGCTTATTCCAATAGACCATGGTCTCTGCTTGCCAGAAACCTTAGAGGATCCTTATTTCGAGTGGATTCATTGGCCTCAGGCATCATTACCTTTCTCTGATGAAGAGCTTGACTACATTCAAAAGCTTGATCCATTGAAGGACTGTGACATGCTTCGAAGAGAACTTCCAATGATTCGAGAAGCTTGTCTACGTGTTCTTGTTCTCTGTACTATTTTCCTAAAAGAAGCTGCTGCTTATGGGCTGTGTCTTGCCGAGATTGGTGAGATGATGACTCGGGAATTTCGACCAGAAGAAGAGGAGCCAAGTGAACTTGAGGTTGTGTGTATAGAAGCCAAGAGATCAATCACTGAACGAGATGTTTTCTCTCCAAGGTCAGATGTAGTAGGAGAAGTAGAGTTTCAGTTTGATCTAGACTGTGATGAACTAGAATCAGTTTACGGCTCCAAGATACAACTAACCGATGACTACTTCACGAAAAACCCTTTTTCAAACGGACGTTCTTCGCTCGGAAAGCTCGAAGAAAGCATCAAGGAAGAAGAAGAAGATGAAGACGAAGAGGACAATACTGAAAATGCTGTCCTCATGATCAGCATGAAAGACAGCTTTTTTAGTTCTGCTGCTTTTCATGACAAATCTACATCTCTTTCAAAGCTTTCGACTTCCATGAAGAACACGTATCTTAGCGACACGGGACGAAAAAACCCAAAACCATTAACCAGAGGCAAATCTGAAAACACATCGTCTGGTCACAAAAGCGCAAACGAACAGCTTCCAGTGAGTGCAAGCTTTGTGAAAGTAGCAGACATGAAAGAAGACGAGTGGGTTCTGTTCTTGGAGAGATTCCAAGAGTTGCTTGGACCGGCTTTCGCCAAACGCAAAACCGCAACGTTGAGTAAGAGGCAGAGACTTGGCACTTCATGCCAGTTTTGAGAACAGTATAGTTAAAGTAAAACTCGAGAGAGAGAGAGAGTTAAAAGAGAGACAGAATCTACAGTTTGGAGTAAGAAACTGAAGGCTTTCTTGTTCGTTCTATGGTAGTAAAAAAAAATAGTTACTTTTGGAAGGTTTGGCTTATGACAAGCGACGAGGTGAAAAAGGGGTTTGTTTGTTTTTTGTTTTTTACTGTTTTGTAAATATTTGTTTTTACCTCTCGTTGTGATCTTTTTTTTTTTTGTGGCCCCTTTTATCACCACCTTCTCTTGTTTTTTTCTTTGGTATGTCCTTGTGGCTTGGCCTTGTTTTATAAATAACTATGATAAGCAACCGCTTTGTAATTATATATTTTATAATCCGTAAATAAAAAATTAAAAACAAAAAAATAAAAAACAAATTTAGATCATCTATGAAAATATATAATACATAAATTTATAAACGATGTTTTCGATGAAATAAATTATGGTTTATATAGAGGTAAGAAATTAAAATTCTTTTTCTTTTTAGGATTAATTTTTTTAATCTAAATGGATTCCATTTTTATATTAATTTTGTCTTTTAGAATAATTTTTTATTATTATTTTGGTAACATTATCAATTATGAATCGATTATTAAATTTTCTGAATCTTTAAGTTTTTTTAATTAATCAATTTTATTTTTTCCAATTTTGACTTTGACATTTGTCGCGATCATGTAAGTTGACAACTTTGAAACATTCAGCTTTATATAATAAGATTTCTTTATTGTAAACTGAAATATAGTTTTTCCTTTTTTTTTGGCTTTTATTCCTTTTTTTTAGGATTGTTATCAATTGTTTAATTTCCTTATTTTAATTTAAAAAATGGTTTTTTTTTATTTTAAAAAACTTAGGTTTTTATTTATAATTTTTGTTTAATTTTCTTAATCTAAACATAACTACTATTTTTTCCTTTTACCTTTAAGGATTATAAATTGATTATAATTGTTAATATTATGTGTTAAAATATAAAGGTGGAAAATAATTTAAAATCTGTCAAAATATAATTAAAAATTTGTTAAAAACGTGTCAAAATTTGATCGATTCATTTGACATGTCTCTAAATTATGCCTCACATATACACGAAGTTTATAATTTAATTTTTTAACTCGTGAAAATAAAACCAAAAACAAAAAAATGAGATCACCCGTGAAAATAAATAAAAATGAGATCACCCGTGAAAATAAACAAAATGGAGAAGAACCAGCCGGTGACAGAGTTAACTCCTACTACAAAACCAAGACCATCAACAACATACTTGCTGCGTTAGACGATGATGAGAAAGAATTCCTACGGAAATCTCCTTTCGGGAAACTCATCGCCACCGCAGAGAAGCCCGCATTATCTGGTAGTTTTGGTCACTATATCATCACTCGTTTGCTCAAGGTTTCAAAAAAACACGAAATTTGGATTTTGTTTGCCGGCCGACCAGTTAGGGTTTCGCTCCGGGAATTTGCGATTGTCACCGGCTTGCCCTGCGGTAAGTTCCCTAAGAAATCGAAGAAGAAGAAGAGAAACCCAGTTAAAGAGAAACCCTACTGGCCAGATTTGTTTGGCAACCTAAAGTCCTGCAGCGTGGACCTTGCGACAAAGATGTTGAAAAAAAGGACTGTAGTTGACAAAACGACAAGACTCAAGTACGCCTGCCTCGCGATTACCGGGGCTGTTCTATGTCCTACCAACCATCGGTCCAAAATAATGGTTGAGCACGTGGAGTTAATCAGAGAGATTGATGATTTTTTGGCATATCCTTGGGGAAGAGTCGGGTTCGATTTGATAATGTCAAGTATTAAGGCGAAGGACGAAGTTGCGCTAGCACAAAGTACAGTTGCTGTAAAAGGGTTTTTTCACGCCATTCAACTTGTCTTGGTTGAAGCAGTCCCATCACTAACTGAGGTCGTACAAGTCAACGAGTCTTCCTCTTCGTAAGAGTCGGAAGGTGCAGAAGATGACGAGGTTG
>PKMM01030643.1:163509-195450 GCA_002933915.1 Eutrema heterophyllum | reverse complement strand
ATATAGATATAAGTCTTCTTCCTATTTTTGGTTTGATCGTTACTATAATGAACCTATTGTCTATCTCGTGGTTTGATGTATGGTCCAATCAACTGAAATTCATAGCTCGGTCCATGGATCAACCAATGACATTAATTAATATATTTTTAGCATTTGAAAATTAATAAAAACATTTTTTTTTTTGGGTTAGAATTGTTTATTAGGTCATATTAACATAGTTTTTCTTGATGTTTGTGTTTACACTAGTTATGATGATTATAATTTATAACATAAAAACGCGAAACAATGTAAATGGTGTTATACCAGCACAAACCGCATGAGCCCAATCTATGAGGTTTGATGAGTGTTAGAGAGAGAGAGACAAGAGAAAGTGGTAAAGCGTAAGCGTGATGGTCCCAACGAAGACAGCTGGGAAGAAAGCGAAATGGGGCATCATCATCATTCATCGACCCATTTTTTTTCATTATCCATTTATCCCATCAGGTTATGTCCAAAGTTTGTATAAAGTTCAAAGAATCATACGAATTTTTGACGCAACAAAACGATGAAATTTGGAATGTGGGACCCGATTTGTGGGTAGGGTTTATCATTTTTATATCTGTCCTTTCGACAAGACAACATCGAATTAACGTAATATTCTTCCGCTGATGTCCTTTTTTTTTTCCTGCGTGGTACTTCTATATGTACTATCAAGAGGATCTACATTGTTTACATAGTCATAAAGTTTTGAAATTTTCGATCTATGATATTTTCCATATTCGAAATCAGTCATTGATAAATACTTTAATTGATGATTCTATATATTATGCTATAACTTATAAGTAATTTTCATACATAATATCGTGCTCGAATTCAAATTACAAGGGAAAAACAAACCAAATCTATATAGTAATAAAGAGAATGTATATACATGTAGAAGATGATCAATTATATGATCAACATGACGATATTATTTGACAATGTATCTATAATCATATCTTTAGTCGTTTCGATTGGTGTATTTGTTTCGTTTACAATAGATTTCATATGATCGGTATCTATACTAAGAATAATTTATTTTATTTCTATTTGAGTTTTATTATGTAGGGTTTGCTTCCAAACTTTTCGGATTTGACAACTTTTAATGTTTTGGGCATTCGACAATCTTTTTTTTTACCTTGTAATTGACTGCTCATATTATTTTTGTAAATGTTCACATATTACTTTTCTAAACCTCGTATTTATTTTTGGAAATATATATAGAGTTTTAACATTTGACCAAAACCTTTGAATGTTTTGGCAGTTCCTTTCTCATCATTAATTTCTCTCTTTCTATTTAATTAACAAGTATATTATATATGGATCACAAGAGGAGATTCGACTTGTTCTATGCAAAACCAAAGACCTTTGGTAATTGATGGTAAAATTCTTAAGAAAATATATTCACTATATGCTCTCTCACTACAAAAACACACGCTGCATAACGTCAGAATATTAACGTCACTTAGTAAACCGACTCAATTTTTTTTTTAAGGAAGGAATTTGGCGTCACTTAGAAAACTGACTTAAATATTGGATTGTCTTACCATCTCAATAGTTGTGGATCCATTAAGTAAGGGGCCCATTTAATAACAAAACAACAAAAATAAAAAATATTACGAGAATTTTATTTTCGAAACTTTTTAGTTTCTCCTTCAGTTTCTGATCGAAATCAAAATCGAAGAACTCAATTTCATTGATTTTTCGTTACTTTGCATCTCTAATTGGATTGAAATCGTTCATATGCAGTCTCAACAGTCTCTCTAACTCCGAAAGCTCCTTTCTCGATCTCGGTTCGTAAGGTTTGTATTTCTTATAATTTTGTTGTGCTTATGACGAAATAGCTCGTTTTGAACAACGATTATGAATTTCATTGAAGGATATAAGGGATTCGTGAAGAAATTTGGGATAGGATTTTCAGCGTTGGTGAATCTCAAATTTCAGAGACAGTTAAGGTAATCTTCTATTGATTATAACTTTGCTTCTCTTAACAAGCTTTCTTAAAGAAAGTTAGGCTTCTTTGTTTTCGCTTCCAATCTGATTATCCTCTTTGTTTGCAATTTTCACAAATAGTTTTCGTTTATGTGTTTTCAGTGGAATTGGTTTCATACAATGCAAAAACTGTGAATGAATGTTGTATTGTTGTTGACGAATTGAAGAGATTGGTGTGTTGAATTTATGTTAATCACGTTTTCAGTCCAAGTGCTATTTGTTCTGTTTCATTACCTCTGTGCTTCATCTATGTATATTCTGATAATTTTCTATGTTAAATTTGGTCAATAGTTGATAATTGTTTTACTTTATGTATAATATTGTAACCATAGAAAATGAGAGAACGTAATATTAAAAGTCGAAGCAAACTTAAGATACCACATGCACTTGGAAAAAAGAGTTTAGCGAGAAAGTCTAATGAGATGGTAAGTTTAGTTATAACTTACAAATTTATATTAGATTTATGTTTCACACTGTACTTATGGTTTTGTTTATCATGTTGAATTCGTTGCAACCATTCATTTCTTAGGAGGAGGAGACGGGCGTATAACCAAATCGAGGTGAACTTTTTATCGCATCACGTACAAGATCAGATGGAAGTTTTGTTTGCAACGAAGCAAGAACTCTGTAGTAAGTTTTCTGTCTCTTTTTTAAATATGGTTTTTGAGGCGTAAATTGTTTAAAATCTTTCTGATGTTTCACTTGTTAATATTAGGAATCTCTTGCTGCTTTAATCGTTTATATAGGCTTTATGTTCTGTGAGATCACTTAAGAGCTTATGTTTGCTAAATTTGTTTGTAGGATCAGCTGAAACAAGTAATGACTCAGAATATTCAAAGTGAATCACTAAGTAATGAGTCTAGACCAACTGATACATTTGAACAAGTATTTGGTCATGAGCATCCAGGACGAGTTCGATGTGTAGGACGACACCATCCAAGTATTTTTCGAATTTGGAATCCACGCCATCTAATGCTGAGATTGTAGATATAAAGGCCCACATGAAAGGACTTGAAGACAAACTAGATATCGTGACTGATGCTCTTTGCGCTCTTGTTGGATCAAGAAATAATTTCCAAGTAAAATACAATTTCTTTGTGATCAAGAAGTTATCATTTCCTGTAGGTAACACAAAGTGTATTTTTTTACAGGTGAGTGCAATGGGTGGGAACACAAAGATTAAAACCAATCTTCATCAAGCATCTAGTATCAACAGTGACCAGGTAACAAAATTATATGTATCTTATGTGGGAATCTGGCTTTTACGTTGTCAGATTAATAGCCAACTTGTCAACGGTGACGTGAAATGGCCAATTGGCTTTCCTTTCTACAACTTTGTAAATTTTCTACAATTTCAGGAATATAATAACATTTCTAGGACTGGAATTTGAACTCAACCAAAAAGTAATTTGACTTGGATTTCACTTGAAACTGGTATGTTCATCCATAGCTTCTAGTTCCCTCTTATCTCTAAGTCTGTCAATTAGTGTTGGAATCTGTTTTAAGAACTTCATATTGATTTGGGAGAAATCAGTGTTATTGCTTGATGAATTTCTTTTGTTTAGTTATAGAATGCAAAGGTGTAGTGTTTTTACTGTCATTAAGGCTAAGTTGTAGTACTACTATATATATATATATATATAATTAACTTTGTCTATATGTTCTGCTTCTCGATATTACTGCATTTTGTTTCAGTAATTGAAGATCTTGTTGTCTTCTTACTTTCCAGTCACTGATTATGTTGGCTATAATGTTGTTCTTTCAGTGCAGATTTGCTTATATGACATCAAAATATTGTATTTGTCTGAGACAGCTATGTTTTGACTCTTGCTATAAAATATCGTTTCAGTTTTTTTTCTTGTAATTACATGTTTTCTTGATTTTTAAACATTAGAATATGTTAAAAAGAAGAAATCAATTACGTCGGTTTGAAAAATGGACCTCACGTCGGTTTGAAAATGACGAGAATATATTTTAAAGTCACTATTTAACTATCGTTAAAATAAAAGAAATTGACGTTAGCTATTTGACGTTAAACATAACGTCAGTTTTGTAAGTGAAGCAAAAACAATTAACGTCACCCCATAATACGTCGGTTATGAAACTGACGTCATACTGTTAGAGTCTCTTTATAAACGATGTTAACCTATATAAAAAGTGACGTTAAAAGCCTTCTTTTTTGTAGTGTCTATGCGTGTTAAAACTTAAACGTATATCTCATTCAAAATAAAACCAAATTTAATACTAATACTAACTTTGTATAATTCGTGATTATCATATAGAAAATAATTTTAGATTTTTATAGTTTCCCTGATTTTTGTATGTAAACAAACTCCTGAATGTTTTGTAGTGACGTTCATACATAAAGCGATCGAAAGTACTGTTTTAAATGAGTAAGGCTAACGTTTGTCCTACCAATACAATATATAAAAGAATGAACATAAAATATTTTGATGCTTTATTTTTGGCTTTGGATATGATTTATCGGCAACTTGGTCTTCGTTTGGTGTATGATTTGATATGAACGTGATAAATAATTAAGTTCACTAAGCGGACAAAATGATGATAACTCAGTGACCATGCATTTGTTTGTCTTATTCCTCACATAACATCCATAAAGTATTTAGCCCATATTTTTCTACAGTTGATTAGTGACTGGACTATTTAAGAATCTAAACTATATATGAACTTGACAGAAAAAAAGTAACTATATTTAAACATGTATTCGTAGGTTCACTGCAGGAAAGCAAAATTATATAGAATTTTTTTGTTTTGTTTTATGGATTGAAATAGTAAAAACATAAAACGAAAGATATTTACCTGAAACATAAACTATAAAAGATAAGTTTGTAAAATAAATTCACTTAAAGAGATGAATAATCGAGTTGAAAGGATATATAGAATACTGATTTAGGCAAAGAGGCATGCAAGACAGCAAGAGTGGTCAATAATTAATCCAAATGAAGCTAGTCTGAAACTCATCTCTTGATATAAAATAAGAAATGCTAAAATAATTTATTATAACTAATGACATTCAAACCCACTTTAAACACTTGATATTAATTCACAAAAGAGAGGCCAAACTTGGGAAATAAGGAAGAAGTCCACTGTCACACGGACGAGGAGGAGAATAAGAAAAGATGCGATAAATAATGGAATTAGGGTTTAGGGGTTGATATAGGAGGAGATTTTGGGAGCGAGGTTTTGAGAGCATCACCTTGTTACCATTCTTGGAAATTGCAGCAAGTCTGAGGAGCGAAGAATTATCATGAGTTTCTTCAAACCAAGTGGAAGTAATCTTGTTCAATTCAAAGGAGAACATCTTGTCCATCTTCAATAATGCCCCTTCTGTGTTGTGGTTAGTGAGCCTCCAAACGTGTTGCATGCCATCTCCATTTGTCTCTGAAATCCATACAAGACCACGGTCATCATCTATGCAGCCCATCTGCATATTAATAGACGACGATGATGATGATGGCTCAATAATCGGGTTTGGAACGACTCGAAACATCTCCATGTGAAGATCAAAAGCAACCAACTTGGTCTGTTCTTGGCTGAACCAATAAAGCCATCCGTTTGAAAAAGTTGGTGCTAGGCCGTGCTCTATCCGATGATCAGGTGGAATCACCTGCCTCCATTGCTTGACACCAAAATCGAAAATCTGGCATGATGAGGTGTTGTTGTCGTTAATGTTATGCAACCAAACTAGTTTGTAGGTTCCTGTGACGTAGTCTTTTCCGAATCCTGGGGGAGGTAACTTTGCCTTGTTGTCTAAATGCTCCAGCTGAATCCTGGCAAGAGGGAGCGTCTGGGACCATCTCGTGGCTGGGTTTATCACTTTAAATGGTTTTGTCAACTCCGTAGCGCCATGGAAGCAGACAAGACCATCCAGACTACTGCAAACCACCACCGCCTGATCTTCTTGTTTATCATAAATATGATACTCTTCTTCTTCTTCCACTAGACAAGCCGAAGACCACTCCAACCTCATCGTCTTTAGAGCAATGTTTGACCTATACCAGTCTCTATCACTATAGAGACAGAGAAATTTTTGTTCCTGGGTTTTCTGATGCAACATGTATCTATCCCTGAAATACTTGGACGTTATCATACGTCTCCATTGTTTAGACACGGTTTGGAATCTAATTAGGGATTTCACAGGAAGCCTCACAATAATCTCTTCTAACGCATCGTCGTTGGGTATTATCTCAATCACCTCTCTTCTTCTTCTTCTTCTTCTTCTTCTTTTGCTTTCTCTTTCTGACGAAAAAGATGAAGCGATTTTGTCTTTTTCGTAGCTCTTTGTTGATGATTTATCATCGTCGTCTCTTCTCCTTTTACTCCAACTTTGAAACACTGTCTCTTTACCTCTTTCTGACGACGAAGCAAGTTTGGCCTTTCCGTGGTTCTTCTGCTCCTCCATCGATGATGGATTGTCTCTGTGTCTCGCTGATTTGAAAACGCTGTGTCTTCGCTTCTTCTTCTACTTTTGCTTTGTTCGTGTCTTCTGAAATTTCTTCAGAGTATGGAAAAATCCTCTTCGTATAAAACACCTTAAGCAAACACCCGCTTAACAGATTTATTCGACACTAAGACAAACCCTTAGTCCATACCGATAATAAACTACAAAGATTAAAAAAACTTGGTTAGAACCCACTATAAGCCTTTCTCACAAAACAAGAAACACCTTTGCGCTCTCTCTCTCTCTCTCTAAATCTGTATCCTAATTTTTGGAGGTAGCTCAGATACAAGAATAATTAAGGAAACCCTTTTCCTTTTCTAAGTTAATTTCCTTTTGCTCCACGTAATTTCCTTTTCTTGATGGCACCTTGTATACTGAAACTTTCTTTTTTGTCTTTGTAAAGGTGTGGCTGCTCTCTGGAAATTTTTCCAGTCAACCAGTCAACTCCGCTTCGGTTCCGTCCAGGTAAATTTATTGCCTTGTTCGTGTCTTCAAATTAGCTTCTCATCTGCCTCCAATTTATAAACACTGTATTGTCTGGATATTGGCTTCTCCTACCGAATCCAAATCCTAATCCCTAATAGATCCAATTTTTATATATATATATTTTTTTTCAAATTTCTTTTGGAACACGTTTCTCTAGTTTTTGCCTTTTTCGATTTTGTTTCATGCTGTTTCTGCAGCTTTTTTTTTTTGGACCGCGATTGTGTTCACGAGCGGACTCGGGTTTATGTTGTTGGCCCAATGATTTATCATAGCCCAAATTGATCTCTTTTTTTTTTAAGCCGAATAATAGTTTATTAAAAAAAATCAAGGGTTACAAAAATCCGAAAAAAAAGATTCACTAATAGGGATCCGAACTAAATAACATGTTTTTGAGTATGTATATCTAAAAAAATTTCAAATGAATTGTTTCATTTTTGCTTTTAGAATGGTTAAATTTCTACTGAGATGATCTTCGTAGAAATCCAAAAACATCTATTAACGCTTCAGACTGAATTGACCACGGCTGCCACACTCTTTTTATTGCTCCATTAGGAGCCACCGAAACGAGACAACTCTTTATATTGCTCCATTGATAACAACATAGCCACAGAGATCACCGTTCTAAACAGTCGATTAATTAGGAGAGTAACTGTGGTTTGCAACGAGAAACCCACCAACACCAAATGAATAACCATCAACGATTGAAGTCGGGAAGAATCGTTGCCATCATCCACGCTTCTAAGTCTGTCAGTTACCTTTTCGAAACAGCTCAACTGAATCAGAGCTTTTGTCTTCCCAAATCCATTGAAAAAATCTCACGAAAAAATGAGCAAAACTTTGCCAGATCTAAAATAAATTGAAAAAAAAACATACAAATCAAAGAAAAAATAGCATAAGAAAACAACCAAACAGATGTCGAAACTATAGAAGCCTCCGGCCATTGGCCTGAATCCACACATAAATTTTTTCTTTTTTTTTCTCTCTCACTTGCCGGCTAGGGTTTTATAGGGGTTTCTCTCGTAACACGTTTCTGTTTGTTTTTGCCTTTTTAGTTTTGTTTTGTTTTAATGCTGTTATCGGGACATTATCAGTTTTGTCAAATTCAACTACGATTCGATTAGCGATTGTGTTCACGCGCGAAATTCGGTTTGGGTTCAATTCGATTTGGAAAAAAACAATCAATTTTTTTTTGTTGGACATCTAATCTTTATTTATATAAAAATCAAGGTACATTAATAATACATAAAATAGTAACAATAGAAAGCGATAAAACAACTAAAATAAAATTTGAGAATTCTTTTCTCCTATAAATTTTACTCGCAAAGAGAGTGTCCATCATTCCTTTCCTCAAATTTGCATTCCATCTGATTCGATCTTCATCTTTGGCTATTATCCATGTTTTCCCATTTTGTATTACACTGATTCATTCCCAATTAGAATCTAAATTTTTTTGTCGAAAAAGAATCCAATTTACTGATTATGTCGATCGAAATAAGATTTGAGACAGCCAATTTTCAACGACTGTACGAATGTCGCCATACAACAAAGGTGCATCTTCCACTCCAAACCGTCCTATCCTCCATTGTGGTTTCCATGGTGTTAGTGCCATATTCAGCAAAGTAAAATCCCCGAAAAAAATCGAACTTGAACCAACATAAACATATGATTCTTCGACCAAAGCACCATTTGCAAGGAAATGGAAAGACAGGCGTCACGCTGACGATCGCTTTTGTGATCGCCTTTTTCTCTCTCGAGATATTATCGTTTTGTGTGATAAAAAAAACAATCAATTTATTTCAGATAATATTGAGATGTTTAATATATTTATAATATTGAGATGTTTAATATATTTATAATATTGAGATGTTTGATATATTTATTTATTTAAAATATAAATTTCGGTTAATTCAGTAAAATTTGGATTTGGTTCAGATTCAGTTCAGATAATTAGTATAGAAATTTATATGCCATTTGGATTGTTCTAAAATTTGGTTTGAGTTCGGATTGATGAATTTCGGTTCGAATTTGAGTTCGGGTTGATGAATTTCGGTACGTAATTTACTCTCTGTTTCACCTACTAGAATCAATTGGGATTGTTGTCTGGGCCTTGTTTATGTTGTTGGCCCAATGACTTATGTGTGTCATAGCCCAAATTTATATTCGGTGTAGTTTGTGATCGTTATCTCATAATTTCAAATCGGTGTCGCTCATAATTTCAATTTTTGTTTTGGGGGGTCAAATCAGAAACACCATTTATAAATAAGAACTACTGTATAAACAATAACTGCAAAAACAAGAAAAATTTTGGGCTCCAAATTGTTACTTCACACCTCTTTGTTTTCAGTTTCAAGAACGGTTTCCCAAACACGATTTTGGTTTATATATATACTTAGTTATCGAAAATGTGGTTTCATGATTTTACATTGTTATTCGCCTATCTGGTTTAGTTTAGTTCGTTTTAGGCAACGATGGTGTCTATGAAACAAAAGTAATGCCCACATAATCATACAGATTTTAACGAAATTTAAGGAATTACAACACAACACCATTTTTATAGTATTAGTATTTTTTAGTGCACTAACTAAAACATATTTAACTATATAATCTACACTCAGATCCACATCAAAATTAATCAATAAATTAAAAATTATGTTGTATATCATCCATATATATACAAATAAAAATTATATTTCTCACCTAGCCAATAATAATAGTCCAGTTATCAACGGTCACCAATTTAGTTGCAAAAAAAAAGTGAAGTATGTGTATTATTATCTAATAAATAACAGTAGCAGTCATTTTAAATATTGAGCATAATTGTTTTAGGAATTAGAATCTATGAAGTTGTTGAAACAAAATCTACTAACAAAGAGTCCATAGAGGAGAAAAATATTCTTAATAATTCAATAACTCTTTAAAGAAAATGGGAAACTAACTAAAAGAATTTGAAACTGCAATAAAGTAAATATGATGCAGACTTGGAGAAGAAGTAAGAGGTCACGCTACACCATCCTCTTTCGTTTCTTGGATGATTTAATAAGACTTTCGTTTTCAGTAAAGGAGTTTTGCTGTTCGTCCTGCAAATTCTTGAGCCATAAGAATATTTCTTTACCTTTCTACAATAACCCAACAAATAAAACAGAGAGTAAATTACGTACCTTTGGTTTCTTGAAAGCATTCACATCAGCATCATCAACATGGGCATCGATTGTCGTGTAAAGCACAGTCGTCTTCTTCCTCGAATTCTCCAATTCCACATCATCGTCCTCTGTAGTCCACTCCTGGAAGAAGAAAGAAACAGAGAAATCTGTCACGCACGGAAGAATGAGAAAAGAATATTTCTTTACCTTTTTACAATAACCCAACAGATAAAACAGAGAGTAAATTACGTACCTTTGGTTTCTTGAAAGCATTCACATCAGCATCAACATGGGCATCGATCGTCGTGTAAAGCACAGTCGTCTTCTTCCTCGAATTCTCCAATTCTTCAAGTCTGTCTTGAATGCAGTGCGCAGGTCTCCTTAATCTTTCGGAAACCTGGCTTGTACGCAGAGGCAAAAGGTGCCTCGACTTCCACAAGACATCATCATCCTCTGTAGCCCACTCCTGGAAGAAGAAAGAAACGGAGAAATCTGTCAGGGAAGAAAGAAAAAAGACAGAGAGAAGAAAGAGAGAGAGGAAACATTGTCAGGGAAGAAAGAGAAAAGAGAGAGAGGAAACAGAGACCTTTCTTTCCAGTTGTTTGAATTTCGCAATGCACGATGTGGCATTGAAACGACCTGACAAGCAATGCACGACTTGATCCCAGTTGGCTCCGCCATTGAAAGCGTTCAACAGCTTTTCTTCATCTCTCCTAGTCCAGTTTCCCATTTTCTTCTGTTACGAAAAGAGAATTCTCCTCTGCGTTTCTGTTTCGCTACTTATACCCACATTTATAGAAAATGAAAATAAAGATTATTGACCAAAAAAAAAAGAAAATAAAGATTTGGGTTCAAGAAATCGATGATGTCAACAAAAAAAAAGGGGAATTTCTGAATTCCTGTTCTGCATAATCTGCATTATATAGTTGCCTTCTCTGCGTTTTGGTATTATCCGCTTCTGCTTTGTCCGGCTCTGATCTGGAAGCGAACAGGAACATGAACAGTCTCTCTCCGGCTACTGCTTCTGCTGTTCACCACAAGAAGCCTTTGGTTTCTCCTCCGTTTCTCCTTACTGTTCAGACACCAATGGCAGTGGCAGCCTTAACGGGGCTAATAAGATGGAAGGGAAGCAGCATAAACATCATCAGCAGCTACAAAGGCAATCCTCGGGACCATGTGCAAACCGAACTGGTTGTTTTTTGGGGATGGAGTTGGATCGTAGTGACAATTTCATACTGTGAAAACAAGGCTTGAGATTGCTCTTAATGTCCCCACTGAGGAAAGCTCTTTGAGATAGATGGGGTGCAGTGAGGAATGATTCTCCGCTTCTCCTGAAACATAACTTTATGCACTGAAGCTCGTCTACTCTTTGTCTTTCACCTACTGGGAGGGATCTGCAACAGAAAGACCCGAAGTGGTCCTATCGAGATACTAGGCCAATCAGAGTGCTTTTCGATTGTAGAACAAATGGTGAAGGACATTGTAAAAGGCGATGAAGGTGGGCGTTGAACCACTCCCTGTTCACAGCGGGCTTGGAGGCGCATACTATTTTAGGAACAAAAAGGGTTCAGAGTGTGGCAATTGTCAAGCCTACGGATGAAGAGCCATTTGCACTTAACAATCCAAAGGGCTTTGTCGGGAAGTCTTCGGTACGAGTTGGGAAACCGAGTTTAGGGAAGATGCAGCTTATCTTCTTGATTATGGTCGCTTTGCCAATGTGCCTCCCACTGCTCTTGTGTAGATAACACATTCTGCATTCTCATGGTCAACGATGGTGTGAAGGGGGAACAAGCCTCGGGAGAAGAAGCTTGTTAGTAAGATTGCTTCTTTCCAGAAGTTTGTGGCTCATGATTTCGATGCCAGCGATCATGGCACTTCAAGCTTCCATGTAGCTTCTGTGCACCGCATTGGTATATTGGACATAAGGATCTTCAACACAGACCGTCATGGTGGGAACCTTTTGGTGAAAAAGCTCGATGGAGTCGGGACGTTTGGTCAAGTGGAGCTTATTCCAATAGACCATGGGCTCTGCTTGCCAGAAACCTTAGAGGATCCTTATATCGAGTGGATTCATTGGCCTCAGGCATCATTACCTTTCTCTGATGAAAAGCTTGACTACATTCGAAAGCTTGATCCATTGAAGGACTGACATGCTTCGAAGAGAACTTCCAATGATTCGAGAAGCTTGTCTACGTGTTCTTGTTCTCTGAACTATTTTCCTAAAAGAAGCTGCTGCTTATGGGCTGCTAAAAAATCATCAATCATTTAAAGCTACAGGTCAAATTTTTGTTGTCGTCGTAGGAGCCTTTATTTGCTAATTGCTATGGCCTTAGGGCATCCGCAATGGGGTTCTTAACAAAAGTTCTTAGGTGGGTTCCGCTTTTAATTTTTTTTTTTTATGATTTCAAAAAAAAAAAAAAAAAAATATCAACCAATCACGGGCCGCCACGTCACGGTGGGGCCCGTGAACAGTGAAGATATCGCGACTAACTCGGTTCTTATTTTAGAGTTTTAAGAACTCTGTTCTTATTTTTTAAGTGGGACCCACTAATTGTTTATTATTTTTTTTTTTTAAAAACCGTGTTAAAAACTCCCATATAGGTTGAACATGTAGAAAAATAATGGGAAAAATAATTGGCTTTACTAATCTTTTTTTTTTTTTCCTCTCTCTCTCGCCGTTATCTTATATACATACACGTAGATATATGTAAATACTATTATTATTATTATTATATTATATAAAATGCACAACACATTTTGCTTATGTTATTACTGAATACTATATATATATATATATATGCACACATTATATTTATTATTTTTATACAAATAGTATTATATGTACTATTTATTTAAAATAATTTTGTACAGATATTTTTATCTACCTATTTATTTCTTTCGTATACATTATGCTATAATACCATTTATTTTATTCAAAAAAAATTATCTGATAAATAATTGTTCTACATCATATATATATATCTAATACTTATCAATCGTACTTTAATTTTAAAATAGTTACAACCTAAATCCTGTAACTACACAAATACGTCTAGCTAAAATTCTACATCAAATCATTTACAGTTACAATCCAACCAATCATCCAACAAATATTTTATTTTTATTTCTAAGGGATTTATGGGTTTCTTAACTGTAATTTGCAAAACATAGTTTTTGGATAACTTAACTCGGTTTTTAATATAGAATCTGCACTTAATTTGACTCCTTTTTTTACTTAGGAACTTACAAACTTTCGACCTTTCTATCCATGTTGCCATGTCAAACGGAATGTATCCAACTTGAAATATGACTATTTGTTTTATGTGCAAACGCGAGTTAAGGAGCTGTTATCAAAGAGCCAAAAAAGATATTAAGCTACAAAAACCTTGTATGTGATGTTAGTCTTTTCGTGGTAAGTTAGTAAAAGCGGAGTGATTTCCAACCGTCCTTAGCTAACACCATAATGAAGAGTAGTGTGACCACTGTTGTTTTTGGTGTTGACATCTCTATTTTGTTGTTCACAAGTTAGCTCAGTAGCTCCTCGTGTTCCCCATTATCAGGTTTTGTTCTTCAATACACCAAAAGGGAAATCTTACACACAAACGCATCGAACTCTTAGTAACATACCAAAAAACACCAAAAGTTCATGCTTTTATTATTGTGTATATAAGCTAAGACTATACTAAAACTGATAAGTTTGGCCCTTTTTAGATTTCGAAGGTTGTCAAGGAAGAGGGAGACAAAGAATAGTACCATGATGCTTTTGATAAGCAGCAGCAAGGTTGACTTCGAATGCAGGTCAATTTCAATTTACTTAACGTGACATATTGTAGACAACGGTAACACTGTATTCAGATTAAGATTTAGCCTTTATCCTATCTTTCAGTCTTAAGCTTCGCATAAGGAAATTTGTTTGGAGTCGTCTTTCTCAGCTAGTATGCTTGGATGTTAGGAAAATTCACTAAGATGATGTTATTCCTGATGATTGAGGTGTGTATATATATTTTTTTTTTTGACCAAAACAAAAGGTGTGTATATATGATAACTTGCATGCGCATATCACTTCTTTTAGTTATTATACTCATTGACCGATATATCACATTGACCGATATATTCTACAAATGCATCTATTGATATTGGTATATTTTTTTTTTTTTCAGTTTAGATCAAATTTCTGTACTCAAATTACACAAACACTGTTTTAAAAAATTATTCTTTTACGATGATCTACCTCATTCTTTTTCTCTCGTTTTTTTTTTTTAATACATTCTTACCATTTTGTGTGCGACAAATTGTAAATGAGTAACATTTAACGTAAACTTAAAGGAGTAACATTTAAATTGTTTTAACAAAACCATCCTCAGTTAGACTTTAAAGTTTCTACTGCATCCAGATAATTTTTTTCTTATGTAAAAACATATTGACCACTTTAAAGTATTGGACTAATATTATGTAATTAGTATTGGACTTTGTCTATATGATTAGGATTTATGATGTAAGTATAAATACGTTCCTTATTCAATGAATAACCACATATTTTTCCGCTAAACACTTTGACATAGTATCAGAGTGCTAGGGTTTCAAAATCAATCCTAAAGCTTTCTTGTGTCAATTCTCGTTTCTTGTTGATCACCGATTTTGGTTTCGTTCGTTGTTGTTGCTGCGAGATCAGGTCTCTCGCCGTGGTTCATCTGCTTCATCTTCATCATGGCTAATAAAAATGGGTCTGTTACTAGTACCTCCAAAGTGCAAGTGGGGAAGGAGGTTACGATTCTCTCTGATTATTACTTGTCTCCCGGTGCTGATCTCGGCCAAGTAATATCTACAGTTTTTCTTGATGGTCCTAATTATGAAAAATGGGCTAAGCTGCTGAGGAATGCTTTTAAAGCCAAAAACAAGATTGGTTTTATTGACGGTATTGTCAAGCAGCCGAGTTCTGGTGCTGATGAGATCAAGCTATGGGGTATCATTAATTCCATGCTTGTTGCTTGGATTCTCAATACAATTAATTCCAAATTACGTCCGTATATTTCGTGTGTTGATACGGCGTTTGAGCTGTGGCAAGGTCTGAAGGATCAGTTTTCTGTTGGTAATGAACCTAGAGTTTATGAGTTGAAGGTGAGCCTTGAGACATCAAAGCAAGAATCGCATACTGTGCAGGAGTATTTTGGTCGTATGAAACTTCTTTGGGATGATTTGATTGATTATGAGCCTATTCCAGCTTGTTGTTGTGGTCAGAGTGATTGTGAAACTACTTAAACTCTCAAGTCTCTAAGCGATCGTGAACGAAAGTATCAATTTCTCATGGGTTTAGATGGAACAAGATTTGGTACGACTCGGTCGAATGTTCTTTGTATGCAATCGGCGCCAAATCTGAAGAGTTCGTTTAATATGATTATTCAAAAGGAAAGGCATCAGCTTATAGCGCGTGCATCTGAACATAGGAGCGATGGAGTCGGGTTTTCTACAACTGGTGGATATGCTCTTGTCGTTTCACAGCCTCGTACTCGTCCTATTTGCTCATATTGTGGACGGCAAGGTCATGAAGAAAAAACATGATATCAACTTAATGGCTTCCCAGATTCTGGTCGTGGTTCGTTGTTTGATTCTGGTCGAGGACGAGCAAGAGGACGTGGTGCATCATCTTCTGCTCCGTTTGGTCGCGGACGTGGCAGTGGTTCTGGTCGTGCCAATGCTGCTCAGGTCAACTATGGATCGTCACAATCACATCCTCATACTCTCACAACTGTTGATAGACAAGGATTGGGTCTGACTGATGATCAGTGGACTGTGCTTCATAGTCTTCTTTCGGGAACTCAATCTGCTTCACGTGATCGTCTCTCTGGTATTATTATTGATTCTGGTGCATCAGTTCATCTCACCGGCAACCTTGATCTATTATTTGATCATTCTCCTATTGTTCCTTGTCCGATTGGTTTGCCTGATGAAGATGTCGCCAATGCCACTAGAGCTGGGAAATTGAAACTTGGCGATAATGTTATCTTATCTCATGTTCTTTATATTCCCAATATTTGTCCTACTTTGCTTTATGTGGCACGATTGTTGAAGGAGAAGCCGTGTCTGGTTATATTTACTGTTAAGTTTTGTTATTTGCAGGACCGTGCTACGATGACGTTGATTGGAACGGGTAGTGAATGTGATGGTTTGTACTTCTTCAAAGGCGTTTTTGGTTTTCAAGTCAATGATGCTGTGTCCGATACTCGAGCTCTTTGGCATCGTCGTTGGGGACACCCGTCGCAGCTGTCTGGTGTTCTTGGTTTTAGTAGTAATAAATCAAACTTGAAAGATTTGTGTGAAATTTGTGTTCGCGCCAAACTTCCCAGTTTCTCTTTTCCCGATAGTAATAATAAAGCAGATGCTATTTTTGGTTTAATACATTGTGATTTTGGGGTCCTTACCAAACTCCTTCATCGTGTGGTTCATCATATTTTCTTACTATCGTGGATAATTTTTCAAGAGCAGTTTGGGTGTTTTTGATGCGTTCAAAGAGTGAAGTTTCGACGCAATTTCGTAACTTTATGAGCATGGCCGAAAATCAATTTGATGCACGAGTTAAACGAGTACGCAATGATAATGTTGATGAGTTTATGGCTTTTTGTTCTTATTTTATTGACAAAGGTATTCTCCACCAGACGTCGTGTGTTGGAACACCTCAGCAAAATGGACGTGTGGAAAGGAAACACCGTCATGTCTTGAATGTTGCACGTTCTTTGCGTTTTCAGGCGTTTCTTCCGCTATAATTTTGGGGTGATTGTGTTCTAGCGGCTGCTGATTTGATCAATCGAACACCATCTACTGTTCATCATGGTCTCACGCCGTACGAGTTACTTTTCGGTAACAAGCCCTCCTATGATCATGTTCGTACTTTTTGATGTATGTGCTACGCTCACAAAGGCACTCGTCGTCGTGATAAGTTTGATGAGCGTGCTACTAAGTGTGTGTTCGTTGGCTATCCTTATGGTAAAAAAGGATGGAAGGTTTACGATTTAGAACGTGATGAATACTTTGTTTCGCGGAATGTTGTTTTTTACGAAGACAAATTTCCGTTTGAATTATCTTCTGATGTTGTACCCTCGTCGGTCTCGTCTCTTGCTGTTGCCATTACCGAGTCTCCTATAGTGGTCTGGGGGAGCTCGATTCCTCTTCTCGCCTCTCCTCAGTCCGATACGCCTAATGAAGTAAGGGGGAGCGTTGATTCAGATCCAATGTCCATCGATAACATTTCTTCGGTGTCAATCGACACTGAATCTGCTGTTGCATCTCCGATTCCATCAACGGGGCCGACTTCTCCATCAGAAGACCATGATTTGGGTACTGATTTAGTTTCGTCCTCTTCCTCTGCTGAAGAGAGTCTTGGTCGTGGCAAATGACCTAAGTATAAGTCTGTTCTGCTTAAATAATACGTCACACATGTTTCACCATCACACTCCACATCTCACTATCCGTCTCCTTCAACACCACTTGACTCATCGCATGGTCCTCCCCGGCATCCTCCAGGTATGCCTTATTCGATTGCTGATCATTTATCTTCCCATCGATTATCTTCTCTCTATTGTGCGTTTGTGACAGCCAATACTGTTGTTCATGAACCCACCTCTTTCAATGAGGCTATGCAACTCAATGATTGGATCAAGGAAATGGCTGCTGATATCTCTGCTTTGGAAGATAATCACACTTTGGATATTGTTGATCTTCCTCCTAATAAACGAGCCATAGGCTGCAAATGGGTATACAAGACCAAATTTAATTCTGATGGTAGTATTGAGAGGTATAAAGCTCGTTTGGTTGCCTTCGGTAATCGTCAGAAAGAGGGTTTGAATTTTAAGGAGACATTTGCATCAGTTTCCAAACTTACTACATTGTCGTTCTATTGCGGATTGCGTATGCTAAGAATTGGGAACTCCATCAAATGGATGTTCATAATGCTTTCTTACATGGAAATCTTGATGAAGAGGTTTATATGAAGCTTCCTCCCGGTTTCACTCAATCTGGTCCCACAAAGGTGTGCAAATTACGCAAGTCTCTATATGTTGGTTTGCCACTCTTCGGGCTGCTTTGCTTCGTTTTGGTTTTTGACAGTCTCCATCAGACTCGTCGCTGTTCTCTCAGTCTCACGGTGACGTCGATCTTTATGTTCTCGTATATGTTGATGACTTAATTATTGGTTGTAATGATCCTGCATCGATTACTCGTTTTAAGGAGTATATGAGTAATTGCTTTCATATGAAGGATCTTGGCCTGGCTTGATATTTCTTGGGATTGGAAATTGCGCGTAATGCTGATGGTCTATTTCTTTCTCAACGAAAATATTGTCTAGATATCATTACTGAATGTGGTTTGTTGGGTGCTCGGCCGTCTGTTGTTCCGATGGAGCAAAATCACAAACTTGCTCTTGCTACAGATGAGTTTATTGCTGATCCTGGTCGTTATCGTCGCGTTAATGGTCGCCTTATGTATCTCATTATTACTCGTCCAAAGTTGTCTTATGTCGTTCATATTCTGTCTCAGTTCATGCAGACTCCTCGTCAATCCCATTCGAATGTAGCGATGAGGGCTGTTTGGTTTCTCAAAGGGTCACATGGACATGGCTTGTTTTATCCGGCGCATACTGAGCTTCCTCTCATGGCATATTCAGATTCCGATTATGCATCATGTCCGCTCACACGCCGGTCACTTACTGGCTTTGTTCTTACTGTTGGAGGTGCACCAGTCTCGTGGAAGACGATCAAACATAAGGTTGTTTCATGTTCTTCTGCTGAAGCAGAATATCGGGCTCTTGCCGATACAGTTCGTGAGGTCAAATGGCTTCGTCAACTTCTTCTTTCATTTGGTCTCTCTAAAGATCGGCCTATTTTACTTCATTGTGACAATCATGCCGCTCTCCATATATATCGCTGCAAATCCGGTCTTTCACATGTGTACGAAGCATATTGAAGTTGATTGTCATGCCACACGAGAGGCTATTCAGGACGGTATTATTTCTACGGTCAAGATTCACACAGCAGAACAACCTGCTGATGCATTTACCAAAGCTCTTGGCGAAGCGCAACTTCATCATCTTCTTGGCAAGTTGGGCATTCGGGATCTTCATGCTCCACCTTGAAGGGGAGTATTGGGCTAATATTATGTAATTAGTATTGGGCTTTGTCTATATGATTAGGGTTTATGATGTAAGTATAAATACGTTCCTTATTCAAGGAATAACCACATATTCTTCCGCTAAACACTTTGACATAAAGTCTAAAAGAGGAATTCACACACAAATATATGGCCTTAATTGTAAATTTTACTTTTATGTTTTGAAACTTAGAGCATCCTCAATGGTAAGAGACTCTAAAGAGTATTTCACAAATATAATATTAATAGTTGTAGTATAAATTAATTAGATAACTAAATTTTAAATTAAATAGAAAATTTGAACCAATCATAAAGTGACAAGTGTTACAAAGTATTTCATGGTTTTTTGTTGAATATCTCAAACCAGAATTGTTGTTCTCTCCCCCTCCTGCTTTTTTCAATTTTTTTTCATTTTTTTAATGATTACCTTCTAAGAAACTACCGATGAGGGTGTTCTTACATGTCTCAACTTGACCGTCTTAAAAAACGTTCAATTTTGGATAAAAACCAAAACAAAAATGTTACTCGAACCGAAATTAGAAAACAAGCAAAAGATTAGAAAACCATATAAGAAAAAGTTTACTCTCTTGTCTAATGTTATATTCTCATTTCTTAGTTATATACTCATGAAATAATGAAGGGTTTGATAACCATATTGGCTAAATCAATAAAGAATATAGCCATGTTTTTTGCCTAATAAATCAACTAACCAAAAACCCTAACTAAAGTCTTTTTTACCCCCCTCTTATGTTTATAATAAAAAAGTTTATCCCACTTGATTTTGTTTACTTTGTTAATCTCATACTAATAATTGATTAAATATTTAAATACTACAATAAAAACACATATTTTTTAGCATCTATTATAGTTTGAATTGTGAAAAACGGATATGAATTTTTCAAATAGATGAATGAGATACTTGCAAAAATGACTCACAATTTGTGGTCAAATGCAAACATAACCCATTTTTTCTCAATCTTCAACAAATACCACTTTCTCTCCTTTATATCCTTCACAACCACACATACACGAAAATGCCATTATGTTCTTAATTTTTTATTTTTTTAAAAAATAGCAAAAAGACACAACTCTCCATGGCATATCACTTATTTACGAAAATGCCATCTTCTTCAATTTTCCCAACCACCATTAACAACCAATTTCAAGCTTTAAATGCTTACCCAACCTATTTTCAAGCTTTAGATGCTCAATGTGTGAGCTCATAACCTCGTAATCTTCCATTTCCTCTCCAATTTCATCCAAAAAAACTCTCTAATTTACGTTTTAAAAATTGCAAATTCATTGATCTTGTGATTTTCGGTGATATTTGCATAAAAACGACCGGGCTTCTATGGTATTGGTGAAATTCAAAGTTCTGGGCGCTTGACGAATCTAGGTAATTTCCCACTTGATTTTCGTAAATTTTCAAATCTGCTTCGCGATAACAGACTTCACCTGAAGTCTGCTTTATATCGGAGACTTCAAGTGAAGTCTTCTAGTCAACGCAGAGGTTAGTTTTGCAATTGACCATTTTTTTGAGTTTTTCAACGGAGACTTCATGCGAAGTCTGCGAAATATCCTTTGAAAACAAAAAAATGATGCAGACTTCATGCGAAGTCTGCGTAAAAGCGAGGTTTGTTTTGCATTTGACCAAAACTTTGACTTTTTAGAGTAGACTTCAGTTGAAGTCTGGAAAAACCAGATTTCACATGAAGCCTACTCTAGGTCAATTTTGCATTTGACCAAAACTTTGACTTTTTAAAGCAAACTTCATACGAAATCTACTCTGAAAAGAGAGGTTAGTTTTGCGTTTGACTAAAATTTGAAACATTGACCAGGAAAATCATTTAATTAGCAGATTTCGGGTGAAGTCTGAAGTATTTTGAAAAATTCAGCAGATTTCATGCGAAGTTTCCAATTAATTTAATTCAAGATTTTGGTCAAATGCAAAACTAACCTAGCGTAGACTTCGTATGAAGTCTGCACGTTTCAGACTTCACATGAAGTCTACTTTTCTAAAGTCAAACCTGGTCAATTGCAAAACTAACCTCTAGTAGACTTCGTTTTTAGAATAGACTTCATGTGAAATTTCGCAGACTTCATATGAAGTCTGTTCGAAAAAGTCAAATTATTGCAAATTCTGGTCAATTGCAAAACTAACATGTTTATTCTGTAGACTTCAGGTGAAGTCTACTTCTGAAAAGTCAAACTTTTGGTTTATTGCAAAAATATACCCCTAATTTACGGCGGAGACTTCAAGTGAAGTCTACTTAAATGCATAGATTTCATGTGAAGTCTGTAATATTTCATTTGTTAATTTGCAATTGCAAAAGTAACCTAAAAACAGACTTCGGTGTGAAGTCTACTTCCATATAGGGAACATATTTGTAACGAATTTTGTTAAAAATGCATTTATAGCATATTTGTAATGAATTTTTTAGATTTTCTTGTTCCCACATGTATGTTTGTTATTGTTGTTGCATCAGTATGAGTTTGACTTGTTTATGTGTTGCAATTATGGAAAAATCAAATTTCTTATTTGATTAGGCTTTAAGCTCATAGTGCAGACTTCACATGAAGTCTGCTTCATAATACGGGGCAGACTTCAGGTGAAGTATGTGTGGTTAGTTTTGTTAAAAATGCATTTATAGTATATTTATAATGAAGTTTTTAGATTTTTTTGTTCTCCATGTGTGTTACTTATTGTTTTTGTTCATGTATGAGTTTGACGTGTTTATGTGTTATAATTATGGAAAAATCAAATTTCTTGTTTGATTAGGCCTTTAGCTCATTGTGTAGACTTCGGTGTGAAGTCTATGTGGTTAATTTTGTTAAAAATGCATTTATAACATATTTATAACGGTTGTTTTTAGATTTTCTTGTTCCGACATGTATGTTAATTATTTGTTTTGCTTATGTATGAGTTTGACTTGTTTATGTGTTATATTTATGAGATATTTAATTTTCTTGTTTGATTAGGCTTTTAGCTCATTGTGGAGACTTCATGTGAAGTCTGCATTTGTTTCCTTTGCCTCCTCCCCACCGAGACTTGAGTGTGTCTTAGGCATTGTGGCTTTAGATGCAATATGTTTTGCCTTAGGTGATGGGGTTGTATTATAAACACAAGATTACTTAAATTTATTTCTTTTTTTTTAGTTTAATTAATTTTTAAGTTTTGTTTTGATTCAAAGGTTTCTTTGGGATCATTTTATGAAACTTTTCTTTGCATTATCACTCTGAACCATGATTCTTCTCTCTATAGAGTAACTTGATTATGACTGTAACAAGAAAAACAACGAGACATTCTGCATAAAATAGCATCACCATTACACTTGATAAAGATACAAAACGAGTTTATGACCATTACATTACACTTGATGACCATTACAATTGATGACCATTACACTTGATGACCATTACACAAAAAAAGTTCATGACCAAACTCACGATTCAATTGTAAATGCTCGCCTCAATATTCTCATTTCTCAACCCGATATCAAGAATGTAATGAGAATACCCAAATTTAATAAATTGGGTATTGAGGCCTTGATCATTATCGCCAACAGCTGAACTTTCCAGGAAAGCAGATGTATCCCATAAGACAAGCATCCTGCAAAGAGAAGATAGTTTTGAGCAATTTAAAAAACTAATGTAATGCTTTAAGTTTTGAGCAACGTTCTTATCACTTTAATACCCAATTTCAATATATTATGCATCTTAAGCTAAAACAACTTTGTAAAATCATTGGACGGACAAACTAAGAACTGGTCAAACTTACACAGCGCTTAAGTTCCTCCCGGAGATTTTCAACCAATACACTGTTATCTGAAGGAGATGCTTAGGAAATCTTCTCTAATGCTGCAAGTGAAAGAGAGTAAAAATTAAACATCAAACCAAAGTAACAAGTCTAATAACGAAGAGGAGGAGGAGGTTTCGAGGAGAACCTAAAACTTTACCGTCTCTGTCTCTCTCTCGGCGGCTCTGCCTCGCATCCTCCACCGCTCGCTTAGCCTCGCATCCCCCAACGCTAGCTCTACCTCGCAGCCCGTCATCAGAGAAGAGAATGGATTTCGCCCTCCCGGCAGCGACGACAGGCCAAGCTCCAACTTCTGGAGAAACAAAACCTCTCGCAGAGATTCCCTCTCCATATCCGAGATGGATCTTCTGAATCGGTGGTCGTCAAGACCTTCTCCAACGCATCCAGTGAAGCTTTTCCAGGACCAATCAGATCTCGTCGATGGTTCATCATCTTCAAAGAAACAGGCTTCTGCTCTCTGATCTCAGATCTGCAATAATAGGATAAGTGAGAAAGAAATGAAGACGGGTTAGAAGAGATGAAGACGAAGAAAGAAGAAGAAGAACGACGGCTTACCACTACGACAACCGGCAAGAATGGAGAGGCGGTGGAGGTTAACGGCGAGAGATGCGAGAGAGTGGAGCGCCGTCTTTGAGAGAGACTAGAGTTTTTTTTTATAACAAAATTAGGGTTACAAGTCGCAAGTTCCTTTATATAAGGAGGTACAAATTTTGGTTAGGTTAATAATTTTCGGTTCAGCAGACTTCAACTGAAGTCTCCTATACCCTAAACTCTAAATAGACTTCACCTGAAGTCTGCTATACCCTAAACTATGAATAGACTTCACTTGAAGTCTCAAAAGTTAAACAGACTTCGTTTGAAGTCTCTAAATTGGTGCAGACTTCAAATGAAGTCCGCTAAATCTAAACCCTAAATCGAATATTTTGCACTCAAAAGTCAAAATCCTAATTCAAAACTTTAACCCTATATGCAAAATCAAATACATAACTCAAAATATCATGAAACTTATAAATATGAAACAATAATAACTACCAACAAATGACCACATGTTTAAACATATGGTTATGCACTATGAATTATGTATCCATTTCATTACTAGTATGTATGAGACTATTACATAATTTATCTTTGTTGGTTTAATTTGGTTCAATTGTATGAAATTTTAATTTATATACATCACAATTGTTTATATTTAATTTATGCAAACAAATTTTTAATCAAATTATTTTTTATTATTTTCAAAATTTAAATATAAGATTTAATTACAGAGCAGACTTCTTTATGAAGTCTATATAGTAGACTTTTCTATTTCTTTAGTAGACTTCACAAAGTTATAATCGTAATTGAGACTTCTGTTTTTTGTTTGGTCATAAGAGATGTAATTGTAATTTCTTTACCCTTTTAAGTTACTTTTGCTTTAAATTGAATAAATGGTCTATTTTTGCATTTAAAATCAAATTGTGAATCATTTGACAATTCCCACTAGATGAATAGTGTCATTAATGAAGAACATGACAATCTATATAATACACATAGAATAGAATAACATCAATTAACAAGTCAGACTATAGTGGCATACTATACTATAATACACATAGAATAGAATAGTATCACAATTGATGAACAAATCAGGCTATAGTGGCATACTATACTATTTTCGATAATCTCTAGCTACTTCGAATAGTATGGATCGTCTATACTATAATCATGTAATAGTATAACATTGAGAGCCGAAAACAAATTATATATATGTTATAGAATATCCAAACTAGACATTAAATGCTTTTTGGCTTGCAAGTCTATAGAATTTAGCATTGTATATAGAAATACATAAATAGAATATAATGATTTGTATGTTATATGAGTCATAAGTCAAGCCAAACTATATTATATGAATGTATACAATAGTATAGATTTTAGAGCCAAAAACAAACTCCAATTATATTACAGTAAAATTTCTATAAATTAATAATGTTGGGACTTCAAAATTTTATTATCTTATAGAGGTATTAATTAATCGATAAATTAATAATTTATTAATTTATAGAGATAAAAAAAGTTTAGTGCATAATCTTTTAAAATTTATTTTATTTGAATAGATTATACATAGATCGCAATTGGATATTGTATCATGAGAAAGAGAGAAGTTTCCTTGATGAAGTTGAATGGCATTATCTTTGCAATAGTTACTGGAAACTTTACAAATGGCCAAAATTTTGCAAACGATCCAGGTAAGAAAGAAGAAATTGTTAGTTTAGTATTTTTATCGACCACTCTGATAAAAATAGAGATGAGCTCCAACGAGATTCTAACTTTAAGAATAAACAAACAACAATAGATTAATATTTTACTAAATTGTCTTAGATATGTATGCATAAGATTTATAATTATTAATTTATCATATTATTGGGGCCATATATTTACATAGGGATTTCAAAAAATTTATTATCTTATTATCTTATCGAATTGTGTTAAATTTTATACTGCCCCGACTCGGGACCGGAAAAATTTATTAATTTATAGTGATTATTAATTTATCGAGTATTAATTTATAGAAGTTTTATTGTATATAGTATCACAACTAGAAAGTTAATTTATTTGCAACAAAGTGCATAACTTTATACATATAAATAACTAAAATTCATTCACAAAACAGTTGCATGAAGCATCACTTTGCGAAAATGGAATATAGTAGTTGATACATTTAATGGTCGTTCTATATATAAACACATAATTAGAATGAAATAATATTGTGTTCAGTATAAACGACAAAGATATATAACGGGATTTTTGGACTTTAACATTACATATTTAACTTTCTACATATGTTCGTTTTAAAAAATTCAAAACATATCATATGCAGAAATTTTTTTATGTTTTGTCTAGTAAAATCAGAAATTTGAATAATTGTATTTTAAGAAATTGAAAGTAACTAAAATAAGGGGATAACATATTTACTAATAAAAAAATTTCAAAAAAACAAAACTTTTCTCTCTCTTCTCTCACTTACGTGTGAAATAATTGAAAAAAAAAAGCTTTTAAATTTAAACAGAAGGACACTTTTGTATTTAATACATATAATACACTCTATATTCTAACCACACTCCTAATATGGTTACTCTATCAATTATTAAAATTTTGTTGGTTATTCATGCTAATTTCCCTCTAATGAAAGACCATCTAAGGTATGTGGTTACTTACCTGTTTGATGATGATTGGTTTACTTACCTGTTTGCCCATTTTGACGACGACGTAAGGATCGCTGCTATTGATGTCACGGACGGCAAGATTGACGCCACGTTTGATGCGGATTCTAAGGAGTCCCAAGAGATCGTCCATTAATGAGCTTGTCCTCGCCGGACCAGCCGTCGTCATTTCCTTTAATTATTTTTTCCTGATTATATCTTCGATCTTGCTCACTCTCTACGATATCTTTTGTCGAGAATCCACTGCAAACACACGTTTAGAAACAAACTCAAGATTTCCGAGAGAGTGACATTAACAGGCAAACCAAAAGATCACGAACAATTGTAAACAAACTCCATGGAAAATTCAGTTTTACTTACCAGGGAAAAAGGGTTTTCAAAATGAAAAAAAAAATCCAAATATGCCAAACTAACTAAAAAATGAATCAAACATTAAAAGTCTCTGTGAAACACACACACACAAAAACCAAATTTGAATTTACTCACCGTGAAGAAAATTCGATTTTTTTTTTCTTTTTATTGTCTTCGTCAGTTTCGTTATCGAAAAAGAAAACAGTAAGTCTCTTAGGATTTGACTTCTCTTGTTCTCTGTTTTCTTTTTGGAGCGAAAGCGTTTGCGGGGAGAAGATAACGTGCGAGAAAATAAATGGATAAAGACGATATTATTAGAGGCATGACCTAATTTGACATTGAATAGAAGACGACCGGAATTTCGGTATCCTGTATTTGGGATTAACGTTAGTTTTTGAAATTCAATTTTAGTGAACGCTAAAATTGGGTTACAACCTAAAACATGAATTAACATCGTATCTAGTTTCATTTTCGGCGTAGGCTTGCAAAAGGTAACTAAAGAAATTGCCTAAATTATCAGAGGTATGTTTAGAATTTAGAAAAACAAGTGTAACAAAATTGGCCTATACGCTTGGATATATTCTAAGGAACAAACGTTTTTTTCAATGATCGGTGAGGCACGGACGAAGGAAGCTCACTGGAATACTTTTCTCAGTCTCTCGGCTGATAGAGCCGCTCGTTTGTTGTTCGGTTCCAGCACAAGTGCGTATTTGAAATCTGCAAAGTTTAAACACGGAGAAAAAACAATCTTCGAGTGTTAATTTTTTGTTTTTTTGCAAGATTCTACAAGACGAAACCCAATCAGACTGTTTATTTAAAGCATACCATCTATGGCTTCCTTGTAATAGCCTAACATTTCTCTTGCGGTTCCTCTTCGTAAATAGGCTTTGACATTCTGAAAATAAAAAAAAAGATTTTTTTTTTTGTTGAGATTCAAAGGCAGAGAGTGTTCTTGCAAGAGAAACCTGCTTCTGTGTTAAAAGAAAGTTACCTTCTTGTCGAGAGTGATGGCTTTGGTACAGTCTTCTTCGGCTTGAAGAAAGCTGTATGTAAAAGTATCTCCAACCATACCTCATTTTCAACTCCAAATGCCATTTTGAAGTAAATTTCTCTCAATTCCTACTTCATTTTCAACTCCAAAATGGGGATTGCCATTTTTTCCTCCAAATATGGAGTAACCCCATTTTCCACTCCAAAATGGAGATGAACTTTTTTATTTACAAAACAATTCTTCAAAATTTTACATTTTATAAATTTTTACTTTTTTATTTTGACAAATTTAATTTACTATATATATTTAATTTAAAAGAAAGGATAGGTAAATTTAAAAATTGAAAACAAAAATATAATAGCATAAACTGATAATAAATTTAAAAATACATAAAAAGTATTGAAATTAAAATCATAATTTATGGAAATTTTGAAAGAAAACAAATTAATGGGTCAATTTGTAAATTTTATAAATAAAGTGTATTATTAACAATTAGCAATAAAATAAAATAAAAAGAATATACATAGAATATTCTTTTTGGAGTAGAAAATTGAGAAATACATTGGAGAGAAACTAAATGGAGTTACTCTATTTTAGAGATAAAAATGGGGGAATACATTGGAAATGCTCTAATTTGTAAGCCAATGTCGCAAAAAAAAAGATCTCTCATTTCAAAGGGTTTTTAGGAGCAGAGAAATAATTACCTTCCAATTTCAAGATATGCAGCAGCTCTGTTACTGTAATAAGTAGCATTGTTTTCCCTTAGCTTAATAGCTTCTGAGTATAGACCAATAGCTTTTAGGATTAAGCTTAAACAATATAGCTGGAAGTACGTGGGAAGTTAATGTGTATAGTTGATGAACGATAAATCACATTTATTGTAGCTCCGTGAACAATTAATATCTCAAATTTACTTATATGTTTGACTTTACACCATTAGGGTTGATTTAATGGCTAACCTGCAATATATAAGTACCGCATTAAAAAAATGTATAGCTAGACACGCAAACACCATCCCTAAACTTTTTATCGACCATTTTAAAAATATGGTTTCTAGTTTTTTTTTTCTTTTCTTATGACGTCAAGATATGGTTTCTTGTTATGTGAACTTGTGAAGACTGTGCAGTAAAGAGATTCTTACTCCTATTAAATATTATCTTGTTGAACAGATGAAGATGAATATATATTTTGTTTTTTCATAGGTCGTCATATATATACTGATTCTGGTTCTAAATATATAACAATAGAGTTAATTATTTATTTATACTGCTTATCCTTTCGAACGAATAAAATTTGTATTTTATGTCTTGAACTCTTGATTAATAAACTATACTCATATTGTTACAATAGGATCCTATGATAGGAAAGCTGCAAATAAATGAAACCCCCATGCATACTTTTCTCCTCAATAATTACTACTAGTGCCAACAAAATTTAGAGGATTAAACAAAGAATTTACAACGCGGAGTTTTATTTATATGCAGCTGTCATGAACTGTATTTTATATGTAAAAAAAAGTTGAATCCATTGTTGGTTATAGAAGTTTTTTTTTTTTTTTTTTTTTGTAGTTTTCGATAGTCTAATTTTAGTTCATATATAGGTTTAGTTAACAATAGTTAGTTATAGTTTTTAGCATGTTGTATTTTTTGTTTTTAGGATGTGTGGAGCTGTATGATGCTTCCAAATCGCTTATATTAACTTTTCGTCGTCAAGATTTTCAAATTGAAGGGTTTATTTCTTTTCTTTTTTTTGCACAAAAGAAAAGAAGGGTTTTTTTTTCTTTCTTTCTCTAAAACGGATAAAAAAAGATAGAAATGGGTTTCCCTTCTTCTCTAAAGCCATGCCTTCTTTTGTTCTTCCTCTGTCTTGTCAATGTTTCCACCATTAACTCGAAGCCATTAAAAGAAGAAACTGTGCTTTTTGGCGGGAAATTTCCGGCTTTGTATGTTATTGGAGATTCATTGGTTGATTCAGGAAACAATAATCATCTTGAGACGAGGGTCAAATCGAATCATCCACCTTATGGTTCTGACTTTGAAGGAGGCAAACCTACCGGCCGTTTTAGCAATGGCAAAACAATTGCTGATTACATTGGTAAGAACAAACAAAAAAAGTTGCATTTTCTCTCTTTTTAGGGAAGATTCATGTTTTAAATGTTTTATAGGTCGTGTAATTAATTACGCAAATAACGTATAATGTTAATTAGTAAATATTTTCGTTATGATAATCGGATGGAAAATTGTATCTGGTTGGTAATTTTATGAAAATCGTATAAACTATAAATAGCAAAAAAATAGTGAAAGTTAAGAAAAAATAAATTATTTCAAATGGAGATTTTGAAAATGGAATAAGATTTTTTCCATATATTTCTATTAAGTATACAAAATAACTAAATAAAATAAATGCTAGAATTTAAATATTGAAGATTTCGAACCTTTTCTAATTGTCTTGTTATGTTTTTTTTTCCAGCTATTTATTATGGGCTTCCTTTGGTTCCTGCTTATTTGGGATTATCGGAAGAACAAAAGAACAATATCTCAACCGGTATAAACTATGCTTCTGCTAGCTGTGGGATTTTTCCTGACACAGGAAAGCCATTGGTAAGTTTCAATATTGTACAAAACCTTTGTGATATTGGTTTGGAAAAAATCTAACGGGTTTTATTTGATTCTTTGTATGAACAAGGGAAAATGTCTCTCGTTGAGTGTCCAAGTCGATCTATTCAAAGAGACCATCGAGAAGAATCTGAAGCAAAAGTTTAAGACGCAGTCAGAGCTTAGTAAACACTTGGCTGGATCGTTGTTCATGACCGCGATAGGAGTTAACGATTACGTTTTCTTCTATAATAAGACAACCGATGCAAATGAGTTCGCAAACAAGCTTCTTCATGAGTTCTTGATACAAATTCAGGTAAAACAAATCTTAGCGTTTACACCATTTTTTCCTTGGCCACTACATTATTTAGTTTGAGATAATAATGTTTCATTCAAATAAACTGAATCAAACATATAATCCAATCCGAAAAAACAAGATGAGTCTTAGTTAAATTGTTAAAATTTTAAACTTTCGATAATCTATTTTTTTTTTTTTTTTTGGTCAACAAGTTTCGATAATCTATATAAAACCAAAACGTAACATTATTCCGTTAAAATGCTAAAGATACATTTTAATAAAAGAGAATCAAAGCTAAACCGTATCGAACCGATCTTTAGTAGATTCGATTTTACAATGGCAACTACATAAACGGAATAACCTAAACCAAAACCAACTTTTGATTGCATACTTTTAAGTCTGAGTTTCGGCCTAATTTTTTGTTCCAGGGTTAATCAAGATACATTCTACTAAAGATTTTGATATATTGTTGCAGAGATTGCATGGGTTAGGAGCAAGGAAGTTCTTCATCAACAACATTAAACCATTAGGATGTTACCCAAACGTAATAGCTCATACCGTGCCACGTGGAAGCTGCAACGATCATTTAAACCTTGCCATTGCTATTTTCAACGCCAAGCTAAGAAGAAGCCTGTCTCATATGAAGCAGAACTTCTCCAACACTTCCTTCTTATACTCAGATTACTTCAACTTCATGTTAGGACTTCGA
This sequence comes from Eutrema heterophyllum, assembly GCA_002933915.1. Lineage (NCBI taxonomy): Eukaryota > Viridiplantae > Streptophyta > Magnoliopsida > Brassicales > Brassicaceae > Eutrema > Eutrema heterophyllum. The sequence continues at coordinate 164,248 of PKMM01030643.1, read as the reverse complement.
GGACCTTCGAGCAATCAAGCTAGTTCGAATCTAATGAACACGACAAGCCCATGTTGTCCTAGCGTTTATGATGGAGGTTTAACCACGACTTGCATGCCAGTTTCGAGCTCGTGTAAGGTGCCAGATACACATATTTTCTTTGATCCATTTCATCCGACTCAATTGGCGAATTTCATGTACGCCATGGAGTGTTTCCATGAGAAAAAAGTTTGCCATGTGGTGAGTGATTCATTGAATTAACTTTACTCAGCAACAGTCTTAAGGAAACACAAGTTTAGTTTTTGTCGTTGGTGTTGATTGCTATCATGATCAATGTTTCGAAACATTTGGCTACCAAACCTAAATGTTTTTCGAATATTTGATATTTTTGATTGATTTCTCCATGATGATTGTATTAATGTTCTATAAATCGGTCATCTAAGCAGTCCAAAGTATGCATGTGTATGTTCCGTTTTGGACCAAATCGATTAAAAACATCGGTCAAAGTAAAAATTAATATTCTTTTGGTCGATTAATCTGTTTAGACGTCTGTTTAATATATTAGCAAAAGTCATAACTCATATACATACAAAGCTTCAAAATTTCAAAAATCTGGTTTACATGTAAACCATTAATTAAGCCGTTACACCGTAAAAGAAACTACAAAAGCAAAGTAAACACATAATACAACAAACATATTTCACTTTATATTATAAAGTGTTATATATATATATATATATATATATCTTTATTATAATAT
>PKMM01030643.1:114571-163091 GCA_002933915.1 Eutrema heterophyllum | reverse complement strand
AATTTAAAAAAAAAAATTATCCCCCTCTATTTAGTTAGCGCGGGTTGAATCTTAGTATATATATATATATATATATAAATTCATATGAAGTTAGCACTTTTTATATTATTATTTAGAGCAGAATTAATTAGAATTAGTTGTTCTTGGGGGATGGAGTCCATCCTCGTCAACACTTTTGCTTGATTTTTTCTCTGTCTCTCTCTCTTTTCTCCTTTATGTGTAAACGCGAGTTAATGGGTTGTCATCAAAGAGCAAAAAAAAACTACAAAACCTTGTATGTGATGTTAGATTGTTAGTCTTTGGAGCAGTGCCACCACTGTTGTTTTTGGCATTGACATCAGCACTTGCACACACAAAAAAAAACCATCATCAAATGTATCAAGCTTCCCATAAGAGCATCTAAAAAAAAAAAAAAATAGGAGCTAATCAATAGAAGAAGTAACCAAAAAAAAAACCACTTCACATAGAAACTTATATGCACTTTGACGCCTAAATTCATAGAGGGCTATCTTATTACAGAAAAAGATATTCAGTGATCAATCATTCCGAGTAGAATTTGAATCGCATGAGGAATTGAATCAAGAGCTAATCAGTAGAAGAAAAAAGCGCACACAAAAACCTGCTTCAAAGATCAACCATTCAGGTAGAATTTGAGTCTAATGAGAAAGATCACTACTTATTGATAGGTGATATTTGTAGATTTTAGATGTCCTTACTTGTTTTCATTGGTTTTGACTTTATTTAATGTCATTTAGATCGAAGTTGTATTTTGCATTTGAGTTTTATTTGCATATTTTAGTATCATCTTATATAGGGTCCTAGGCTACTTTCTTGCATTTGCATAGTTATTTTGCAAATTAAATAATTAATAAAGTGATTAGTGCCATAAAAATGGATTAATCTAGTTATCGTGATCCATGTTCTAGGATAATGTTTCATGATTGTTCTTGCATCATTAGACATTTTTCATTCCATTATCAATGGCTAAACCCATTACCTATTGTCTACCCATTAAGAGTTTAGATCTTTCTTGTTTATCGTTTGTTGCTTAGTTTATTGAGATTTTTTTTGCTTATTGCTTATTGTCTTGCTTTGTTTTTGCTTTGGTTTACTTGGTCATTGCAATTAGCTAACTTAGTTTAATCACCCACAAAACGCTTTCTTTAGCTTAGTTAGATTCTCGTATTTTTGTGTGTTCATTCCTCACTCCTTGTAGAGTCGATACCCATATTGTGCTACAAGTGACTTAACCGTGCACTTGCGGTTTTACATGTCGGGCTTAAAACCCGTCTTATTAAGTTTTTGCCGCCGTTGCCGAGAAAGTTGTGCAATTGAATTAGCCAATAAGTTTACTAATTTATGTAAGACAGAAGTTTTTTATTTTTATTTTGTTACTAATCATCTTTCGTCTGTTTTACCTCTTTGCCTTTGCCTTTCAAGGTGTATGCAACGAAGAAGTTAACGAGTTAAATTTTTGATTGTAATCCGGAGTTAGGACAACTTAAGCGAGCCAACAAGCGGCGAGCAAAGGAAAGACAAGCTCGAAAAATACAAGAGCATTTGAGGAGATTGGGTATGGATCACCAAGGAAATAACCAACATGGATTGGATGATCAACTTCTCCAAAATGAAATCCATGGGGTTGGAGTTCAACAAGGAAATCTGGTTCAACAAGGAAACCCGGTTCCACAAAGGAACCCGGTACATGTTCAACCCGAGCTTCAACCCATATAAGCTTTTGACGAGCCTAATACTCGTGCAACAAGAACTGGCATCCTACCATTGCCAACAACAACTTTGAGATCAAGTCTAGTTTGATCAACATGGTGCAAAACACAAAGTACAATGACATGGCTAGTGAGGATCCTCTAGATCACCTCTATCAATTCGAGAGGCTTTGTAGGACCGTGAAAATTAATGGAGGGCCCGAGGACACTATCAAGATGATATTGTTTACTTTCTCTTTGGGGAACAAAGTTTCTCAATGGGAGAAGAACGTAACTTTTCTGCAGAACACAAATCGCAAATGAGTTTTCAAAATCGCATATTCTTATGATCTTTAAAGGTAGCTAGGATAAAGTATAGCCATGATTTTCCTACGGTTTCTCATCATTTAAACAACAAGATTATGCAGCTATGATAACACCACTTCCCTACCTGAAAATGCTACATCGATAAGCACTTATCCAAATTTTTATACTAAAAACATGTACGTATGTCAAGAAGAGGAAAGAGAGAGAAACGGGATGTACAGAGCAATAACTACCTTTTTTGAGTTCTTTGTACTTCAACCTACACGCAACATCATCAAAGGGCATGGCCAGGCTCACTTCAGACCAACCTACATTGGAATTGACCAAGCTGAGCAATTTTTCTATGTCTTTCTAAAATATACCGTTTTATTTATTGCAAAACGTGGTCGTTTTGAATCTCGAACTCATCATTTCCTTCATCTGATTTACATCCGTATCTCCTAGTTCTTTCTCATTTTCATTTTCTTTGTTTTTAGTGTTCTTAGATCATATTCCTGTTAATTGTTTTTCATCTAATGTTCTCATTTCTTCACGGAGCTTTAAATTCAAAGACCAGTACTGCTTTGGTCTCATTTTGCTTGTAGACGTCTAAAATACTCTAAAAAACTTTGTTTCACCTAAAAATGCGATAATTAATACCCAACAAATTAACCCCTGGAACGTAACATTGTTAAACGATCAACATATCCTAAAACTCACCGTTTTATTTATTGCAAAACGTCGTCTTTGAATCTCGAACTCAACATTTCCTTCATCTGATCTGTTTCATATGTATCTCCTTATTCTTTCTCATTTTCATTTTCTTTGTTTTTAGTGTTCTTACATCATATTTCTGTAAATTGTTTTTCATCTAATGATCTCATTTCTTCACGCAGCTTTAAATTCAAAGACAAGTGCTTTGGTCTCGTTTTGCTTGTATAGACTTTTCTTTATTCTTCGGTTTCGCACGATATCCTTTTGGTGCAATCATAGACCATTAGGGTATAAATGTTTAATGGCTAACGTACAATAAATAACTACCGCATTTTAAGAATGTATAGCTAGGCACGCAAAGATCACCAGTCCTAAACTTTATCCACGATCTTTAATATGGTTTCTTATTTTATTTTTATTTTTTTGACGTCAAATATTTTCTTATATATAAGTATATGTGTGTGTGTTTTTCATACACCAAGGGCCATATGCTCATTCAAGCTCTTAATTCAGCAATAGAGTTAAGTATTTATTTATAGTGCCTATCCTTTCGAACGACATTTTTTTATTTCATGTCTTGATTCATAAGCTATTGTTACCATGGAGATAGCTGCACATAAATAAAACCCCCATGCATATTTCTCTCCTCAATAGTTACTGCAAAAAAAAAAAAAAATTAGAGGATAAACAAAGAATTTACAACGCAAAGTCGGGTAATAATAGTTACAAAAAAACCAAAAAAAAAAAAAGTCGGATAATAATAATATAATACAATGTCCAGAATTAGATTCATTAATGTTGGTTACTAGGATTTTTATTATTATTATTATTATTTAAGCATGTGTGAAAGTTGAATAATGCTTTTTTTTTTTTTTTTTTTTTTTACAAACTTTTATTTCTCATTTGAGTCCTGGGACATCATTTCTGAGTACACACAAGATATGTAAATTACATCAGAACATAGAAAAGGAATCAAATTGCTGGGTCATTTAAGAAATGAATGTATCCAAACCAGACAGAGACTTGAGGTTTGGAATAAGGTCTTCGGTCTTAAGCTCATTCAAAATGAATGATGCTTTCTATGGATTATAATTAACTTTCTTAGTCGTGATTTTCAATTTGCAGGGTTAATTTCTCTTTTTTTTCCTAACCAGGAAAAAACAAAAAAAAAACAAGAAATGGGTTTGCCTTCTTCTCTAAAGTCATACCTTATTTTGCTCCTCGTCTGTTTGCTTAAACTTTTCACCACAAACTCAACGACGCCATTAGAAGAAGAGGCCGTGCTTTTTGGCGGGAATTTTCCGGCTTTGTATGTTATTGGAGACTCATTGGTTGATCCAGGAAACAATAATTATCTTTTGACGCTAGTCAGAGCGAATTTTCCACCTTATGGTTCTAACTTTGAAGGAGGCAAAGCTACGGGCCGTTTTAGTGATGGCAAAACAATTGCTGATTATATTGGTAAGAACAAAAATTAGAATAATGAACGTTTTATATATATTTCCTACTTTTTTTTAAGAGGACTTGTGTTTTCAATTTTTAATATATGTTATACTACTAAAACTTACAAAATAATAAAATTATTTGAAGATTTTAACCCTCTTTGTTATGTTTTTTTTTTTTAATTCAGCTATTTATTATGGGCTTCCTCTGGCTCCTGCTTACATGGGATTATCTAGAAGACAAAGGAACAAACTCTCAACTGGTATTAACTATGCTTCGGCTGGCTGTGGGGTTTTTAATGACACAGGAAAGCGATTGGTAAGTTTCAATATTCTACAAAAAGATCTTTGCAACATCGGTTTCGGAAAAAAAATCTAATGAGTTTTTTTTGAATTTATATGATTCTTTGTTTGAACAGGGAAGATGTCTCTCGATGAGTGTCCAAATCGATCTATTCAATGAAACCATCGAGAAGAATCTGAAGAAACAGTTCAAGACGGAGTCAGAGCTTAGTAGCCACTTGTCTGAATCGTTGTTTATGACCGCGATTGGGGTTAACGATTACGTTTTCTTCTATAACAAGACGACAGCTGAAGCAGCTTTTCTCTATGAACAAATGATGCTTTGTGACGAAGGAAAAAGGGTAGATAACCTTCTAGAGATTTCCGTAAATCTTAAGAAGGGAGAATCAAGGACTAGAAATGGTACATGAATAAAGAAGGACCACTCGAATGAACCTAGACTCAAAGCCAAAATCAATGGCGTAAGGAAGAAAGAAAGAGATCTGGAAAAAGTAATTTTTCTGATTATCTTCTGCTAAACGCCAAAGTACAATACTTAAAGATGATTTCAGCAACGGTCTAACATGTGACTCGTTGAGCTGGCAAAACAAACAAATAAACCAAAGAGAAGTTGCTAGATTGGACCGAGAGCAAACCGGTCAAAATTATTGAAATGCATAAGCTGAGATAAGAAACGTGATAAGAGTGATATCCTATCACAATACTTCCCCGTTCAAGAACAACCTTGTCCTCAAGGTTGAAAGTGTGGGAACTTGGAGATGAAGTCCTTGTAGAACTCCCACGTAGCCTTATCCACCGGAAAGCCCTTCCATTTGACGAGAACCTTGGTGACGGCTTGGTTTTGACGGCGGATCATCTTTGTCTCAAGGATAGCTTCAGGTTCTTTCTCGGACGCAACATCAGCTAGATACTGTGGCAACTCAGGTGCTGTATCAGGGGATTCGGGCAGAGCTTGAGCTGGCTAACGTGAAAGACGTTGTGAATAGCAGCTGTTGCAGGAAACTCCAGCTTATAAGCCACGGGACCGACACGATCAGAGATACGAAAGGGACCATAGAAGCGGGGAGACAGCTTATGAGGCACCTTTTTGTCCTTGAGGGAGTGTTGGCGGTAAGGCTGAAGCTTGAGGTAGACAAAGTCCCCAACTGCAAACGTGCGGATAGAACGGTGTGAGTCAGCGTGTTGCTTCATGCGATTTTGGGCTCGGAGCAAATGGAACTTAAGCATGGAGATAATTTCTTCACGGGAACGCAGAGATTTATCAACTGTGGCAGAAGAACTCTCGCCAGGTAAGTATGGAAGGTGAGTAGGAGGAGGTTGGCCATAAATAGCCTCAAACGGAGTGCTCTGTATTGCTGAATGAAATGTGGTGTTGTACCACCATTCCGCAAGAGGAAGCCATTTGCTCCAAGTGTGGGGAGCATCGGATGTCATACAACGGAGATACGTCTCAAGATTTTTGTTAGTTACCTCAGTCTGCCCGTCGGTTTGAGGGTGATATGCTGTGGAAAACTTGAGGTCAACTCCATGAACCCGAAACAGCTCCTTCCACACCTCGCTGAGAAAAGTGGGGTCACGATCGCTAATAATGTCTTTAGGCATCCCGTGTAACTTAAAAACATTGTCCATGTAAGCTTGGGCAACATCCAGAGCTGTATAAGGGTGAGACATGGCGATGAAATGTGCATTCTTGCTCAATCGATCAATAACCACCAAAATATAGTGCTTGTTGGAGGAAGGGGGTAAACCCTCAATGAAGTCAAGGCTAATGGATTCCCACACCCCCGCAGGGATCGGCAGAGGCTGGAGTAGGCCAGGCTTGGCAGCTAAATCATACTTGTTACGCTGGCAGACATAGCAGTTGCGGATGTAGTGTTGGACCTCGACATTCATTTTAGGCCAGTAGAACAGGGATTTGATGCGGTGCAGCGTAGCGTCACGGCCAGAATGCCCTCCAACTGCGGAATCATGTAACCATTTGAGTATTTGGAGCTTTAGTGTGGAGTCATTACCAATAACCAGCTTCCCTTTGCGCCGGAGTTCACTGTTAGTGAAAGAGAACGAGGGGTGAGAAGCGGCATTCTGCTGAAGTTCAGCAATGATCTTTGCGAGCAGAGGATCAGAGCGCCAAAGCTCCTGAATGGAGTGGAGTAGGGAATGATCAACAGTGGAGAGAGTAAGATGTAGCAATTGAGAACCAGTCATGCGAGAAAGAGCATCCGCAGCTACGTTCTCCTTTCCTTGTTTGTAGTGGATCTCGAAGTTGTAACCCATCAGTTTCGACAACCACATGTGTTGGAATGGAGTAGTGACCTTCTGGTCTAGTAAGAACTTGATACTCTTCTGGTCAGTTTTGATAACAAAGGGCCTGTGCTCCAAGTAAGCATTCCATGTGTGAACCGCATGCACTACCGCGAGAAGTTCCTTTTCGTACACTGAGAAGGACTGATGTCGGGGTCCCAAAGCACGACTGATGTAGCAAATAGGGTGATGATCTTGCATAAGTACAGCCCCGATCCCGGTGTTTGACGCATCAGTTTCAACAACAAAGGGCTTTTCAAAATCTGGAAGGGCCAGAGTTGGTGAGGATGTAAGAGCAGCTTTGAGTGTATCAAAGGCAGTCTGAGCTTCAGGATTCCAAGAAAATCCATCTTTCTTGAGCAAGGAGGTGAGGGGACGAGCAATGGTGCTGTAACCTTTGATAAAACGGCGATAGTAGTTGGCTAAGCCCAAAAAACTGCGTAGTTGTTTCTGGGAAGTAGGGGCTGGCCAGTTTGCAATAGCTTCGATCTTCCGTGGATCTGTACTAACCCCTTGAGCGGATATGAAATGACCGAGGTACTCTATCACAGTAGCGCCGAATGTGCATTTAGAGGGCTTCAAGTAGAGCTGCTGTTGCCTAAGGATTCCAAAAACAGTAGCAAGATGTTGTAAATGGAGATCCCAAGTAGGGCTATACACCAAGATATCGTCAAAGAACACCAAGAGAAACTTCCGAGAGATGTCTTGAAATACATGGTTCATTAACTCTTGGAAAGTACATGGAGCGTTGGTGAGACCAAAGGGCATCACGAGGTACTCATAATGGCCAGAATGTGTCTTGAAGGCAGTTTTGTACACATCGTCAGGAGACATACGTAACTGATGGAAACCAGCCCGTAAATCCAACTTAGAGAAGTATTGCGAGCCACCCAATTCATCCACGAGATCCTCCAGCAAGGGAATGGGATACTTGTCTTTAATTGTTTGCTTGTTCAGACCCCGGTAATCCACGCACAACCGCCAGGACCCGTCTTTCTTCTTCACAAGTACAATGGGAGATGCGTAAGGACTAGAGCTGTATTGTATTATCCCTTGCTGCAACATTTCTTTAACCATTTTATCGATGACGTCCTTCTGTAGAGATGAGTAGCGATAAGGCCTTTGGCTTATTGGGTTTGAACCTGCCTCGAGAGGAATTTTGTGATCAAACCCATCCCGGAAAGGAGGAAGCTCAGATGGTTCTGCAAACAGGTCAGCAAAGGAGTGCAGTAACGTTTGTAAACTAGAATCATCAGATTTCTCAGCACCGCTAGCAACAATATGAAATAGAAGTGCCTCTGGTTCCAATGGAGAATCGGCGTTCCCATCTGCAATCTCTCTGATTTGCAGTAGAGCAATTTGGGGCTCTCGAAGCAGCAACTTGTTGAGACTGCTTCCCTTAATCACCTTACAGCATGATTTCGTAACCCCACGCAGCACATGCTTTATCCCACCAAAAGTAAACTCCATCCGCAAATTCAGAAAATCCCATAATATTGGACCTAAAGTGCAAAGCCATTGGACCCCAAGCACCAAATCGCAGCAATCCAGCGGGATTGTTCTTATTTCAGTAGTGAAACCATAACCCTGCACTCGCCATGAGAAATTACTGCACTTGTATGAAGACATCAACTGGCTTTCCAAAGCACCAGAAACAGGCATCGGCTTGACAGCTTCCAATCTGCAACCAATCTCCTTAGCTGTAGACAAGTCCAAAAAGTTATGCGTACTGCCCGGATCGATCAGAATGTAAAGCTTTCTCTTCCCGTATTGTCCAACAACCCGCATACAATTGTAACCTGTCGAACCATTCAATGCGTTAACTGAGATTGTCAAAACCTTGTCACCATCCTCCTCCGTTGCCTCTGTATTCTGAGCTTGTTCAGTATCGCGGACTTCGATCCACTCATCATCATCAGAAGACAAATCTTCTTCACCTTCCAGGAAGTAAATTTGGGAGCGTTTGTGCTTTAAGTGATGACCAGGGGAGTAAGGTTCCTCACAAAACATACACAGCCCCTTGGATTTCCTTTCTTGCATCTCCTCGTAAGTAAATTTTCTCGGCCCCTTGTCTGTGTTCTGTCGCGGCGGGAAGTGAGATTTGAAAGCCACTTGCTTACTGGGATCTGGAGTTGGAAGCAGTGGGATTGATTGCCCACTCCGTTGCTGGAATTGGTGGGTTTGCTTCGGGAATGGATTGAAGGGAGCTCTGCTTTGTTTCACTGGTGTGTGCAGAAGTGACGATTCATGAAGCTTAGCAATTCTAGCTGCTGTAGCTACTGTCTTAACGTCAAACTGCTTGGTGTGATACGCCAGATGAGGGCTCATATTAGACAAGAAGATGCTGAGAGCGTGACTTGCAGGTAGCAATCCTTGTCCTTATGTCTTCGAATTTCTCCAAATATATTTCTACAGCATCGTGACCTTGGCTCAAACTCACCAGTTCAGCTAATGGGTCGTCGAAGAGCTCACTAAATCGCAAAGATATGGCCATCACATAATCAGTCCAGGAAGGAGTGAACCCGTACCTCTATGCCATGAAGTTATGGTGCCATTGAAGAGCTTTCCCCGACAGATGCAACGCCGCTAACCTCACCTTCAGATCCGACGGTGTGCTGTCTAGATCGAAGAACTGTTCACAGCGAAAAATCCAGCCTCGCAGATCGGAGCCATCGAAGCTTGGAAAACCCACCTTGGATAGTCTCGTAGCGAGCCCATTTGGTAACAGAGAGGATCCGTCTTTAATGTTTACTCTTCCGGACAAACCTCGAGCAACCCCACTCAGGCCCATCAGACCTGGTGACTGGAACATCTCCGGAGAGACTCCAACTGGAGGTGACGAGTTATTTCCGGCGATATTCTGCTCAACCCCACTCAGATCCGGCGGATCTGGTAACTGGATCGTCCCCTGGTACGGGACTCCAACCGGAGGTGATGAGCTTGATGACTGGTTCCGGTCGATGTGTTGCTTGGACGCGTGTTTCTCCTGGGAAAAATAGCCAAGGATCGTCGTCTCGAGCTTGCTGAATCTCGCCTCGAGAGAATCTGCTCGGATCTGCTGGTCTTCGTTTTGTTTCTCCTGCAGGATGCGTAGCTCTTCCACTCGCTCCAACGCCTGTTTCTCTTGCTGCCGTGTTTCGACCATGGTTGTTGTTGCAGAGATCGTGAGCAAAAGGGCTCTGATACCAATGAAGCAGCTTTTCTCTATGAACAAATGATGCTTTGTGACAAAGGAAAAAGGGTAGATAACCTTCTAGAGATTTCCGTAAATCTTAAGAAGGGAGAATCAAGGACTAGAAATGGTACATGAATAAAGAAGGACCACTCGAATGAACCTAGACTCAAAGCCAAAATCAATGGCGTAAGGAAGAGAGAAAGAGATCTGGAAAAAGTAATTTTTCTGATTATCTTCTGCTAAACGCCAAAGTACAATACTTAAAGATGATTTCAGCAACGGTCTAACATGTGACTCGTTGAGCTGGCAAAACAAACAAATAAACCAAAGAGAAGTTGCTAGATTGGACCGAGAGCAAACCGGTCAAAATTATTGAAATACATAAGCTGAGATAAGAAACGTGATAAGAGTGATATCCTATCACAACAGCCGATGCCAATGGGTTCGCAAACAGGCTTCTTCATGAGTTCTTGATACAATTCCAGGTAAAAAAAAATGTTAGGATTTTCATTAGCATATTCAAGATTTTCATTCTTGATACTAGTTCTAAGAATTAGGGTAAGTTACAACCTATGATTTTTTTAAGTGTTATAATCAAGATTTTTTTTACTAAAGATTTTAGGTTTTGTTGCAGAGATTGCATAAGTTAGGAGCACGGAATTTCTTCGTCAACAACATTAAACCTTTAGGTTGTTACCCAAATATCATTGCTAAAACGGTTCCACGTGGAAGCTGCGACGACGATTTAAACCTTGCGATCAGCATTTTCAATGACAAGCTTAGAGAAAGCCTGTCATCTATGCATCGCAGACTCTCCAACGACACTTCCTTTTTATACTCCGACTACTTCAACTTCATGTTGAGACTTCGTGGACCTCCGAGCAATCAAGCTAGTTCGAATCTATTGAACACGACAAGCCCATGTTGTCCTATTGTTTATGATGGAAGTTCGACCACGACTTGTAGTCTATTTTCGACCGCGTGTAAGGTACCGGAAACGTATATCTTCTTCGATCCGCGTCATCCAACTCAAATGGCGAATTTCATGTATGCGATTCAGTGTTTTCAGGAGAGAGAAGTTTGTCATGTGGTGAGAGATTCGACTTGACTAGTAGTATATCACTTTGAATAGTGTAATAGTTGAATAATGAATGATCAAACAGTAGAAAAAACTGAATTTATGCATAATAATCATAAAACACTGAAAAACTGGTTTTAATAGATTAATAACGTTTCATTTTTTAGTTATTTTTTAACATGTTCGTAATATATATCTCTTTTTAAAAACGTGAAAATTTGATAAATATTTTGAATATTAAAAAATAGTGAAATCACGTTTTAAAACATGAAAAATAATAATTTACCATTCGTCACACCTTTTATTGATTTAACTACACTCTGCAACATTCTTTTTTTAAGGCATTAGTTTAGTAGTTGTTGTTTATTACTCTCGTTATCAATGTTTTTAAAACATTTTGCTATCAAATCTTTAACGTTTTGAATATTAGGTTCAACGAGATTACTTTTTAAATTGATTGATTTCTCCGAAGTGATCGTGTTAATTAATGTTCTAAATAAAAATCGGTCATTTAGACGCTTGACCTAAGTGGTTGAAAGTATCTAAATACTCCGACTTTGGCTAAATTGGTTAATTGCCGTAAAAAAAAAGGTTAAAAAGACCTCTTTCTGATATATAAGTAAATATCTGTCACCTAGGCGATTTTAAGAACATTGGTATTAGTATGATCAATTTCAGTTTTTTTACTGTTTTGGTTTGATTTATATCAAAAGCTAATTAATATGATGTTAAAAAATTATAATAAAAATCATAATACATACAAAAGCTTAAAAAGTTCAAAATTTTGGTTTACATGTAAACCATTAATTAAGCCGTTACAACGTAAACGAAACTACAAAAGCAAATTAAACACATAATATAACAAACCTATTTCACTTTATATTACTGAGTCATATATATCTATAGAGAAATTCATAAAAGCTAGCATTTTTTATATTATTATTTAGAAGAGGAAATAATTAGACTTAGTTGTTCTTGGGAGGATGATGCTTAGCTCTCCAATAATCAGCAGTGTAAGCAACGAGTCCATCCTCGTCAACACTTTTGCTTGATTTTCTCTCTGTCTCTCTCTTTCCTCTCTTCATCGTCGTCTCTTCTTCTACTTCTCCACTTGTCATCATCAGTTTTCTTCCTCGTATCATCACATCACCATGTTCGATCACCTGTTTTAATAGTTTCTTTTTTAGTCAATAATTTTTTTATATAGTAAAAATCCGGGATTTATTCTTCCCATATAATATATATCAATATCAAAACACAGATTATACGGAATACATGACATATATGCTCAAGTGTTAACATAAAGTATAACACATATATTTTCTAGATTTTGATCATATAGATTATACCTTAGAGGTTGAAACGAAGTCACGGCCTGATTCTTGATTCCCATCTTCTAGTGATGAACAAAACAAAGAACAAACAATTTGGTTATACTTTATGTTAACACTCGTGCAGTGATTCTAACTAAGAGTAAAATAAATCTTGAAGTAGTTGGTTTTTCTTTTCTTTTGCTTGACAAAAAAAAAGGTTGTTCTTTAACTTTAAGATGAGTTAGTATATAACATGTACCTTAAACACTTATGCATAGACCTTAAATCATTCTCACATATATCATATATATATATATATATGCAATTATTTGAAGCAGCAAATTGTGTAGTTTATTTAATAGTTGGTTTAAGCGGAAAATAGCATGAGAATTCTAGTCTTTTTTCGTCAACGTGGATCCTACGTACGTACTTTCCAGTTTTAGTTCACTGTCTAAATATAGTCATATAAGCTTTAAGATTTTTCTCTTTTGGACATATAGGAGAGAGGAAGAGAGAGACAAACCATGAAGTGAATATCGAAAGGAGAAACATAAGAAAAGAATGATCAACACACATAGAATCTTTGATAAAGTAGTCATGACTCTTCTTGATTCTCCTTCACCTTCTTCAAAACTTTATATCTTCCTTAATTAATCTTCTTTTTCAGAAATTATTTCCTAAGAATTTAAGCAGGAGGAGGACGTATTATTATAAGAAAGAGAAGAGTCTATATATAGGAGATCATTGACCATATGTTTTAAGTTCGTGTAACCATAATTTGTCCATAACCATGTGTCTCTGTTAACGTGTACGTATGGATTCTTACGATGATAAGTTGTACTTGTAATTATATTTACGATTTCTGCCATTACGTCCTTTCTTAAACCACTTGAATATATAGATAGATATACACACATGTATTATGTATATATTGTATGGCAACGGCACATCGTTTTTATAATCAAATATGTTTTGAATTTTGCGGATTATACTTTCATGAACCCGAGAATCATTAAAACGATGTGCAAAACTGCAAATGTACTGAATGTAGAACATATATGCAAAAAAAAACGCGGTAAATAAGTAAAACTAAACTATACTAAAAATTATCAAAATTTGATTATTTAAAAAATTTAAACACTTTGAGTCATCAATTTTTTTATTAATAAAGAAGTTCTGAGCTGATGTCTAATTTATCTTTTTACGGTGAGCTTAGCCGACAATCTACTATTCACTAGATTTTTTAATAAACCTAAAACGTGGCTCAATTTCTACTAGCTAATTGGGTCAAAATGAAGTGAAACTCATATCCATGGGAAGAATGAGTTGCATACTGTGTTAGAGCTTTTTATCACTAGACAACCATTACTTGGTTAAATTAAATGATCGAATTTTTTAATAGATAAATAAATCTAAAGTTAAAAAGTGATCATACTAATAAATATTTATCAAAATTTGATTATTTCAATTTTTTAAATTTTTTTTAATGAACTGCTTTTTAATAAATCCGTATATACGGATGATGAAGTTTTCAGATATTTTTTCACTTTAAAAACGTACTTCTACACACCATATTGTTAGTTTTTCTTAAATGTTAGGACCTAGGAGGTCAAAACTACGTCAACAACAAATCTTTTTTTCCCACGATTTCTTTGATAATATTCAAACAATCTCGCAAATTAATAAAAGCAAAGGAAGACGAGTCTGCATAAATGCTCGAGTCGGCACATGTTTCTCTATTTTGCGGAAAACAATTTGTCAATCTCAATGCCATAAATTTTATTCTATGCTATTCAAAATCACTAAATATCTCATAATCATTTATTTTTCAGAAAGAATCCTTGCTAATTATTGTACGGACAGTGTAGAAGAATTAAACCGAAATTAGATCCCTTTTCTCGCTGAGACTCTGACAATATGAACTTTTTGAAGGTATAATGGCCACAATATTTATCTCTCTTGAATTCTCAAAACTATTACATTCCTATTATAAAAAATAACATTTTCCTTGGTAACTTTTTCTCAAGTCAGTGACACTAAGATTATCTTCTCAAGATAAGTTTTTTAGGAAAAACTGTCGACGCGTTTTCCGTCACCTAGGGTTTTCCTTTCCTTTGCTCTGATCTGTCTCTCTAGTTTCCGGCGCTCCTCACCGGAGCCGTGAGAGGGCTTGAGGTTTGTTATTTTTTCGTCCTTGCTCTTCTTCCGCGGTTGGGAGTTCTACAGGAACGGGAGTTGGTGGCGGCCTTTATTTTCTGGCGAGGTAGCTTCGATCGGCGGCTAAAGGTGGAGGCTCTATGCGGACCCAGATCCGGTGAGGACAAGGTCTGGCGACGCTTCCTCAAGAGTTTAAAGCTGGTGGCTCCTTGGCGGCTCCGCCGTCTAGAGTCTCTCTAGATGTCGCTTGCGTTGAGTGTTTGGGTGCGAGTTGGTGGCTGAGAGAGGAGGTGACGAGGAGTTTAGCAGTGCTTGAACTGTCGGTGACCGATGAGTAAGCATGCTATTTCCGAGGATGTAGGCGGTGGGTCTTGAAAGGGGTCTCGGCGGCGGCTGACTACGGCAACGGGCGGATCTTCTCGGTGAGAGGCATGGTATGGACTCTCCTCCCACTCTCACCTTATAGGGTTTGCTCCGGCTCGGCGCTCTTCTCTCCAATTTCCTTTTTCAATCCTCCTCCGGCGAGTTTCCGGTCGCGACGTTTAGCGAGGATCCTGTAGGCGTGGTCTCTTCTCCCACTGCGGTTCTTTCCTCGGCTCTAGTTTTCTCTTGGCGGTGGCTCATTCCGGTTTTCTTTGGCTTCGGCGGCGGCGAGTCTAGGGTTCCTGTCTCGCGGTCTCGTCGATCTTTTGGGCTTCTCCTATCTTTGGTTTAGCTCCTAAACCGGGCCATTTGGGGGTGTCCGTGTTGGGCTTCTCTTTTTTTTTTTTCCTTTTTCTTTCCCCTTTTGGGCTTTTCTAGTTGTTTTTTCCCTCTGTCTTTTTTTCTTTTATAAATGTGTAAACCCAAAACCCAAATTTTTTTTTTTTAATGTTTAATGAAGGCCTTTAAAAAAAAAAAAAAAAAAATTTCCTCCCTTTCGGGGAGAAAACCTTTCCACCATGCTCTTTTTCTTTGAAAGAGATCTCCTTTTCGAATTTAATGCCATAATATTTTGTCAATTTCTTCACCGTTTTGCTATCTTGTGTAGCAGTCTGTACAGAGCCAGAAGATGCAATCAAATTCGTTTCGATGAATATCGGAGGTGAGAATTGACTTTCAACGTCACTCTTCAAAATGACTAAATTTCAACAGTGTGGTTTTGCCGGGACACTTCTTTCGACGCATTCGAACATTAGGTCCAATTTGCTATGGTTTTTATGTTTAGTTGTAGTGATCAAAATGGATGGATAATTCCCTCTGTTTGGTGTAATTTGGAATCTTAAGTTAATGGAATCAAAGGTGGAACAAAAAAACAAACAAACAGTTTTTATTGGTTAAAAAGATTCATTATTGGTGTTGGGTTTAGTGCCGAATACACTCCAATAAATTCGGCCTAACAAAAATGAAAACTCATCTGAAAAAGTTTTCGAACTTGCTGATATTCGCAAGTGATATATCATGGTTTTTGCCCGTTTTTAACCATGATATATGTCTTATTTATAGAGTCTTTCTAGTATTTTTTGAGTCTTTTCGAGTCTTTTCAGGTTTAGGTACGTTTGGAGCTTAATTGGAGATATTGAAGCATTCTGGAGTATTTTGGAGCTAAACAAAGATCATGTAGCTGAGAAACTCGATTTAGGGTCCTTGTGTCGAGCGATACCACCTGGTGTCGGTCGATACCGACAGCATAAAGAAAGGAAACATGGCTTTTTCCTTATCTGAAGAAATTGCACTTTCGTCCAGAAGTCTTTATTATTTACAAAAAGCCCCAAAACGTGTTTTAGCTTATAATTAGGTTTTTCAG
Source organism: Eutrema heterophyllum (assembly GCA_002933915.1). NCBI lineage: Eukaryota > Viridiplantae > Streptophyta > Magnoliopsida > Brassicales > Brassicaceae > Eutrema > Eutrema heterophyllum. The sequence continues at coordinate 146,810 of PKMM01030643.1, read as the reverse complement.
CCACCTGTTTAGGAAGTTATTACTCTTCTTCATATTTTGAGAGAGATTGGTTTTAGGGCTTTTGGGGAGACAATTCTGAACCCCTTTGTTTCTTATTGATTTCTTTTATGCAATTCTATTCATCTATGATTTCTGTTCCATTGATCATGTCTGAGTAGTTTGCTAGTTAAGTTTAGGGTTTTTCAAAGAGCTCTTCATGAATTGTTAAATTGGTTAAACTATCTAGAGATTCATCTTATTGAGTTCTTCATCTAAGTAGTTCTTAAAGCTTGTTCTAGATTTGCTACCTAGAATTAAGATCATAGGTTAGTTCTCTCAGCGAAAGTTGGTTAATTAACTTGAAAGACTTAGACGAGCAATTATGTTTAGTGCAACGAAATTTGGCTAGGGAGAATTGTGAACAAATCAGACTTGAGTTTATTGCATGTTTAGTTGTCTAGGTTTCGCAAAGAAATTTGGTTTCTTAACTTCTTAAACATAGTAATCAGTGCAGTGAAAGTTGGATGATTTGGTGTAGTGTTCTGAGTTTTAGAACCGTGCTTAATTAGAATCTCTACGTTCTATCCATATGCTTTTCTTGAATCTCTGCGAAATTCCTTAAGCTTAGCTTTTACCTCCATCGAATTCTCACTAGATCTGTTTGCTTTGTTTTATTTCTTATTCTCATTTATTTTACTTAGCTTAATTCGAACTTATATAGTCTATTGTGTGATCTTGAGTCTCTGTGGATTCGACCCCTAAGTACTACAACGACATAGCTGCTAGTACCTCTAGGGTATATTACATTTTGAGCTTATCAAAATTTGGCGCCGTTGCCGGGGACTCTTAATTCGCCATTAGATTTTAGTCTAGAATTTCGATTAAGTTCGATAGTGTCGAGCGACACCAACCAGTGTCGGTCGATACTCATCGTTTTATTTTACTCCTTTTCTTATTTTTGTTACTTACGTGCCTTGTCTTTTGTGTTTCAGGTGTATGCCTACTTGCGAAACCAGGAGGAACAAGAGCACCCAGCTAGTTAATCTTTCCAACAAGGAGCTAGCAAATTTGGAATGCACAAACAGGAAAACAAAGAAGCCAACACAGATGAATAATCCAGTGGTATTGACTCGTGATGATGCTGGAGCTTTGAGAGACCAAGAGGGTCATTTGTGCAATGAGAGAGGGCAACGACTTGATGGAGATGGAAATGTCATTGTCCCTCCAGTTGTTGTTGATGAGATTGTCGCGCTAGATCGTGGTAGGACAATTGGTGAGTACAACATGCCTGATCAGTTCTATGCCAATCGATCAGGGATTCGCCCTCCTGCTTTTCAGAGGAATGACTTTGAGCTGAAACCTGCATACTACACTCTTGTGCGTCAGCACCCTTTTCATGGTCTTTCTCATGAACACCCCATGGATCACATTGAGAGGTTTGAGGACTTGGTTACTAGCATTAAGTACAATGGAGTGTCCAATGATTTCCTTTTCTGTAAGTTTTTCCCATACTCTCTTGGTGGGGATGCAGCTTATTGGCTTAAGCAGTTGCAGCCAGGATCGCTGACTACTTGGGAGGAGACTAAGAATGCCTTCTTGAACAATTTCTATGATGATGCAAGATCCGAGGAGCTGAGAAATAAAATCTCCCAATTTTCTCAAAGATCAACTGAGGCATTAAAGGCAGCTTGGGTGAGATTCAGATCATATCAGAGGGATTGTCCACATCACGGGTTCACTAAGGTTCAGTTGCTGGGTATTTTCTTCAGAGGGATTGATTGGAGGTACCAGATGGCTTTGGATGCTGCGAGTAATGGGAATTTCAACACCAGATATCCTGAAGATGCTTATGTGCTTATCGAAAACTTGGCTTCTAGCAATGGTACCAAGAATGTAGACATGGAGCGCAAGAAGCAAGCTGGTAACTTGGATGGCAGTCAAATCGCAGAGGTGAAGGCTAAGCTGGATTCGATGCACAATCTGTTGATGGGAAAGACAAAGAAAGATGTCCACTTTGCTGTTGATGTCAAGAAGTGGAAGACGTTAACTACATTGGTGGAGCTGGATTTCAAGGTCAAATGTATCAATACCAGCAAAACAACAACCGAAACTTCACCAACAATGCTCAGCAAGGAGGGTACAAGTCTGAAGTCAACCCAGCTGGTTTTGAATAAATCAGTATCTACAGAAACCAATTCAGAGCAGTGGTTACAATAGAACCTATGGGAATTCGTCCTACCAATCTCCACCACCCAAAACTCCTGAAAGCAAAGTTGAATCTATGCTGGAACAGATTCTTGATGGACAGCAGAAGATGACAGTAGACTTTAATGGGAAAATGGATGCCATGTATACATATATGAATGGGAAAATTGAGTCTCTCAACACTCATCAGAAGATGCTGGAAACTCAAATAGCTCATACTGCAGCAGCTGTCAAGGGAAAGATGGTTCATTCACATAATGAATACGTCAATGCAATCACCGTAAGAAGTGCTAAAGAGGTCACTGCAGTGGTAGAAAAGGGTTTGAATGCAGAAAAATTCGTGGAGTTAGAAGAGGTTGAAGGTGATTTTGAGCCTGATACGGCTGTGTCAAGCGACACCACTAGTTGTGTCGATCAACACCAACCTGAAGAGACGACACAGAAGCCTTGTGTTGATCGACACCAATCTGGTGTCGGTCGACACCCCTCGCAGATTGAGCTAGAAATTGTGGAAAAACCGAAGATTGTTGAGGAGAATGTTTACAAGCCTAAGGTGCCATATCCTAAACCACCTAGACATCTTAGAGATCCCATTACTGCAGAGAAGTTGCTCGCTTTTGAGAAGATGGTAAGGAGGATTCCCCATACGATGTCTTTTGAAGAAGCTTTGGAAAACCGCCCTTTGCTTGGTTACTTCCGAGATTGCAGAGAAACTCTAGAAGAGATCAAGGCACTCTTCATCAAGGCAAGAAGCACACCACCACCAATGAAGCAGTTGACTAAGAGAGAAGACCCAGGAAAATTTTCGGTTCTATGCTCTATCTTTGGAGTTGAATTCAAAGAATCTCTCGTTGATTCAGGGTCTAGTGTCAATATCATGTCAAAGGCAATTGCAGAGAGGTTGAGAATTAGTGATATTAGATTTGCTAAGATGACTCTCGCATTCGCGAACTCTTCAACCTCAATTCCATATGGTACCATCCCTGATTTGCTTGTTAAAGTAGGAAATTGTCTGGTTTCTACTGATTTTCAGGTTGTGGAGATGAGCGAAATTTCTAATATGCCTTTGATTCTTGGAATACCGTTCATGGATACAGTTGGTGCAGTTATAGACACGCCCAGTAAGAGAATCTCGTTCTCATACATTGACAAAGAGGTCTCCTACAAAACCATTCCTTCTGGAAGAGTTCCCAAACATGTCTCTTGCATCACCGTTGTTACAGGAGAGACGTTGATGGTTGATCTTTTGGAAGAGCCTTATGATGAGCCAAATGTCATAGACGTTTTAGATGGTCCTTCTATCATCACGAAGAGAGACATCAAAACGGCTGGCAAAGAAGAAGATGAAGAGCAAAAGAGTCAAGGGTGATGCTTATATGACTTTAACCCCTCAGAAGTGTGATGGAGATTCGATTGAATATGAGGTGAAGTGCAAGGAACTTCGAAACCATTCTCTAAGGTTAGAGCTATTCTCACTTCAAAGTTGAAAGAGAAAGGAAAGGATGTTGTGAAGGGTATGTTGAGCAGAATTCTGAAGCTGAAGATGTCTAGTTGTGGAGCTTGTTTTAGAGCAAGTTCTCATTCTTATCCTGACTAATACATGAGCCAAAGTCAAGCTAATGACTGAAAACAAGCGCTTGGTGGGAGGTAACCCACTAGTGAGTCTGTACATAAATTCTTTTATTTCTTTTGATTTTTGTTTTTGGGTTTTTGTGTTTTAGGTGAATCAGATGCGAAGAGGCTCAGTGTCGGGCGACGGTCGACACCACTATTCATCTTTAAAAAAAAAAAAGGAGGGAAGCATGGTTCGATGATGCAAGGAGTGAATCGTTCGATCTCATCTTCGTGTCGACCGACACGCACTACTGTGTCGATCGACACACAAAAAAAGAAAAAAAAAAGAAAAGAGAATCAGTTCTGGATCAGACTAATGAAAAATCCAAATGCTGATCAGTTAACTAGAAGACACCCATGTTTCCAGCAGAGTTCATTCAAGCCTGAGCTAATTCTTTGCACTTCATCGATGTGGTTGATGTCCATAGAGCTTGATTCCTCATTCATATCTGACAAAGGAACCCATGTGTAGAAAGTAATGGTATTCATCTCCCTTGTTATAAGTTAATAAATAAAAGCATGAAAAAATGAATGATTTTCTTCTGAGTAGAGGGTTACGAAAATTTCCAGCGATCCCATTATTCTACTTGGAAAGGAATGATCACACAAAGGTTGGAAGCGAGGTTAGGAAAATTTTCCATGACACCATTATTCGCCTACACCTTTGATATATAGAGAGGGGATGAACCGGAGATTCGGTGGCAAACACCATCAATACTCGCGTCTCAAACCTTGATATGTATATGAGTTCTAAAAAAAAAAAAAAAAAGAACATGATGAGAAATAAGTCTGAGGGAGAGGAAACAATACCAAAAAGTGTGAAAATTGGGTGGTTCTTTTGTCATGATATTATATGGGAAAGAGTCTAGAAGGTTATTGGCATTGATTACAACGATGAAACTGGCGATGAAGGTTTTGATGGATAATGCTGCGAAATTATGTGTGGAGTCTGGGAAGCTGCGAATGTCTACGGAGAAGTACATGGTAGTTAGATTTGAAACTGGTTAAGTAATATGTGGAGCACTAAGAAAAAGGGTCATTACAGTGTTTCAAGAACAAGTGAGTCTCTGCGATTTTCAAACCTCTTTCTCTTGTTTAGTTTTCTGTTTGCTTGAGGACAAGCAAAGACTAAGTCTGGGGGAGTTGATTTATCATGGTTTTTGCCCATTTTTAACCATGATATAGGTCTTATTTATAAAGTCTTTCTAGTATTTTTGGAGTCTTTTTGAGTCTTTTCAGGTTTAGGTACGTTTGGAGCTTAATTGGAGATATTGAAGCATTCTGGAGCATTTTGGAGCTAAGCAAGGATCATGTAGCTGTGAAACTCGATTTATGGTCCTTGTGTCGAGCGATACCACCTGGTGTCGGTCGATACCGACGGCATAAAGAAAGGAAACGTGACTTTTTCCTTATCTGAAGAAATTGCACTTTGGTCTAGAAGTCTTTATTATTTACAAGAAGCCCCAAAACGTGTTTTAGCTTATAATTAGGTTTTTCAGCCACCTGTTTAGGAAGCTATTACTATTCTTCATACTTTGAGAGAGATTGGTTTTAGGGCTTTTGGGGAGACAATTCTGAACCCCTTTGTTTCTTATTGATTTCTTTTATGCAATTCTATTCATCTATGATTTCTGTTCCATTGATCATGTCTGAGTAGTTTGCTAGTTAAGTTTAGGGTTTTTCAAAGAGCTCTTCATGAATTGTTAAATTGGTTAAACTATCTAGAGATTCATCTTATTGAGTTCTTCATCTAAGTAGCTCTTAAAGCTTGTTCTAGATTTGCTACCTAGAATTAAGATCATAGGTTAGTTCTCTCAGCGAAAGTTGGTTAATTAACTTGAAAGACTTAGACGAGCAATTCTGTTTAGTGCAAAGAAATTTGGCTAGGGAGAATTGTGAATAAATCAGACATGAGCTTATTGCATGTTTAGTTGTCTAGGTTTCGCAAAGAAATTTTGTCTCTTAACTTCTTAACCATAGTAATCAGTGCAGCGAAAGTTGGTTGATTTGGTGTAGTGTTCTGGGTTCTAGAACCGTGCTTAATTAGAATCTCTACGTTCTATCCATATGCTTTTCTTGAATCTCTACGAAATTCCTTAAGTTTAGCTTTTACCTCCATTGAATTCTCACTAGATCTGTTTGCTTTGTTTTATTTCTTATTCTCATTGATTTTACTTAGCTTAATTCGAACCTATATAGTCTATTGTGTGATTTTGAGTCTCTGTGGATTCGACTCCTAAGTATTACAACGACATAACTGCTAGTGTCTCTAGGGTATTACATTTTGAACTTATCAGCAAGTCAGCTTCAGGATAGAAGAAACGATACGTAGAGAGCATTCTATAAAAGCCAAAAGACGAAGCTCGAGCAAAGGATCCACAATTCAGCTTACATAAACACCTTTACTTAAATTGCTTAAAAATTCAAAATAGTCTTTCATTATTTAGATTGTCATTTTGTATTCTTCAAGGTCATTAAATAATTTGTTTTTAATTATTAATTCATCTTATCGTTCTGAACATTGTTCAGTTCAACGAAAGTCTACGTTCCCATTTCGTTATCAGTCTCATAAATATTTGCATAAAATCATACTGTAGATCGTAACATCCACATTCAAGTTTTTAAAAAATTTGATTAAAAAATGTGTAGTTAATTTCCCACTACTCAAGAGTAATAAAAATAAGAAATATAATAAAATTATAGTATATCAACTTGGTTTATAAAAGCAAAATATAATGAAACTTGTTTGGTACACAAGAATTTGCTTTGAAAGCCCCCTAAACATCGAATAAAGGAGACTGAAACTTTTTGTATCAATATACTATTCTTTTTCGTTTGTTTAGTACTTTAGTCATAAAAAAGGGGGGACAAATTGCAAAAAATGGTAGAAAACGGAGAGAGGTCGGTAACTATAAATATTTTTATTAAATTAGTTAATGGGTATGGAGTGTATAACCTATGATTTCGGTAATTTCCATAATTGGAAATTGTGTATCTTCATTAGAATCAACATTGTAGTATTTTAGTCCACATGTCCACACTCTACAGCCTACATCCACGAAGACACCTTCGCATCATTCTTTTACATGAGTTATTTTTTTTTTTTTTAACAACAGCATATATAACTAAAGCAGTTTAAAAATAAAACCGGTGATACCGAGTTAATATATACAATATCATTAGGGTTGACACGAGCACTCTATGCTAACTTGTCTGCATTTGTGTTGTTTGCGTGTGGGGTGAACGAGATAGAGAAGAAAGAAAAAACCACATTATTCTTCGCGAATTCCTCCAGATATAGTGAGAAAGCAGGTCATTCCTCCGGTGTAGACACCATCTTCACCAGCTCGGAACAGTCTGTTGCGAAATTTATTGTTGTCTTGTGGTTTAGTTATTATTATTTCACTTGTAAATATTTATAATTGATGTTTTAGAGATTTTTTTTTGTTTCAAATTATATAATGTTTTCAACTTCAAATATAAAATTTCTTAATTTTTTATATATTTTTATGACTATTTCTATATATTTTTTTTTGTCAACTACCCATTTTATTAAATGAAGTTTGGCTGAAAAGGTTATTATCCCTTACCGGCTCCGTCTGACTTACATGGAAAAATAAAAAGCCTCGTGCTCGAGCTCTTTTTGCAAGAAAGTCGGCACGGACATTCAATACTCGTGGAATAAAAGATAAACTGAAGTTGATAAATGACGCTCTAAGGACATGAAAAGAGTCTAGTTCCGAAATAAACGCCGGCCAGTCTATCGGGTTCTCGATCATCTTCACCAAATTCGAACAGTCCGTCTCAAAATGCATCGATGATATATGTTTTTCCTTTAGACATAGCATTTCCCAAAGGATTCCATCCATCTCAGCATGTAATGCCGAGAGGCTTCTGCGGCATCCTTGCAATCCGAAGATCTCTCGTCCCATGTGATCCCTATGACTCCACCCTAGACCACTAACAATGCCATGATCAATCCAGGAAGCATCGATCTGACATGTTGGGGTTCGAGGGGCCAAAGGGGAGACTCTCGATCCATCTTGTCCTGGTGGGCCTTCTATCTCTTCTTTGCATTCCTGTTGGCTTGCGATCATCCAACTTTCCGCTTCCACAATAGCGAGCTGGAAAGTATCCTCCGGAGAAATTTCTTTCTCGTTGAACACTTTGTCGTTCCTTGCTTTCCATATGTACCATATGATCCAAAGATATATGTCTTTTTGAGGGTCAGTAAGACCTACTTCTTTACTTCGCCAAAATAGGAAATCCATATTTCGGAAAATAGATGTACTCGGGAAGAAACCCGGAAGGGACGGATAGTCCGAAATAGCCCAAACTTGTAAAGCTGGAGGGCATTCAAAAAGAAGATGGATGATCGTTTCCTCAGGAGCACCACACCTAGGACAACATCTATCGGTGCCCATGTGCATGTAGGTAAGACGCTCATACGTTGCCACACATCCAGACAAGGCCTGCCACATAAAATGTTTTAGCTTCCCGGTCGTCTGGACCTTCCACACATGGCTCTGAAGGCATGTAATGCTTGGTTCTCTCACTTCATTGGATACACGAATAATATTTGTCTTCCTTATCAAATCATAGCCGAATTTTACTGTATAACAGCCTGACTTAGTATGGCTCCATGCATACCTGTCGTGGGTAGAATGTCGACTAGGTCTCAACCCTAGGATAAGAGGGATATCCTCGGGTTAAAAATGGTCTCGCAGAAGAGGTATATTCAACTCTCTCGTATCTTGCCTAATGAAAGTATGGACACAAAGTTGAGGATTCCTATACCGGACTTGTGTGGATGCTCTCGCGGGCCGAGCCGGAATATCTGGGATCGAGGGTTCCCTCCATACCTTTGTGTTGAACCCCGACCCTATAGTCTTCCTTAAACCAAGTTTAAGGAGAGGCTTTGAAGCCATAATACTACGCCACCCATAGGATGGGGAACGAGCCTTCCAGTCTACAAGCGGGTCAGATTGTCTATAGTATCAACCTCGAAATACCCGCGCCAGTAGAGAAGAAGGATTCTGAATTAGGCGCCATAATTGCTTTGCTAGCAGAACAAGGTTGAAATCTTGAAGGTCTCGAAATCCCAACCCTCCCAATTCATGGGGAACACAAATCTTGTCCCATGCTATCCAATGTATTCCTCTGCTATTTTGTTTGGAGCTCCACCAAAAGTTTGAGATAGCACTTCTCAATTTGTCGGTTATGCATTGAGGGAGTTGGAAACATGACATGACATATGTCGGAATTGCTTGTGCTACAGATTTGATTTGGACCTCTTTCCCGCCTTTGGAAAGGAGTTGTGCCGACCAAGAATTTTCCCGATTATTGAGTCGATCTTGAACAAACGCAAAGACTTTCTTTTTTGATCCACAAATTTGTTCGGGTAATCCCAAGTACATTCCCACACCTCCTTCATTAGTGATTCCTATTGCTCTCTTTATGCCTCGACGCAGCCTCTGGTCTACTTTATCTCCGAAAACTATGGAAGATTTAGCTAGGTTTAGTTGTTGTCCCGAAACAACGCCATAAGTATCAATAATCTTAAAAATCTCGGCACTTTGCCGGATGGTCGCCTCACAAAAGAAAAGGCTATCATCAGCAAACAACAGGTGGGAAACCCGAGGGCTGGCTCTCGCAACTCGCAATCTTGTAATGCGATTTTCTTCTTCCACTCCCTTTAGGAGGGAGATAAGTGCCTCAGTGCATAAGATGAATAGGAAGGGTGATAAGGGGTCTCCTTGCCGAAGTCCTCTAGAGGGTTTTATTCTTTCTTTTGCTTCCCCATTTATGAGAACCTGATATGAGACCGAGGAGATGCATAACATCAGTAGTTTAACCCATTTTTCCGCGAATCCCAACTATAGTAGAAGGGCTTCCAAGAATTTCCATTCCACACGGTTGTATGCTTTGCTCATATTTGTCTTTATGGCCATGAAATTCGATCTACAGCTGGGGTTCGTACGAAGTGCATGGAAATTTTCTTGGGCGAGGAGAATGTTATCTGTTATTAAACGTCTAGCCATAAAGGCCGATTGGGTCTCCGAGATTAAATACGGGAGGGATTTTTTTAGTCTTTTGCAAAGGAGTTTGGAAATAATTTTATAGCTCACATTACACAAGCTAATAGGCCTGAACTCGGCCATAGCTCTTGGTCTCTCCTTTTTAGGGATGAGGCAAATATTTGTCTGGTTAAGTCTAGGGTCAAAGTGCCCTGTCGCAAAGAAGTCCTTAACCAATTTGATTATGTCTTGGCTTATGACTTGCCAGAATCTTTGATAAAATCTACTCGTCATCCCATCCGGTCCCATGGCTTTATCCGAGTTAATGTCGAATAGGGCTGCTTTGATTTCGTCTTCCGATGGATCCATGACCAGTTAATGATTCGTAGATATTGAAACTTTCTTGGTGATATACCGGAGTGAAACTTCGGGATCTGAGGGATGAAAGGTGGTAAAGAGTTCTTGGAAATAATTAGTTGCAACTCTTTCAATACCAAATGCGTTGTCGACCCATATGCCGTTCTGATCTTTAAGGAAAATAATGCGGTTTCGAGCCCGTCTCTGTTTAGTAATGGCATGGTAAAATTTTGTATTTCTGTCTCTTTTGTGTGCCAGAGGTTTCAGCTTTTTGTTTCCAAAATTGTTCCTCTTCACGAAAGGCCGTACAAAATTGTCTTCTGATTTCTTCAATTTCTTCCAATGTAGTATTTTCGTCATCTTGAGCTCTGTCTAATTGATCTTTCAACTCTTCAATGAGTCTTGCCATGTTTGTAGGCAAGGTTTTCTTCCAACAGGAGATATTACTACGGCATGAGGCTATTTTTTGATGGATGTCCCGACGTGGGGCACCATAAAAAAACCCCCATCCCGAGATTACTGCTTCTTTAAGACCGGGTTTTCCTATCCATCTCTTATCAAATCTGAAAGACTTTTTCTTGTTTTGGGGTCTTGCTTGGATCCGAGCTAGGACAAGTCGGTGGTCTGACCCCCATAGTTTAAGATACTTCACAGAAGTGTGGGAGAAGAGATAATGCCATTCCTCGTTAACTACTGCTCGATCCAGTCGACATTTTACTTTCCCAGATCGACGCTTCCCCCAAGAGAATGAGTTGCCCTTATAAGGGAATTCTAGCATCCCGCAATCTTTGAGCATAGTACGAAAAGGTATAAAAGAGTTTTTCGTTCTCCTTCGTCCTCCTCATTTTTCATGGTTGCCCGTAATTTCGTTAAAATCCTCGATCATGAACTATGCATCTCGTCGATTAAGACTCATCCTCGTAAGTCTTTCCCAAACTCGTTCTCGGTTTCTTACAACCAGATCTCCATACACAAAGGTCATAAAGGTCTTATGACCTTCAAATGTAGACTCAATGTCAATCATTCGATCATCCGAATAAACAATCGTAACCTTCAGATCTTCCACATAAAAAAGTGCTAATCCTCCGCTTTGGCCTCTCGGTTCAACGGTAAAAACGTGATCGTATCCAAAATAAACTTGCATGTCTTGCAGAAGATAACGACTATTTTTTGTTTCCAACAAAAATAGAAAACTCGGTTGAAAACATTTGAGAAGTTCTTCTAAGTGCTCCTTTGTTAGATCCGAGCCAACTCCTTGACAATTCCACCCAATCACATTCATTTTCAAATTTTTGATGGTTTATAAGATACCACTAAACCAATCGTGAATCTTGTGTTTTTAGAGGGTTTAATCCAACGCACCTCATTAAGAGGGGCATTCTTCTTAATTTTAAGAACTTTATCTTCACGGATAACCGGCGGGAGGTTATCGAAACTTGAGTTTACTTGGAGATTTTTCTTAGATGTGAGAAGGACAGATCGACTTTTTGTGAAACCCGAACAACTAATTAGCCACCGGAGGAGATTTGTACAGCCCAAAGACAAAAATCTTAGCACTAGGCTAGAAGCAATGAAAGGACCATCACAGAGACAAGGAGAGCACACCGCCGCTGGTATATGCCCGAGACATGAATGGACTCTTCTTCAAAGGTTCCCGAGCGTAGATCTGCAGTAGGTATTTAAGCTTTTCAAGAGATTAGAACCAAAAACAGAGATTTCCAGTTTTGCAAGTTCGAACTGATAAAATCGTTAGAGAACAAATTCTTAGCAAAAGCTAGAATGGTATTTCCCAGATTGGATTTTGAAATCGAGGAATTCGAAGCTTCGCAGATAAATGAGGCCGTCGTGGAAGTTTGCTACTTGCGGTCTTGAACTGGCAAAGCTATACACCAAGCAATTCTTCAATAAAAGCTTAGCACAAGGCTAGAATAGCACATTACGAACAAAAGCTCGCCGGCGAAAATCAGATTTGGCGGAGAGACAGCTTTGACGGTGGCTTCTACTAAATCTTCTTCACCCAAAGGTGAGAGGTTTCTTCGGGAAGAGATCCAGTGTAGAGACCGTTGTCGTCGGAGAAGACAATTAGTTAACCTTTAAATCAGCAGAAATCGGACACTTAGCATTAAGCTAGAAAAGCTTCGTCTTCAAGGGAGGAGGCGAGGTCTTCAAAGGAGAGAGAATCCGGTCAGGCAAGAGGAAACGACGGAGGATAGGCGGAGACGAATTCGGAGATCCATTTCGGAGGGGCTGGGCTTCCGCGGCGGCGTTGGGAGATGAGCCTGAGAGAGAGACCCAAAAAGGGCGAACTGTCACCGGAGAGAAAGACGCCAGTCACCGGAGAAGACAGAAACTCGACTATTTCTATTATAAGTGTTTTATTATTGGTTGAAGTCTATTTAGATAGACAGTAATTTTTTATTTAAAAAATAAAATAAAATATTTTTGTTTAAAAAATAAAAATAAATATTTTCTTAATCTATGTGAAATTTTTAAATATCAAATATTTTGAAATTGATGGAATAATATTGATCAAACCCCTATACTTCACATGGTTCTATTTCATGCGAACATTACTCAATCGCAATCTTCCGACACACATTTAGTTTGACCTTTGTACAGGCCGTAATGGGTTATACAAGGCCCAAAAGGCTTTTACATGTGAGTTTTTTTAAAGTTAATCACATACTCGCACCTTGAGCACGTGAGTTCCACTGCCACCTAACTATTCCATAGAAGTGGAAAACAAACCAATCGAACCGAACAAAACCGAAATTACCAAACCGAACTTCATAAAAACCTGAATGGTAAGCTAAACTTTTATACCGAATAATCTGGAATTGAATTCGACGCTCAAATCCGAAACTAATAAAATTCCTTAAACTGATCCAAAATAAATTTTGACTATAATTTGAACTAATTTTCGAAAGGCAAAACCCAAAACCCGAATAACCAAAATCTGAATTTCACAAAGTTGACTCTGGTACACTACCTCAAATATACAATTTTCTTCGATATATATTATAGTTTTTTTTTATTTTTTTGATACACACTCCGAATAATTTTTTGATCTAACAAACATTACAAACTATTTAACGTCTTATAGCAAGATATCGAATTAATTTCATGATTGTGTATAGAAAACCGATGATGTGCCTAATAACGTTTACTATGTTTTTGTTTTGAGCAAAAGGCGCGTGTGAATCAAACGGATAATGCTGATGAAATGGCGATTCGTAGACCTCACAATCCCAAAAAGAAAAACTCTCTTTGCACCTTCTTCTAGAAACCTCTACTCACTCCTTAAACCTCTGAATAGGGTTTTTTAGGTTACTCGTCGTTCAACTACACTCTTCTCTCTAGAGATAGAGATTTGAGATTTCAATCTTTCTCCTTCAGAATTTCAATCTCTCTCCTTATCTAATATGGCTCCTTCTTTGAGTAGAAGCCTATACACGAGTCCTTTGACTTCAGTTCCGTTTACTCCGGCTTCTTCTCTCAGAAATCAAACCCGTCTCTCTCATCTGAGAACCGCGTTTCTTCCTCGTGGCGGCGGTGGCCTGAGAACCGGCGTTTCATGTAGCTGGAACCTCGAGAAGAGATGCAATCGCTTCGCCGTTAAGTGCGACGCCGCCGTGGCGGAGAAGGAGACGACTGAGGAAGGGTCCGGTGAGAAGTTTGAGTACCAGGCTGAGGTTGGTTCCCTATTTCATTTCTTCATAAGCTTCGATTTTTTAATTCTGGGCATTTCTCGATTTTTGTGAATACTCAAATTGGATAGTTTCGTTAAAAAACTCTCATTCGCAGGTTAGCCGATTGTTGGATTTGATTGTTCATAGCTTATACAGTCACAAGGAGGTGTTTCTCAGGGAACTTGTAAGGTGAGTCAAATTTTTTGATACTAATGGATTTGTTTAGTAGAATTGATTTGTGTATGTTTTTCTGTAAAAATCTGATTTGAATTGTGTTTGTGTGTATCCAGTAACGCAAGTGATGCTTTGGATAAGCTGAGGTTCTTGAGTGTAACAGAGCCTTCTTTGCTTGGAGATGGTGGTGAGCTTGAGATTCGGATCAAGCCTGATCCTGATAACGGAACCATCACCATAACGTATGAGATAATTCCAAATTTTTTTTTTTTGTTCACTTGAGTATTAACAATTGGATAAAACTGATTACTTAAAGGTATTGATGCGAATTTGCAGCGATACTGGAATTGGAATGACAAAGGAAGAACTTATAGACTGCCTTGGAACCATTGCTCAAAGTGGCACTTCGAAATTTTTGAAGGCTCTAAAGGTTTTTTTTTTTTTTTGCACATCAGTCTTGATGTTAAATTTTCAGGCTCAATTGTTTTAATCTCTCTCTCTTTATTCAGGAAAACAAGGATCTTGGTGCCGACAATGGGTTAATAGGACAGTTTGGTGTTGGGTTTTACTCTGCTTTCTTAGTTGCTGAAAAGGTGAAGACTTTTAACTTTTGTTTTTTAGTGTCTTCTGGTTCATGTATTTCTTATGAGGAGTGGACTTATAGTTTCTGGTTCATGTATTTCTTATGAGGAGTGGACTTATAGTTGTCTCGGCTTTCAGGTCGTTGTGTCCACCAAAAGCCCCAAATCTGACAAGCAATATGTTTGGGAATCGGTAGCCGATAGTAGCTCATATGTGATAAGAGAAGAAACTGACCCTGAAAACTTTCTACGCCGTGGAACGCAAATAACTTTGTATCTAAGGGTACGCTTCTTTATTCAACCGTTCTTCCATTTGATGCGTCGAATATTTTGAGATCTGTTATAGTTTACTTGACTTCTTATTCCTGGCTACAGGAGGATGATAAATACGAATTTGCGGAGTCTACGAGAATTAAGAACCTCGTGAAGAATTACTCTCAGTTTGTTGGGTTTCCCATCTATACATGGCAGGAGAAATCAAGAACTATAGAGGTGAGGATGGCGTTTTTGTCGTTCTTTTTACAATTTTAAGTATGTATTCACATTGCAAATATAGTATGAAAATTTGTAACTTGTGGTAGGTTGAAGAGGAAGAACCAGCTAAAGAAGGGGAAGAAGAAAAAGAGGTAAACATTTCATGGTTTTTAATTGTGTGCATAAGCTGCCAAACACTGCCCTTCACTTCTCCTGTTTACTGACATGATATTGATACTTGTTTGATTTCAGGGTGAGCCGAAGAAAAAAAAAACTACTAAAACGGAAAAGTACTGGGATTGGGAACTAGCCAATGAAACAAAACCGCTATGGGTGAGCCTTGAGCTTTTAACGTGTGTTTTCTCTTTGTCCTTTATGATGTTCGACATGTTCACTTGATTATTGTTGTGTCGCTGAGTAGATGCGCAATTCGAAGGAAGTGGGAAAGGAGGAGTACAATGAGTTTTACAAGAAGGCTTTCAATGAGTTCTTGGATCCACTTGCTCACACTCACTTCACAACTGAGGTGCTTATACTCTTCCTTATGTGTGTATATATATACATAGTGCCTTATAAATTATCATTCCTTTGACTGGATGCTTATCGTTTATAATTTCTTGTTTCTCAAAAGGGCGAAGTTGAGTTCAGGAGCATTCTATACATCCCTGGGATGGGTCCTCTTAACAATGAGGACGTTACAAACCCAAAAACAAAAAACATTCGTCTCCATGTGAAGCGTGTGTTTATCTCTGATGACTTTGATGGAGAGCTGGTGAGT
Organism: Eutrema heterophyllum; assembly: GCA_002933915.1. Classification (NCBI taxonomy): domain Eukaryota; kingdom Viridiplantae; phylum Streptophyta; class Magnoliopsida; order Brassicales; family Brassicaceae; genus Eutrema; species Eutrema heterophyllum. The sequence continues at coordinate 130,942 of PKMM01030643.1, read as the reverse complement.
CTATGTTCATATCGTAGAAATCGTTCTAAAACATAGAACCATGTTGTCTCTGAAGATCTAGAGTTCTGGTTTCAATTTTGTTATACCATGTTTCACTATCTGTTTGCAGTTCCCGAGATACTTGAGCTTTGTGAAGGGTGTGGTGGACTCAAACGATCTTCCTCTTAATGTTTCACGTGAAATTCTTCAAGAAAGCAGAATCGTAAGTGGCTCCACAGTTAGTGATGCAAATTTCTATTTGAATCACACCTCCATGATAATACATATCTTGTAACAATATTCAGGTAAGAATCATGAGAAAGAGGCTCATTAGGAAAACTTTTGACATGATACAAGAAATCTCCGAAAGTGAAAACAAAGAGGTCTGTGTCTTCTCATTAACCCCTTTTTTCTCTTAAGCTCATTTGAAGGCCCCATATATTCATTTTGTGGTACGAATGATTTCAGGATTACAAGAAATTCTGGGAGAACTTTGGGAGATTTCTTAAATTGGGTTGTATTGAAGACACTGGTAACCACAAGCGTATTACACCGTTGCTCAGATTCTACAGCTCCAAGAATGAAGAGGAATTGACGAGCTTGGATGAATATATCGAGAACATGGGCGAGAACCAAAAGGCAATCTACTACCTTGCGACCGACAGTCTGAAAAGTGCCAAGTCAGCTCCTTTCTTGGAGAAACTAATTCAAAAAGATATTGAGGTATATGATTTAAGATTAGTTATTCAACTTACAAACTTAAATTTGTCATGGTCCTTGATTTTGGTTTGATTTTTTACCTTTTCTTTGCCATTGGTTTTCATTAATTATAGGTTCTATACCTGGTTGAACCAATCGATGAAGTTGCGATTCAGAATTTACAAACCTACAAAGAAAAGAAATTCGTTGATATCAGCAAAGAAGATTTGGAACTTGGTAAGTATCGTTTGCAATTCTTGTGCAATCGGTGTGAAATCTGCTTTTCTAACAAAGTGTGGCCCCATATTTTGCAGGTGACGAAGATGAAGTAAAGGAAAGGGAAGCTAAACAAGAGTTCAATCTTCTCTGTGATTGGATAAAACAGCAGCTCGGCGACAAAGTTGCCAAAGTCCAAGTCTCGAATCGTTTGAGCTCTTCTCCTTGTGTGCTTGTCTCAGGCAAATTCGGGTGGTCGGCTAATATGGAAAGGTTAGTACTTTAGCAGCTAGAAAAGAAAAAGCTTATAAAACCCGAAATCGTCATCGTAAAACATAAATGTTTTTGTTTATGGTGAAAGGTTAATGAAGGCACAAGCCCTTGGAGACACTTCAAGCTTGGAGTTTATGAGAGGTAGGAGAATACTAGAGATCAATCCAGATCATCCTATCATCAAAGACTTGAATGTAAGTGTGTCATTTCGTCTCTAAATCTCTTCTCAGAGATCTCGAGAATAGCCATTTGATTTTTTCTTTGGTTGGGTTTGGCATATTTGTGCAGGCTGCTTGTAAGAATGCACCTGAGAGCAGTGAAGCAACAAGAGTGGTTGACCTCTTATATGACACTGCTATAATCTCGAGTGGATTCACTGTAAGAAATCTAAACACTCTTAGCTTTCTTGTTTCTCAGTAATAAGTCTTCTCGACCTTTTTACTCACTTTTGATGTGTTTATTGAACAGCCCGATAGCCCGGCCGAGCTGGGGAACAAGATTTATGAGATGATGGCTATGGCGGTTGGAGGAAGATGGGGCCGAGTTGAAGAAGGAGAAAGCTCGACTGTGAATGAAGGAGATGACAAAAACGACGGAGAAGCAGAAGTAATTGAACCATCTGAAGTTAGGGCAGAGAGTGATCCTTGGCAAGATTGATCCTTTTTCTTTTTTTCTCTGCAGTGAATTTTTGACTCAAAATGCTTTTCTTTCTATTAGGATTGTCTTCTTTGTGTTTCGGGGTACGAGTATCATGGGCCTTATGAAAGCCCATTATTGGATCATGTGTGAACGAGAATTATTCCAATATTTGTAGTTTATATTTTTATATTAACTAAAATTATTTTATAGTCATTACAAACCAAATTACAACCAAAGTATTGTTAAGAAAATTTGAAATAAAACCAACACAGTTAAGTATTTAAATCGTTCATGTATATTTCGTTTTAAATTTCTTAGCCGAACTGAATCCGCTAATAATTTCTTAGTGGATCTGGACTGAATTCGAATATCTGCCGGGTATTAGCAAATCTGGATCTGGATACTAATTCTTCGGATTCAACGGATTCGGATATGGATATTTTGAAATTTTAGGGTATCTGATATGTGTTTATTTATAATTAATTTAATAGTTATTAATAAGTAAACAAAATAAAAATTAAATAATGTGTAAACATCGAATTTTTTTTATTTTTTTTTCATTTTCTCCTTCATTTTTTTTTCATTCTCTTATTGAATTTCTCATAGACTCAATCTTATATGTATACGTAATTTATCTATTTTCTAAACTGTAACACATAGGAATATTATAATTGTTACATTTCTTTCCAAGAAAGTGATATTTTTCTTCATGATTTAATTATACGTAGTATTTTAAATAATTTGAAAATTGTTAGACACATGTCATAATATGATTTAAAATAAACATGTATTAGAATCTGGTGATTTATAGAGTTATAATATAATTCTACCACATGTAGATTTGTGGTAAAACACATCCAATTTCATATAATAAGTTATTACAATAATTGAATTCAGGTGATGTATATCTAGTATTTAAACATTTATTTTAATATATGTGAGGAAATGTAAATAAATCTCTCTTTATTAAATAAATTTATAAAGAGTTTGCAGATATGTCTCTATAATGGAGAAAATTTCTGAAACAGATCTTATATAAATATTTTCACCAAAATTAACATTTTACAATTTACAATTTAAACAGATCTAAGTATTTTTCCACAGGCACTTCACTGTGTGCACGTCATCGCCATGTCAGCAAGAAAGTCACTCTGATTTAAGCTTCGTAGTTAGAGAAAAGTTCGTACGGACAGAGACAATATACGACAAACGCAAGCTGTCCACATCCTTGTCCCTTAAAACTCCCAAAGTACCAATACTACCCTTACTATTATGCATTCACACTTACACGACAGCAAAAAACTCACTTTCCACTCCGAACACGAGGGCATTATTGTCATTCACATACTGAAATAATGACTACTTTTTTTACTTTATTTTGTTACAATTTTTATAAATTGAAACGAAAGTTTCCATATCGCAAGAAAAAAAAACACTGAGAGCTTCTTTACATTTTCCTCAATGGCTTTTTATAAATCATATTACATTCTGTTCACCATTGCAACTCTCCTTCTCTCGTTCACATTAACTTCTGTTGCCGGTAACGCTGAAAACGCAGACGTAAGCGAATGCAAAGCTGAATCGGGAGATTCATCATGCCGAAACAACAAAGAAGCACAAAAGCTTAAACTCATAGCAATCCCATCGATCTTAGTCGCGAGCATGATCGGTGTTTGCTTACCGTTGTTTACTCTTTCCGCTCCTGCTTTACAACCCGATCGAGATACGTTTCCAATCGTTAAGGGTTTATCTTCAGGTGTTATTTTGGCTACCGGTTATATGCATGTTTTTCCAGACGCTGTCGAGAATCTCACATCTAAATGTTTGCCCGAAGATCCGTGGAGGAAGTTTCCGTTTACCTTTTTCATCGCGATGGTTTCCGCTTTGTTTACTTTGATGGTTGATTCGTTTTTAATGAGTGCGTATAAGAAGAGAACTAGTAAGCGTGAAGGACAAGTTAAACCCCTAGAAAATGGATCCATTTCTTTGGATATCCAAGATGAGGTCAAAACCCTAGAAAATGGATCTATTGTTGTGGAGAAACAAGATGAGGTCACCGATGAGACAAGTCAACTTCGTAGGAATAAAGTCATCGCTCAGGTACATATACAATTTTATACTTTTCACATTTTTAATTTTGGAAGTTGAAACTCAAAAATCGATTTCAACTAAACACATGCACCTTCTCTTAGCTAGCCGAAATATATTTCATGTACGAATTTTTACAATATGAAATTTAGATTTTGACTTAGAATTTTCAGATCATCAATAAAAATGTTTAATGCAGTCTCATGAGCATTTTTAAATGATCATTTTCGTGTAGATGTTGGAACTAGGTATTGTAGTACACTCGGTGGTGATCGGTCTCGCAATGGGGGCTTCGAATAACCAATGTACCATACGATCACTTATCGTGGCGCTTTGTTTCCATCAGCTCTTTGAAGGGATGGGACTCGGTGGTTCCATTCTACAAGTAAATTAGGCGTCAAATCCATCGCTATATTTGATAATCAAACAATCAATCTAACGTATTAACTTTTTTTTGATAGGCTGAATATGAAAGACAAACGAGATTGATAATGGCGTTCTTTTTCTCGGTCACAACACCGTTTGGGATTGCTTTAGGGATGGGAATACAAAAAATATATGACGAGACAAGCCCGACCGCGCTGATCGTGGTCGGGGTCTTGAATGCGTGTTCAGCGGGTTTATTGAACTACATGGCGCTTGTTGATCTCTTGGCTCATGAATTCTTTGGAGCAAAATTGCAAGCAAACATGAAACTTCAGTCATTGGCTTATGTTGCTGTCCTTCTATGCCCATTTACCATCAATTAGGTTATTCGATTGACCGAAGAAGATCTTGTATTATTTAGTTTTGCACCATTGCTTTTATGTTGGCCATGAGATGGTTTTGACTTTTGAGAGGTAACCATATATAAGAAGAATATATGTAAATGAAAGAATTATGAATGACGTGGAATGAAATTGAATATGAATGAAATTATTTTTCTCATGAGTTTCTAGTTTTTTATTTATTTATCTATTAACAAACCCCTATAATAAAAGAAAAAATAAATAAATTAACCCAACATTTTTAAAAATTATTACCTATGAAATGATAATTTATATATTCTGGATATGTCCTTTCTACAAACAAATATCAAAATTATATTCTAGATGATATTTTCATGCATGTCAATAGTAATTAAAAGTTTTTTTGTTATTTTAAAATGTGATTAACATCAACTAGTTATGGGCCTAAGCTCATACGTCTTCCTGTCGGAGTTTCGTGAATCCCCTCCCAAACCAAAATCAAAATAGGTCTCTATATGATCAATCTCTTTTGGAGTTACACACTAAAATCAAAATAGGTGTCTATATGATCGAGATACATTTGGTTATTACTTGAAAGTTAGTGATGGCTTTTTGTCTATAAGCTACATGTTGTATGAATTCTTGTTTACATTTGATTAGTCGACAAGTCAAATATTGGCGTAGCGATCCGTCATTGAAGAAGAGTGTCCTGTGTGTATTTTAATTTTTAAGGTCTTGAGTCGATTAGAGCTCATGAAGACTAGGTCTTCTTAAAGTTGTACCTATTTCCGGTTTGATTTGGTTACTCCACAGTGGAAGAAATAATATAATATATTTTCAGTTTTACCCAAACAATATATCATTATTCAAGGCAACTCTATAAGTCTCGAGATATTGAAAAGCGCCCGTTTAGAAACAAATTAACATTCGAAGACTATTAAAATATAAAACGTATCTTTTGCCAGCCATTTATTTCCTTTTAATGTTTGGTCAACAATATATTCGTAAACCAATATGTCTATAAATCATGATTTTTGTACCCTCTCGAGCTATCACCACAAAACAAATGGCGTCTAAAGCTATATCTCTCCTATTCATCTCACTTTTTCTTACATGTAAGTCTATCTCATCTCTCGAATCATTGTTTCCCTCTCTACATCCTCCTTATAAAAGTTGCTTAGCTGCCTAGCATATCGAAAAACTTCCGAACTTCAAAATTAGGTTCTTTTATTCTATTACCATCCTGAACATACGATGCTATGTTTTCGCGAAACGCATCATTCATCATCTGAACAGTACATACGTTTGCATCTACTTCCGGTGTTGGTTCCTATATCATACTCGAAGTACTGCTATAATAGTGTACCATTGAATCAGTTTCTCCGTGCGTATACCAAATCTTGTATCCCCGGCGTAAACCCATTCCTATACATGTGATTCCATACTCCGCTAACAGTGACTAATCTATTATTCCGACATTTAGTACAAGGGACAATACAATTTACCGTGTTCCGATGTCATGCTATTGTTTGTCGCAAATGTCATGAATTCCTCAACACCCGTTGCATACTCATCCGTTACTTGACTCGTCGTTGGATCAAGCCGAGGTTTATCCATCCACGATCGAAAATAATCATAAGGGTTTGGATTTGAAGAAGACATTTTTTTGTTTTTTTTGTTGTGTTAGTTGTGAATGAGGGTGAAGAAGTACTTATAATGAAATTTCCGCGTGTTCCCGACCGGTTTAAAATTACTAACGTATATAAAACGGTTAATGCAACGGATATATTAACGGATCTATATTCCTTGGGATATCGTCGGAAATCGATCGGGAAATAGATACCGTCGGACAATCGTCGGGATTTTCCGACCACATTCCGACGAACTCAAACCGGTCGGGAATTCCCGACGGGTTTCTGATGAGCTCAAATCGACCGGGTTCTTGTCGGAAAACCGTTGGGAATTCCCGACCAGTTTGAGTTCATCGGAAATCCGGTCCGGAATCGGTGTGTTTTCTTGTAGTGAAATCCATTAAATAAATTTTGTTTTGAATCATTATCGAAATCAATGCCTTGATATTAGGTATGAGATCAGTGAGCATAACTAAAGCCGAAGCGCAGCTAAACTATTATCGTCATAGCTGCTCGACTGCACATGATTGCCAAGATATTCATTGTGTGATTGGATCGGCTAAATGTGTACACTCGCGGTGTCAGTGTCCTATTTCATCCTATTTCACCACGCTCAAGCAGAAAGAGCCTTAACCTAAAACCAGCAGAGAAGCCATTACGGTGTAAGACAGCAAGTGATTGTGAAGATAAACTCACTTGCTTTTTTGGAAATTTTGTCTGTGAAAATTCACAATGTCACTGCGTAGTTGGTTAGAGAATTTAAAAAATTGAAAAGTTTTATGTTGTTTCTTTGTGTGATGATTTCCGAAAAGAATAAAAAAAGAAAAACGAGTTCTATAGCGAATACTTTTTTAATTGGATATTGGAGTAAGCCCCCAATTTAAAATTTAAAAATTTACAATCTGTGAAAAAGAAACCAAAAACGAAAAGTGAATAATAAAACCAGAAAGTAAATAAAATAAAATTGAGTACGCCCATACGAAATTACTCAACCGATAGAGAAGCAACAAATAACATTTATTTAATTGTTTTGGTTCTTTTTTGTTTCTTCTGTTATTTAGTTTCCAATAAATTTTTGTCACATATTTAGTTTTTCCTATTCATATTTGAGTCATGTAAACGTTTTCTTATCTAACTACTCGTATATTTTTGTTTTTCAAAAATTTGACGAATTGATTCTCATATTACTATTTGATTATATATACTATTTTTAATCAACATTGATAAAATGATATTTTTGATTTCAATTATCTAAATGTACTCATGTCATTGTAGCACTTGAGATGTCAATCCATATGGGGTTAAAATTGAAACACTAAGAATGTAAGAAACTTCTTAATCTAGAACAAATCTTTTTGGGTTTTTAAGTTTACAAACTAAGAAAAATGCAAGAATTAAAACAAGATAAAAACATTGGACCATGAATTTAACTATCATAAGAATGAGCTAACAATCAAAGAATGATGCGAAAGATTGAATTAAACTCCATCCTAAAACATGAAATTCACAAATATGACTAATTCATTTCCATGACATAATCACTTCACTAATTACCTAATCAACATAAATTTCCGTTCGTAATTAGATTATCAATAAGTATTAAGAAACAATTCCAATTAGTTCACTAAACACCATAATCATCAACTCCCATTGGCTAGGTTATAAAGCTCATAAAAAGTTTGGTTCAAACATTTTCACAAACACCTTCCGGACATGAAATGTCTAAGTTCTAGAATTTGAGAGATCAAGTCAAAACTAGCATTAAGAGCAACCTAAATGAAGGATCTAATAAGATGCAACATAAACCATCATCATTTAACCATCAAATCATCATAATCTAGCCTAACCCATGATCCAACTAAAAACTAGCTACTAAACATAAAGAAAGACAAAAGGAAAATACATAAATATAACGATAAATGATAGAGTGGCATGAAATGATGAAGATCCATCCAAAAACATCAATAGAAGAGTTTGGATCAAAACCCAACTATTGGGAGAAGAAAACTTGCTAAAAAATTAGGTCTAGAACACTTAAATAGTAAAAAGGGTCAAACCGGGTCAACCTGGAACAAACTGGGTTTACCCGGTGGATCTTTGGGTCGGAGATGATCTGCATCGGCTGCAGTTGGTCGATGTGGCTGGCCGATGCAACTCACTAGAAGTTCGTCTGCGCGCCAGATAGACATGTGCTTGCTAAATTTGCCGTATCTTTTGAACCGCTGCTCGGAATGACTTGAAACCACCTCCAAACGAAAGCTAACTCGATTATCTATGACTTTCACCAAGATCTCCGAAGCTAAATCCAAATGGAAAGCCTTCATCTGGACCGATCTTTCAGTCACTTTGGATGGTCTCTGCATTTTCCTTATACACTTTACATCTAAAAGCATGTCTTTCATCATTTTCTTGATCTTGACTTATTTCTCCTCCATGTCAAGTCTTCATACATATACATGCTCCAAAACACCTAAAAATGACCCAAAATGCAATGAAAATTCAAAGAGACACACATATGACTATAAAATGCATGATATAAGAATTCTATACTAAAATGCATAAATGATGATGAAATGAATGTAAAGATGGATGAAAAATATTAGAAAAACTAACTGAGAATGATGCAAAGTACACACACATCAAACATCAAGAAAAAAGAAATAATTATTCTTTCTCTTTTCTATTATATTATCAAATTATAAATAATTAAATGTGTCGAAATCTGATCGATCCACTATGTGACGATCATGTTAATTAATAAGTTTGAGACATCAAATTTTATATAATAACATGCGTAGAAAAAATTCGGATAGCAAAGTTTGGATAAATTATACACAAACTTTTTTTGCAAAAAGTTAAAAAAAGAAAAGAATAAAAAGAACCGCTGTTAAACACTTATTGATGTGTATTTGAAGTATTCCCACTGTTCAATGTGTATCCTAAATTTTCTTCAAACATGAATAGCAAACGTTTCATAAATTTTTATTATTATAAAATAAGTAACGCCACACAATAAAATGATAATATTCAAGGAAACGGATCTTTTGACCAGCCCATAATTAGTTTGATTGTACTGTTAGTCAGTTTAGTAATTTACCAATATGATATGATCTTGTTTGGTAATCTTTTTTTAATTTAGTGTTAGTGGAGATTATTGGTTCATGGATTTTCATGGATTTGAAAATCCAAACCAAATCCAGTGTTATTGAATCTATAATTTTAAAATTTATGTTAGTTTCGAAATGAAAGAGATTAAGGAAAGAAATCTTATATGAATGGCATGGAAGCTAAGCGAAATTCCATTAAATGCAATGTGTTTCTATAGAGCTGGTTACCTAATAAGCAATGAAAAACAGTGGAATATTTTCAAAGACCACAATAAATGTTCTAACAACCAAACGCCTATATAATCATTATATTAAAAGCTCAAAAATCAAATTCGAATTAAGTCATTTTCTCCTTCTAATCTAAAAAACAATGGCGTCAAGAGCAACATCCGTTCTTCTCTCCTTTACGCTATCTTGTGAGTTTTTTTTTTCCGTCTCTATAACTCTATTTACGTAAATTTAAAAACTACACTAACTACGAAACCTGTCTACATATGGTTATGGAATCTTTTCACTGATAAACATGTAGGCGCTCTCATGTTGCTTGTAGCGAATGTATCAAATGCAGAGAGTCCTCGCAATGTGCCAACATGCGGAGTGAAACAAGGATGCGGAGGCATATGGTGTAGTCATGGAAGAAAAGGAAAGTGTGAAATGTGGAGATGTGACTTAGAGGAAGATTGTAGGAAGATTGTGCGTTGCAAAGATTTACCAGGGCCTTATTGTATGGAAGGATTATGCACTTGTTAAAGAGAAACGTATGGTTTTTAATGTAATTAACTTCTAATGCATTAATGAAATAAGATAGTTTTTGGGTAATTCTGTTTTCTGGACATTTAGTCGATGTATAAAAGCAAGAACATCAAAAGTCTTGTTGCAAGAGAGGTTCAAAATTTGAGTTTATGGTCAAGTCGGTACAACATGCTTACTACTATGCTAGTAGCCTAGTACAATTTGTTTACAGATTTTATATTATGAGATAATTTCATTTTTGTGGGAAAAGCTTATGTATCTTCTAACGACGATCTTTTTCTGAGAATCCTGTCCTTTGGTTATGCACTCACCTTATAATTTGTGTTTGTTATCAATGCAATGAAAAGCCATTTTTTTTAATAAACTAATCAAATTGCAAGTATCATCAATTAATATTTTTTTATTAACATATAAATACTTACTCATATTTTGAGAATTCATAAAGTAAATACATTTTGTTGGTCAACAAAATAAAACCTTATCAGGTATACACGGTATAAATCAAATCAAATTTGTATCTTCAAAATTTATGAATGGATATAACAAATATGGTTAAAATTCAACCAAAAAAAAAAAAAAAAAAAGCATTCTTAATTTGACTAAATCAACTCCCCTAAATCAACAATTAGGACAAAAGGTCCGATAACCTATATTTTTGCTTATGATTTTTATATGCGTATCTGATCAATACAAAATATTAAATCAGGTCAAAGCATTAAGAGGAGGTCTTAAATTCAGAACTTAATCTGAAATGTGGAATTAAATAGTTTCAATCTTAAATATAAAACTTTGGCAACATATTTAATTTTGAGATGAGGAATTAAATAGTTTCAAGCATATTTAGATGAAGAACTCTTCTGGCAACAGAAAAGTCGTACTTTATGGGCAACAACGGAAGATAAAAATACAAAATTCTATCATGCGCAAGTTAAACAACGACGGGCGAGAAATCGGATTGTTGGTTTGCATAATGCATCATGAACTTGGGTAACCCGGCACCAGTTTCGGAACAAAATAATGAGATGCTTACAGCAATGGCTACCAAAGAGGAGGTACAGAGAGCTCTTTTTATGATGCACCCAGAAATGCCCCATGTCCGGATGGAATGACGACATTATTTTTTCAACAATCATGGAAAATTATAAAGGCGGATATTGTAGGATTGGTTAAGGGTTTAATGGCGAATGGGTCTTTTGACAAACGGTTGAACATGACAAATATTTGTCTAATTCCGAAGACAGGACAACCTAGTCGTATGACGAAATTAAGACCCATAAGCCTGTGTAGTGTGGGATATAAAATTATATCAAAGGTTTTATGCCAGAGGTTAAAGCGATTGCTCCCGGACCTGATATCAGAGACTCAATCAGCTTTTGTGTCAGGACGATTAATATCAGATAATATTCTGATCGCTCATGAGATGTTTCGTGGTTTACGAACCAACAAGTCCTGCAAAGGAAAATTTATGGCAATAAAAACGGATATGAGCAAAGCGTATGATCGGGTGGAATGGCCTTTCATTGAACACCTTTTGAGGAAATTGGGTTTTGCGGAAAAATGGATTACTAGATGATGTGGTGCATTCAATCGATACAATACAAGGTCCTCATTAACGGTCAACCTAAAGGCCAAATAAATCCACACAGAGGGCTTCGTCAAGGCGATCCCTTATCACCGTACCTATTCATACTTTGTACGGAGGTCTTAATAGCAAATATACGGAAGGCATAAAGAGAGCGATTACTCACGAGGTTAATGGTGGCGAGGGCAAGCCGAAGAGTCTCACATCTACTCTTTGTGGATGACAGTCTTTTTTTCTGCAAGGCTAATATTCAAGAATGTCAGACTATATTAAATATACTTAAACAATACGGGTGGGTCTCCGGGCAACAAATAAATTTCACAAAATCTTCCTTACAATTCGGACATACGGTAAAAGGTGCGGCACAAGACGAGATAAAACAACTGTTAGGAATCACCAATATGGGAGGCATGGGTTCATACCTTGGCCTTCCGGAAAGTCTCGGAGGAGAAAAAAGCAAGATTTTTAATTTTGTCGTGGATAGACACAATAATAGAATTAATGGATGGACATCAAGATTATTGTCTAAAGGAGGTAAAGAGGTTCTAATTAAATCGGTGGCATCAGCTATGCCTACATACGTTATGTCGTGTTTTCGTCTACCCCGATCTATAACAGCAAAACTAACTAGTGCGGCAGCATGATTCTGGTGGAGTTCCTCTAGACAACAGAAAGGAGTAAAGCATGGTCGAAATTGTGTCGGAGTAAAGCAGAAGGTGGAATTGGGTTTCGAACAATATAGGATTTTAACACAATATTATTGGCAAAACAACTATGGCGGCTGATGGATAAACCAAATTCATTGTTTGCGCGGGTTTTTAAGGGTCGATATTTTTGAAAAACATATCCTTTAGATCCTATAAGATCATACTCCTCGTCCTTCGGATGGAGGAGTATTATTTTGGCTAGATCTCTGGTTAAAAAAAGGCTAATTAAAAGAGTTGGTTCAGCTGGTTCTATCTCAGTATGAAATGACCCATGGATACCATCTTCTTCCCCGAGGTCAGCAACATGCAACGAGTATAATTACTACCCAAATCTCATGGTCAATCATCTGATTGATCCAATGACACAAATGTGGAATATGGGGTTGATTAATGCAATTATTGACCCGACCGATGCGGAAATTATTCGAAGTATGCCTATAAGCAGTACTTATAAACTAGATATTCTTGGTTGGCATTATACAAAAACAGGAAAATATACGGTTAGGTCGGGATACCAGATAGAACACCAAGAACCAGACAATGGCTTGAATTGTTTCTACGGTCCCGACGTGAAGAAATTACATGCACATACATGGAAATTAAAATGCTCACCGAAATTACGACTTTTCATTTGGCAAACCATTTCGGGATGTCTATCGGTTTCAGCAAATTTATGCGCTAGAGGAATTAATTGTGATACACAATGTGCACGGTGTAGAGCGGAAGAGGAAACAATAAATCATGTTCTTTTTGAATGTCCCCCGGCGTTACAAACATGGGCACTATCTCAGATACCATCGGCCCCGGGGTTTTTTCCAATGTCTTCGATCTTTTCTAATTTTGATCATCTTTTTTGGAGACTTCCACAAGAAAATAAGAACACAATTTACCCATGGATTGTGTGGTATATTTGGAAAGCGAGGAATGATAAGGTCTACTCAAATGTGGATAGAAATCCACAAGAAATACTAAGGATTGCGGAAAATGAGGCAACAACTTGGGAAGCAGAACAACTTAGAGATCCATACATGATTTCTCAAAAAATTGGCCATACTCCGGTGATGGCTCAATACGTTGGATATGATGGATGGAGAGGCTATATTGATGGCTCCTGGAAGGAAACTGACAACTTTTCTAGATTAGAATGGCACTGTTTTCAGGAGGGAGTCGAATGAGTCATAATGGGAGCAAGAAATCTGCGAAGAAGTATCTCCTCCCTGCACGCAGAATTTGAAGCACTTATTTGGGCAATGCACTGCATGATTGCAAATCAGAAGACGGCGATAGCTTTTGCAACAGACTGCTCCGAGTTGGTGAAGATGGTGTCTACACCCGAGGAGTGGCCGGCCTTTACATTACATTTGGAGGAGTTCGCGAAGAGTAAAGAGGCGTTTACTTTTTTCTCTATCTCACACATCCCACGCGCAAACAACACAGTGACAAACAAGTTAGCACGAGGTGCTCGTGTCTACCCATCAGATTTCATTTATGTAAACTTGGTACCCCCGATTTGGTTACTGAACCGATCTATGTACTTAGGCTGTCGACAAAAAAAAAAAAAAAAAAAAAACTTTGTTTGACCAAAAAAAATAATCTGAAATGTGCAACACACGATATCTCTCCATAATTTCAGGTCAAAGCATTCAGAGGAGGTCTTAAAACTTAGAAATTAATCTGAAATATGTAAGTTGTAACTTACAATTTCTCCATAATTGCCATGTTAATGAGCAATTTTCAATGTCATAAGTAAACCATATAGGAGCCTTGGTGATTCACGTAAAACAATTATCGGTGGTTCCATTCTGCAAGTAAATTTGATAATCAAGCAATCAATCTAACGTATTAATTTTTTTTTAAACGCGGAATATGGAAGACAAACGAGATTGATAATGGCGTTCTTTTTCTCGGTCACAACACCGTTTGGGATTGCTTTAAGGATGGGAATAAAAAAATATATGACGAGACGAGCCCGATTCATTGATCGTGGTCGGGGGTTTTGAATACGCGTCTGCCGGTTTATCGAACTACATGGCACTTGTTGGTCCCTTGGCTCATGAATTCTTGGGAGCAAAATTGCAAGGATACATGAAACTTCAGTCATTGGCTTATGTTGTTGTCTTTGTAGGTGATGGAGGAATGTCTTTGATGGCTAAATGGTCATACAACTCTTTGAGTATAATATTCAAACTCTTTCATAAATATTAGAAAACCTTCAAGATTTTGGAAACATACTTAAACATGCATCTTATGAATTCTATTTTTAAATATCACCATAAAATGCAATGTGTTTCTATATATAGAGCTGGTTACCTAATAAGCAATGAGAAAACAATGGAAATTTTTCAAAGACCACAAGAAATGTTCCAACAATCAAACACCTATATAATCATTATATTGAAAACTCAAAAACAAAATTCAAAATTAAATCATTTTCTCCTTCTAATCTAAAAAAACAATGGCGTCGAGAGCAACATCCGTTCTCCTCCTCTCCTTCACGCTATCTTGTGAGTTTTTGTCTCTATATCTCTATTTACGTATATCTAAAACTACACTAACTACGAAACCATTTCACTGATTAATTAACATGTAGGCGCAATCATTTTGCTTGTAGGCAATGTATCCAAAGCAGAGACTGAGAGTCCTCGCAATGTGCCAATATACGGATCAAAAGAAGGATGCGAAGGCATATGGTGTAGTAATGGAAGAGTAGGAAAGTGTGAAATGTGGACTTGTGACTTAGAGGGAGAATGTAGGAAGATTGTGCGTTGCAAAGGATTACCAGAGCCTTATTGTATGGAAGGATTATGCACTTGTTAAAGAGAGACGCATAGTTTTTATGAAAACTTCTGATGCATTAATGGAATAAGATAGTTTTTGGGCAATTCTGTTTTCTAGACCTATGGTCAATGTATTAAAACAAGGACATAAAAAAATCTTGTTGCAAGAGAGGTTCAAATATATGAATACTTGAGTTTATGGCCAAGTCGGTACAACATGGTTACTACTATGCTAGTACGAATTGTTTAAAGACTTTATATTTTGAGAAAATTTCATTTTTATGGGAAAAGCTTATGTATTTTCTAACGACGATCTTTTCTCTAATAACCCAGTCTTTTAGTTATACACTCACCTTATAATTTGTGTTTGTTGTCAATGCAATGAAAACCCAATTGTTTTTTAAAAACTAATCAAATTGTAAGTTCATCAATTAATACTTTTTATTAACATGTAAATATTTACTCATATTTTGAGAATTCATAAAGTAAATACATTTTTTGGGCAACAAAATAAAACCTTATCAGCTATACACGGTATAATATCAAATCGAGTTTGTATCTTCAAAATTTATGAATGGATAAAACAAATATGGTTAAAAATCAACCCAAAAAAAAGAAAAAATAATCATACTTAGTTTGACTAAATCAACGATAAGGAGGATCCTTTCTCGTATCATCTCTCTCCATGCTCAGTAGAACGACACCGATATCGACATGCTTCGCAGAAGGGATGATGTGTGTGCTTCGCAGAAGCATCTCTCTGCTTTTCTCTGTTTTCCAGTTTAAATTAAGAACTGCTTTCCCAAAAAAATTGTAAAAGAAAAATTGACAATATGTACTATTTAATTTGGAGTGTATTATAAAGTCATATAAACCTAAAGAACTTCTACAGCGTTATATATGAACAAAACAAAAAAAAGAGGGATTCAATGAGCTATGACGTATGAACTATGTGTTTATTACATTGATTTTGTGGATTAGTTGAAATTAAATAAAGGGATTCAATTTTCCTGTAGATGATTCAGAACTTTGTAGCATTCTAATTACTCGATTGCAGACATTTCTAAAAGAGAAAGAATCAATTATGCAATGTTTGATATTTTTTTATGTAATGCCTTTGTTAACGAGCTCAAAATTTGTTTTTTTGCTTTAGGTAGCAAAGCATTTTTGGGCCGGTAGTATATATATATAT